>JBBPDJ010000020.1:17902780-17948615 GCA_037974625.1 Cucumis cinereus
ATTGGCAGAACAGAAGGAAACTTAAATCCCAAAACAGTAGAGAAGCCGACGCTGATGGAGAGAAGAAGAGCGAAGCCAACGAGAGAAAAATAAAAAAAAGGAGAAGCCAGCCAATCGGAGAAGGAGAAGAGAGGAGAGGGCAACTTACGTGAGACGTGAGAGGAAGCGTGAATGGGAAGGAACACCATTTATTAGGTTAAAATATATATATATATATATAATATATTTAAAATAAATAAATAAAAAAAAAAGCCCAAAGAGGCGCGCTTAAGCGCGCCTCAGATATTTGAGGAAGGCGCACCGAGGCGCGTGCCTTCTGATTTGCGCCTCGCCTTGAAAAGGCGAGGCGCCAACGTTGCGCCTAGCGCCTAGGCTCGCTCGGGCGCGCGCCTTTCAACACTGATTGAGATTGAGAGAATTTCCATTCCCATTTGGCCAGCAAGGCCAGGTTCTTAATATACACCCGGACTAACCCAATTCCTCCTTCATTGTAGGCTTTTGAAGTTGTCGCCCAGTTAACTAGATGAGTCAGATTGCTCCCATTATTACCTTCCCAGAAAAAATTCCTCATTGATCTTTCTATGACATTAAATACCTTTTCTGGCATTAGGAAGACAGACATATAATAAGTTGGAAGGTTTGATAGAACTGAAGAACAAAGGGTAAGTCTGCCTCCTCTAGATAAATTAAAACGTTTCCATCTATCCAACTTCTTCTGAATCTTATCTATCACCGGTTGCCAAAATTGTGAGGATTTAGGATATCCACCCAAAGGGAGCCCCAAGTACATGATGGGAAGATTCTCTGTTTTGCAGGAGAAGGAGATTTAGTGATGATGCATTTAAAGAAAGCTAGATACCCTGTGAGGACATATAACAAGTTGGAGCCAAGACATATTGGTCCATTTCAAGTTATCAAGAGATTTGGTGCCAATGCCTATAAGCTGGATTTGTCAGAACTTAAAATCAGTCCAATTTTCAATGTGGCTGATTTAGCTGAATATTTTCTCCCAGATTGTTTTTCTTTCTGTGTAAACTCGAAGACAAGTTTGATTTTCTACTGCGGAGAGGCAATTTGATGTAATGAGTTGTGGTTGTTTGGACGGTCAGGATTTCTCTGTTTTAGGATTGATAAATCGCCTGTTTTATTTTTATTTTGTTCAGTTTAAGTAGTTTCCATGTGTAACTTTCTTTGTATCCAGTTGAGTTGGCCTCTAATTAAGGGCCAGTCAACTTCATTAATGCATTATGAGGTATTTTTCTTAAAGGTTCTCCCTTTCACCAACTTGTCTACACCAAAATATTAAAATAATAAAAAGAAAACCGGAACAATAGAGAATTCACCACAGCAGACCAAAATCTTCTAAAAATGACACCAGGAAAATAATTAAATTATCAAACCCTCGAGGTTTCTTAAAAAGTTGCTTTTGGGTTCCTTTTTTAGTGCTCTGCTATAATTTAATTTTTTTTAATATAGGATGATCCTTTCATTTTTCTCTTTTTTTAGGTAGACGCAGTTGCAACTTCTATTTCTAATTAAGGAGAATCAGTTTATGAAACACTTGTAAATTCAACTACCAAAAGGACTTATATTGAAATATGAAACTTCCTTTTGGGTTGAATTTCTTGGCTAAACTTCTTTGTGTTAAATGTTAATTTTGCCTCCTTTCTCTAGTAAAATTCATTCGATAAATTCGGTGGCTTGCATACACATCCAACTAATTATCTTGTTTTTATGCGTGAAAGATGTTTTTTGCTACTTCTATCCTTCACGTGCACCTTATGCAATGGTACGATGACAATTCTGTAGAACAAGCTGTTAACAAATGTGATGAGGTCTGGGAATCTATTGAACCTGAGAAAGTAAGTGGGATTTCTTCCCTTTTATGTTCTCCGTAGTTGTATGTCAGCAACTCAACATCTAAAGATGACTAGGCTTATCTATCTTTAAATGTAATTATTTTGTTCTGTTTAGAATTATTTACACGTTTACTTACTCTTTCTTCACTCCTTGTCTCGTCTTACCTCTCCAATAAAGAGACAGCAATGTGTTGGTTTATTATTTTACAATGAGCTGCTGCACATATTTTATCGACTTCGGATCTGTGACTACAAGAATGCTGCTCAGCATTTAGATAAATTAGATGCTGCTATGAAGGCTGATTTGCAACAAACACAGTACATAGAAGATCTGACTAAAGAAATGAATGCTTTAAATCAGAGTCTATCCAGGTCTGATCTACACTATAAAGATAGGTTGGCTCTCACTGGAAAACACGCTCAGCTTCAGGAACAGCTTAGAAGTATAACTAGACCAACTTCTTTGAGCAAAGAATCTTTGGAACCTGGGCATTTTGGAAACGTGAGAAGAACATCTAGAGACAAACTTGAGTTGGCACCATATCCTATTGATGGGGAGTGGCTACCAAAAAGTGCTGTGTATGCACTTGTGGATCTTATGGTTGTTATCTTTAGCCGGCCTAAAGGACTCTTCAAAGAGTGCACAAAACGAATTTTATCTGGAATGCTTACTATACAAGGTAAATATTTTAAAATGTTCACACTTTAACTACCACTAAACTGACTATACATTTGTCCTAGATTAACTGATGTAGCCTAAAGAATAAAATGAGAGAAATCTCCAATAATAAAATCAAAATCTTTATTATGAATCAAAGTCGTCAATGCAAGGAGACAATCCCTCTATTTTTCTATTTTTGAAAAGAAGACCGGCCTCTTTATTGATAATATTAAAGGCAAAAGGACAAAAGGCAAAAGGACAAAAGGTTTATACAAAGAGCAAAAATAACGAGACTAAAGGATCAACAGACGCACTCAGACATCTCAACTAGGTTGACACTCCTTAGCGCCCTCATAACGTCCTAACACAATTATAGCCCAAAATACATAATAAAAATTTGCAAGAAGACAACAAACCGAAACTAGATACAGGATACACAATATAAACTAAGAAACAAGAAGACAACAAAAATGAGGAATGAAGATGGTGGCTTCTAATGGTCTGGAGAAGTGGAGGCAAAAGACTTTCAACGAAGACAGCAAAAAACATGAGGCATGAAGAAGGTGCCTTCCAATGATCAGGAGATGTGAAGGCCCGCCAATCAAGACCAATCTCTTGAATGGAGAAAGCTTTGAAATCTTTGCATAAAGTACACCAAGCGGCAACATTCCAATTGTTTATCCCAAAACGGTCTAACCAGCGCATCTGTTTATCGTGAAAGATCCTTTGGCTTCGCTCAAATCAAATTTCTGCAAAGCCTTTGATAAATTTACCCTAATTAGTCTCGGTCCTTTCTTTAAGATGGGGCCCAACAAAACTTGCTGTACATTTAAGCTAAAGGAATCTCCAAAAATCTAAGAAACTTCAAAAATGGAGAAGAACTTCCAGCAACAGTTAGCAGAATAGGGACAGGTGAAGTGCCTCGGAACCCAGTTGTTTATTTGCATTTTCTCAAGAGTTTCAAAACAAGGATGGTTCTCTTTCCTAAATATGAAAAGGATTTTTTGAATGAATTATGATTACATGTTATGTAATTCCACATTACACTCCGAATCAGGCCACTTCGAGTCGCAAACATCTCACTTCAATCAGGTTCAAGTTATGCAGACGAAGTTAAGTCTTCTGGGAATGAGCCATCCTCTGTTTTAATCATTGAAAAACAGAGTATGGCTGAAGCCCCAAAAGATTCAAGTCAATCTTCAGGTGAAAGACAATTTGTGGAGCAGTTTGAGCAGCAATATTGGGTTGGAAAAGTGACGATATCCTCCAGGAAGATTTCAATAATTTGTGGGTTATAACAAGATTATTCATGTTTGATGGTTGGAAGGACATTTGTACTTTCCTAGAAGACTTGGTCCACGTTAAAATCAGTATCAATCCATTATTTGCCGGCAAAAGGTCCAATTTCCAGAGGGGAAGTTTCTCTCTCTTCAATCTGACTTTGCTGATAGTCTTATATAATATATTTTTTTGAAAAGGAAACAAATCTCTTTATTCATATAAGGCATATAAAAAGAGACTAATGCTCTTGGTACAAAAAGATAATACACAAGAAAAAGGAAAATTGTACCAAAGCTAAAGCAAAAATTACAAATATAAATGAATAAATCAAAGGTACATAATAACCAGTTACGTTGGTGAATAAATAGAGACCAAAATACTAATAAAGGAAAAATACAAATATGGAAAATATTAAATAAGAATAAACCCTATAAACCCTAACTTCCTTTAACATTTGCAACTTCCAATCTCCATATTCTTAACATTAGAAAATTGAAAACGCAGAGGAAGGAGGCTAAGCAACAACTTACTAACCAGAGAAAGTAGTAATTTTGACTAGAGAATTCGGCAAAAGTAATTGGAGCTACTGACTAAGGAGAGAGAGAGAAGAGAGAAGGGCAAGGAGAGAACATACATACCTCTAGAATTCTTTTGATTTAAACTGCAAATGGTATTTTTTGTGCTAATATAAGTATTATAACACTATTGTAAATATCTTTTCATATTGTCCTCTATTTTTTTTTACCTATCTTTGTTATATAGTTCTTTATGACCTTTTTACCTTCTCCTACTTAGGTTACTCTTATACACGTGTATATATATGTGTGTGTCTTCTGTGAATGGAATAGATTATTTTGATTCTCTCAAACCTTAGAATTTTACCATCAGTTTCTTATCTTCCCTCGAGAGTGAGAATTAGCTACTGGTTATTGAGTCCATTGACAAATCAATAACTTAGAAGAAAATCAAGAGAATGAATATAGGGGGCTCCTCATTTAACTTGATACCGGATGTTTTAGACAATTTAGTTTTGTGCGTACAATGATTCACAAGCTCTACTTTTGTTAGTTTTTGGAGCAACACAATTTTGCTCATAGAAATTTTTGTTGCAGAGGAATTGGTGAAGCTTGGGATAGCTGATGGCGTAAGAGGTAACACTTGGAAGTTGGAATACTAACCATACTTCTACTTCCCAATGTTGAATTTTGATTGCTTCTTTTCAATGCATATTTTGTGTGTGTGTGTTTAAATGCATATTTTGTAAAAAGAAGGGGAAAAAATTCCTTCCATGGAATTTGTGTATGATCGTTTAACTCGTGAAATTGTTGGTTAATTTCAAATATACTGTTGAGTATATACTTCATGTCACATTTTCTTGGAGAAGGAAAGAGTTCTTAAACAAAAGGAACACAAAATACAAATCAAGAAAATACAAAATCAGCAAATATAAGATAATAAATACGAAAAAGGGAAATTGTTTTAAACTAAAAAACTATAATTAATTAACTCTATGGAACTTTATCTTTAGCAGAAGTCAGTTTGCAGCACTCTGCCATATGGATGGCTGGCGTTTATTTAATGCTCCTTATGCAACTTCTTGAAAACAAAGTAGCCATTGAGCTGACACGTTCTGAATTTGTTGAGGCTCAAGAGGTAAGGACTAGAAATGTTTAATTATCCGTAAGTGTACTTTTCAATTGCCATCTCTCTCTCACCCTCTATTTGTGTCTTGTTGACTTAGTCTTTGCCTTTTCCTTGTGGTGTTCTAAAGGTTTTCGTGATATTCAGCACACACTTTTGTTTCGTGATATTCGTTATAAGTATCTCCAAATGATGCAAGCTGATATTCGTTAGCTGTATTTTGTTTGGTCATTTTGTTGGAGTTTGTCCTGTTAGCTTCAAAACTCTATAACTAGGGTAAATATATATATATATATATATATATATATTACCGAAATAAATAAATAATAGAAACAACAATGGTATTTTTTTTTTAAAAAAAGGAAACGAGTCTCTTTATTCATAAAGATATAAAAAAGAGACTAATACTCTAAGTACAAGAGAATTATACAAAGAGCTTAATGCTTAAAACATAAGTCTAAGCTAGGATCAGTAGGCGCACCCGGACATCTGAACTAGGTTAACACCCCCTTAGCCCTCATCATATCCTTCAAAATGGACCTTACAATAAAATCGAGGCTTTATATTCAGTAGCCAAATAACAGAAAGACTAGGGGCTGGAAGCCTTGCAGTAGTACACAATCCTTAGAACAAAAGATAAAACTAAACAAGAATAACAGCAGAAAACCAAAACAGAATCTAATTCCCAAGTGAAAGAAGAAACTCAAGAATTTATCTTAAATTAAAATGGTAAGGTGAAAACTCTCCCATTCAAGTAGATTTCTTGAGCGCTATAACTTGCAAAATTCTTTTAAATGGAATACCACAAAGAGGCATTTCTTCGAGCAGCTTCAAGACGATCCAACAAAGACACGGATTTATCATGGAAAACTCTTTAATTCCTCTCGAACCATAAGTCAACCAAAAGAGATTTAACCGAATACAAGGCCTTGTCCAGAGGAGATGAGGGTGAAAGATGCAATGTTAGGATTTTACTGAAAAAGCTCCATTACCTGTCAAAGACCATATTCTACTGTCAATGGCTTCTGAAGGTGCTTTATCTGCAAGAATACCAGGGAAGCGTTGGGACTCGAGAATTTTTTCCTCTTTTAGCAATCTCCGAGAAAAAAGGACCATGATGCCATGGAGGTGTCCCAATGATCAGCTACTGATCCATTAGGGAGTAGAGTCACTTTGTATAGTTTTGGGAACAATATAGTGAAAGGAACCTCTCTCACCCAAAGATCGTTCCAAAAAGGAATCCGAAGACCATTCCCCAGCTTAAATCTAGCCAAGGCTTCCACTTTCAGCCAAGATGTTGAGATGCTTACCAAAGGACTTTTCAAAATTTTCCCTTCTTTCCCTGTGGTCTGCCAATTGAAAGAATCTTTACCATGAATACTTCTAACCACTGAGCTCCAAAAAGAATCATTTTTCGTGATGTATCTCCTACCCCATTTTGCTAAAAGAGCCAATATTTTTGTCTCTAAATCCCCCAGGCAGAGACCACCGTCTAAGAAAGGTCTATTACAAATTTCCCATTTTACTAGGTGATTTACATTACTGCCTTTGTGACCCTCCCAGAAATAATTTCTCAGAATTCTTTCTAGTTTCAATAATACTCCTTCAGGCATAAGAAAGGTTGACATGTAATAAGTGGGAAGATTTGACAAAAGTAATTTGCATAAAGTGGCTCATCCTCCCCTTGATAAATTAAACCGTTTCCACTTATCTAATTTAGCATGTACTTTATCGATCACCGGTTGCCAGAGGGAGACTTGCTTTGGGTAGCCACCCAATGGTAAGCCAAGGTAGAGAAAAGGGAGATGCTCAATTTTACAGCCCATACTAAATGTAGTGGAACTCACCAATCTCTCGTCAATATTAACACCACACGAAGCAGATTTTTCCCAGTTAACCTTCTGTCCAGAACACCATTCAAATGGGAACACCATTCCCATACTCCATGGTATGTTTCAAAGTTGAGAGCATGTTACTGTCATATTTGCAAAACAAAAGGGTATCATCTGCGAATCGAAGAATGGAGACATGAAATTTTCTGTTACCAACTATGAACCTTCGAAGAGTCCATTGTGAAACAGATTTTCCACTAATGCACTCAAAACTTCGCTGACTAGTAAGAATAAGAAAGGGGATAGAGGGTCACCTTGACAAAATCCTCTAGAAGCATAAATTCTTCCCCTTGGCCGACCATTTATGAATGTAGAGAATCTAGGGTTTTTGTCACAACTGGTATTTTCCATTTATGAATTTTCCTTTAGTGATTTCTTTGAATTCTATTTATTCTCTATGTAAAAGATCATTATGTACTTTGAATTTTTATAATTTATTCAATAATGTAGAAATTTTAACGATGTCCAACAGACTTTGGTTGGTCCAGCCCTCAAGAAAATACCTTTTTTGATTTGGAGCAACGCGGTAAAAGGCTTACTATCATTATGGTTTGAAAGAAACCAACGAGTCTTCCACGATAAAAACTTCCTCTTGGCTAGACCGCTTGGAGCTTGCTTGTTTAAACGCTTCTTCATGGTGCACGCTTTCAAAGGTTTTTGAAAACTTTTCAATTCAGGGGCTCAATCTGAATTGGCAGGCTTTCATTTTCCCTCCAAAGTAGCAGAAGACTTTTTGTCTACTTATTTTTCCGTCTTAGGAGTCGTTTTGTATTTTGTATCACTGCTTGATATTTTTTTAAGTTCTTGGTCTTAATGTTCCTATATTCTTTTCTTTGGGCATTGAGTTTTGGATGTATTTCTTATTTCTTGTTTGGATTATTCTCCTTGTTTGTAATGATGAGTGCGCTAAGGGAGTGTCAACCTAGTTGAGATGTTCGAGTGCACCTACTGATCCTCCTGTATAGTCTCTTGTATCTTGATAGTCTCTTGTATCTTGTATATTGAGACTTTGTTTCTTTTCACTAAACTTTGAAAAATGTGTTTCCTTTTTTTTTAAAAAAAAGATCTAATACAAGAGGAATCCTAGGCAAGGAATTAACTATAAAAAGAAAGGACGTCTAAAAATAATTATAATATATAAATGACTGTACAGAAATCTACATCTTGGTATTCCATTCCTTGGATGTTTCAGCTTTTTGTCTTCTTATTCTTCATTGGAGTAAATATTATTGGAGCATATTTGCTTCTTTTTATTAAAAATTGTTTCCTGTTTAAAAATGTGACAAAATCCAAAATAAGAAAGTGGAATGTGTACCTCTCAGTCGGTAATCGCATCCTTCGTCTAAATACCTGTATTGTATTATGTAGGCCTTAGTGCAGATGAAGAATTGGTTCTTGCGCTTTCCTACAATCTTACAGGCATGTGAGAGTATGATTGAGATGCTTAGAGGCCAGTATGCTCATTACGTTGGTTGTTACCATGAAGCAACTTTCCATTATATCGAAGCTGCAAAGGTCTTGCAATTTTAGTTTCCATGCTTCCGATACTGCTTGAAGTCTCACACTGTGCTTATGGTTTGTTATTTGTGTCAAATTTTGTTGATTCTCTTGCCTGATTATGTAGCTTACAGAGAGCAAATCAATTCAAGCAATGTGCCAAGTTTATGCAGCTGTCTCTTATATCTGCATTGGCGATGCTGAATCATCTACACTTGTAACGTGTTCTCCTGCTTAGAATTTATATACGAGATGAAATGTACATGCTTCCACATTTTTTAGTTTTGTTGATTGAAATAGCATTACAGGCACTTGACTTGATTGGACCAGTTTACAGAATGATGGATTCTTTTGTTGGAGTTCGAGAGAAAACAAGTGTTCTTTTTGCGTACGGCCTCTTACTGATGAAGCAACATGATTTACAAGAAGCAAGGTATCTTTTTCCTTTTAGATAGGAGAATACAGCAGGTATGTGAGGTCTTAACCTTCCCCTGCAAGGTTTAAGTGGCCAACTACCACTGCCTTATAGTGAGTTCTGACCCTTTGCCAAGCGAGGTGTTGATTTGCATTTTTTATGGCCCTTATTTTAGAGTTTATTTTGTTAACCTTCCTACAAACCAAAGTAGGGTGATCCTCAATCTTTTTTTATTAATATTAACTAAGAGGTTCGATTCTGTTTCAATAAAAAAGAGTGGCAAGAGGGTGAGAGATGAAATATGTTGGAAACTAAAGCAGAAGACTGCCAAAGATTAATTTTCTTTTTACTAATGAGGCGGAAGACTGCTGGAGATGAGAAAGAATCGATGATGGTCCAGATGGGGATGAAGACAGGGGGTGAGGGAGATGTGAGGAGAGTTTGAACTGAGATACTGGGAGAGAGGGAATGGCGGAGAGGATTGGAAAAGTTGACCATAGGCAGTGGCAAGTGAGCGGCGAACTGCGGAGAGTTGAGAGACTAAGAGTGAGCAAGATATGAGAAAAATAAAATGAAAATCAAGTGAGCGGGCAGCGGCAAGGCACTAGGCAAGGCAACTCTAAATTTAATATATATATATATATATATATATATTGAAAAATGCATATATATATTTATAAATGCAGTTCGGTTCGGTTTGAAAATCGGTTTTAAAAAATGAAGCTAAACTGAACTGAACAATTCAGTTTTAAAATTTCTTTAAACCGAATCGAACCGCACTTTTCGGTTTCAGTAAGTTTTCGGTTTGGTTCGGTTCAAATTTGTAAATGGTTCGGCGTTGTGGTTCAGTGACCACCCCTACCAGCCAGATTTCAAATTAAGAAGTCGGGTAGGAAAAGGAAATTTAATATGCTGATCTAGGACTTTTAACTATAAAAAAGGCTGTGAGGATCAAGTGATTAATGATCTGCATATCTGTAGTTTCCAGCTATGTGTCAATCAGCAGCTGAATTACGGGACTAAAAGTGTACCTTTTGATAATTGGAACCTTAGATACAAAAAGAGGCTAGTCTTTCAAAATGGTCGTCACTATCTTAAATATAAAACCAGCCTCACCTCCATATTTCCAGAATTGGTAATTTTCCGCTGCACTCACAAGAATCGACCCTTAAAATAATCTATCTATTCGAGGCCTCAAATGATAGCATATGGTATTTGTTATGTCATTGATGTTGGGAAAGAAACATGGCTACCGTCAGCTAAGGGTGTTTTTTCCCTCTTATTCAGAAATCGATTGGCGAAAGGATTACAATTGACCCACAATCATTTGGGGAATCTTCAACTTGTCGCACAATATTTGACAATCCTCGGGAGTTTAGCACTTGCTCTACATGACACTGTGCAGGCCAGAGAGATATTGAGATCATCTTTAACTTTGGCAAAGAAACTCTATGACATCCCAACTCAGATCTGGGTACTATCAGTTTTAACAAGTATGCATGCGATCTTTCTAGTTACTATTAACATTTTAGTGCAATGTGATTTTCACAAGGCACTTAGAACGAAGAACACATGCTGGGAGCAACTGGCTCAGAACCATTTTTTTCACATATTCAAATAAAGTGGTTTAGTCTTTGTACAAATATATATTGAGCGATAGAATGATTGATCCCTATAAATATTTGGTTAGACTTTTGATCCGATGATATATGTATTATATTAATGCACATACAAAATAATTTTTCTTTTTGGGTATATTTATAGCTTTATACCAAGAGTTGGGTGAAAAAGGGAATGAGATG
This sequence comes from Cucumis cinereus, assembly GCA_037974625.1. Taxonomy (NCBI): domain Eukaryota; kingdom Viridiplantae; phylum Streptophyta; class Magnoliopsida; order Cucurbitales; family Cucurbitaceae; genus Cucumis; species Cucumis cinereus. Next base: position 17,913,829 of record JBBPDJ010000020.1, read on the forward strand.
GAAAACGCGGAATATCAATGTAAAAAGGCAGATGATCTGCAAAGGAGACTGGTTGATGCGCATTCCTCCATTCATCACATCGAATTAGTAAGGCATTCATGTTAATCTGATGTTTTGATGAATAGTTAGTGTGTTCGAACAAATATCTGCTATCACATGCATTTACACTTTTTATTGCCTTTTTTTTTCCCTCGTGTATTTAGATTGACAAAGTACGGCTTGAGATTCAGCAACTAAAGGGGGTTGACATCAAGCGTGCAGGTAGCCTCTCCCTTGGAGTTGATCTTGATATACCAGGATCCATTGGTGTGTCAGTTTCGTTGCCGACTTCATCATCGAAGCTTATGGATATAGACTCAGGGAGACTTGGAAAGAGGAAAATTTAGAGCTTGCCTGGGAGATTTGTCAAACCAGCTTCTTATTATTGTTGTTGTTGTTGTTATTATTATTAATTTTTAATTTTGTTTTGTGTTTTATTTTTTATTTTTTGTTTAACTATTAGTGACTTGTAAATATTAAACTTATTGCTCACTTTAAATTAAGGGAAATTGTAATAGAATGAGAAATGTAGGTTGGAGTTTTTAGATTTTGCAGGTCTAGCAAAACTTTCAGATTTGAATTTCATTATTTTTCATACTTCTAGTTTACCCTCAACTTTTGCTATATTCCTATTTCACTGTCGAAAGGTTGCTCAACACGTGGCAATTTCGCGACTTGGGTGAGCTAGGGTTTTGATCTTCTTTTTCTCCCACATTGTGATGGTTAGGTGTTTTGATATTTTCCTTTCTATTCTCATTGTAGCTTTTATTCCGTTTTAATCATCTTCTCATTGAATTTTCATTTTTATATGTATTTCTTCTCATTGTTGTTTTGTTTTCTTCTTAAATACGCGATTTGAGGTTTTCATTTCTTCAATTCCCATTTTCTTTGAAGAAAATGAAAATATGAAGAAGAATTGACTTTCCTTAAAGATGAGGGAATGAAACATTAGATAATATATTATAAACAAATATATTTTAAACAAATGCTACAACCAAAATATCTATAAAAAAAAATGAAAGCAAAAAATTAAAAAGAGAGGAGGAGATAACTAAAAAAAAGGAGAGATGTTTTTTTTAAAAATTAAAACTATTTATAAAATATAACCAAATCTATCATTCTCTATAACATTTAAGTTTTTTTTAATTTTATAAATGGTTTCAATTTTTTTCGTCATCTATAAAATATTCTTTTTTTAAAAGTAATTTTAATGTAAAATTACACTATATAACTCTATAACCAATCACTACAAAAAAAACTCACTCGAAACTAGGGATATTTTTTAACATTTTTTAGAAGTTTGAGATTATTCTTTAAACTTTTGAAAGTTTAAGAGTATTTTTTACTCAAAATAAAAGTTGAGGGTATTTTTTTATAATTTAATCTTTCTTTTATAAACATTTACTATATAAACTCTTCTTAGGGTTATTTTTAAATATAGTAAAATGAATCAAGATATTACAAAATATAGTTCATCTATGATGTATCACAATAGACTATTATATGTGTCGATTTTCATGATAAACATATATAGGAGTTTATCATAAATAGATTATGATATTTTGTTATATTTATAAATATTTTCAGATATTTTTTCATTTAAAATATTTTTTCCTCTTTTTAACAAATAAATATAATCTTATGATTTAGGTTGAATTGAAGATTTATGTTTTAGTTATTTTGTTTTTAGATTTTTTTGGTACCTACAAAAAATGATCTTTCCTAATGTATGTCCACGTTAACCAAGGTAGTTTCAAAGTGACCAAAATTGTTAGCTTTCAACATAAATTGAAATCCAATTAATTTGTATAAATTGGTAGAAATATAGACTAAATTATTTTTCAAAATATGATATTTCATTCACATAATTGTTTGTATTATAAAAATAATAGTAGAAAAAATTGCACACAACCTGAAATAACCTACATTTAAATTGCATACTGTTACAATTCATACTATAATAACATGCACTCCAAACACATACTAAAATAATTCACACTTCGAACACAAACTATTAGAAATTATAATAGTCTGCACCACAAACACATGCTATAGTAAAACATACTATAATAGTCTACTATGCTCTCCAAATGCTGAAAGTTAAATTAACATGCCAGCAGAAAATAATCAAACCAAAACACTATAGATTTCATGAATTTTCAAGATTAAGCATGTTAAATAAATTTGGGGAAAATAGGATTTTTAAACACTTACCTTTAAAGCTCAAAATTCTTCCTCAATTTTTGATGAAATTGGATGTCAAGTTGTAAACGATCACAAGAGTCTTCTCTACTCTCCTCAATGCTTAGAATTGTGGGATCAACTTGGTGACCAATTTTGTAAGTTTTTTTTTTTTTTTTATAGAAGAAACGAGTTTATGGACACCTATGAAAATTCTCCAAAATTCAAAAGGTTTCATCATCAAAATACATAATTAAATTGTGCATTAATAGGCAAACTACATGCAAATGATATTTTGCAAAATAATTTGCCACTTATCAAGCACCTGGATAGTGGGTTTGATGGAAGAGCACGAGAACAACACCTTCCTCAAGCGAGGTGCTTACTCAAAATGTACTGCAAATTGGAAAAAATTATTTGGACAAGTCAAACATTTTGACTTTTAAAAATGAATTTCAAAAATTCATTTAGTTTTTCCAAAATTGATTATTTAATTATATAATTATATTAATTTATCAAATTAATTAATTTTAAATTATATTAATTAAGTAATAATTATAATATAATATTTAATTAAGTAAACTTTTAAATTAGTTTTAATATTATATTATTGTTTCCGCACATATCTAGATCGATTTAATTGACCTAATTTGAATCCCTATTCAAATTTCTGATATTTAATTACAATTTCTCTCTCAATTTGTAATTGTTAATTATATCAAATATTATTAACAATTCATTTTCTCAACTAATTCGAACAATTTGAATTTCGATCACTCTATTCTAAGTTTAAATCTATAATGAGCTAGCATATGGACTTAATAGACCTATAGAGCATGGGCTCCAAAGATTCGAGATTAAATGGCTAGATTTCTTTAACTGAGTTAATCAACATTCGTTAACTAATCATGGTTGTCCACTATAGCTCGTATTTGTACTCTCTTTACTGTAGATGTATTTATGTCAGCCCGAAATAACCATACTTTGTAAGCCGACCCTTCACAGATTGTTCGTAATTTTGATTGAGTCAATTTACTGTTTTACCCTCGAGATTACATATTGTTCCTTAGGTCTTAGTTGATCCTCTAATGAACAATTGGTTTGGTCCAACCTATAACCAAAACTCTCTTAGGCCAATGAGAGAACGAGGCCCCTTTGTTCAATTCTTGAAGTCAGCACTGAAGGGAACAACCTATCTACTGATCCTAAAAGTAGGCATGCGTGAATTCCGTCTTGCACCCTACGTTCTCAACTATCCACTCAGTCTTACTCCAGAAAATGGGAGGTCTATTGGGTCAATGCTGATAAACTACCCTCAACTATGCAGATCTAAGAATAATTTTGTGTGAAAAGAAGTTCATAAGTTGACTCAAAATTAAGGTTGAGTTACCTAGGTCATAAGTAATCGAACTAACCAGTTTTAATAAGTCAACGATGTCTCTACATGAGTGTCTTTTATAATATTATTGCATAGGATGTTCCTACTCACATGTCTCTACATGAACGTTTTGATCATTTCGTTTGTACTAACTACAAAGTGGGTTGTATCCATAGTGTCTCCATAATAGGGCGTCCAACCTTATTCATATACTATAAACATTTAGATTATTACTCGAACTTGATCCACGTTTATGCCTCTATGCAAAATTTAAGTACTCATACTATAGTGAAGGAATAGTACTTCAACAACAACTTTATTGAATAATAAAATATTTTAACATTCAAAAGTCACGAGTTTTAGAACATAAAATCTAACAAACGCTCCTTTAATGCGATATAGATATATAGATAAACATATGTGAACTATATATAAATAACGTCTTATTTAAAAAAGGGTATGGTTGTAACTAATAAATAACTATGAGGGTAATTGATCAAATTGAAAGTTTATGAGGCTTTTGGGGCAAAAATTATCAAAGACTATAATAACCACATCTTGCTATAGTTTATGTTTCACAATTAGCTATAGGCAACATTATTTTAAAATCTCTCATTTATTACGATATTTACTATTTGCCACAGTTTTATTATTTTACATTAAAATAGTTCACATCTCAAATACATACTATCACAACCTAAACTAACATAATCTACATTTTAAACACAAACTATTATAACCAAGCTATACTAACCTTAACCTATGACTATAACAACCAACTCTTGACTCCAAACACCCCTAAGGATATTAGTGTAGCCAAACATATAGGTCAAAAGTAGTTTGTGCAATTTTTCTAAATTATATTATAGAGAATAATCTAACTTACTAAAATAAATAAGTTAATTATCTAGTTGTTTTTAAATATAGTAAAATGAACCAAAATATTTACAAAGTACAACAAGATATCATAATTTATATAGAATAGACTATGATAGACTACTATTATATCATGACAGACACATTAGTTTATCACAAAAAAAAAAAAAAAAAGTGTAATACTAGTAAATAATACTTGTAGTAAATATTAATAGGAATTTGTTATTTAAAATATATATTTTTTTGATTTCTTAAAAAGAAAAGGAAAAGAAAAGAAAGAAATAAAAACGTGCAAAAACACGAGCGAAGTTTGCCTGCTCGCTCGCTCGGTCGTCCTGCGGTCTTACCCGAGGGAGGGCCGGTAAAAGAAAATAAAAAAGAAAAGGCCTTAATGTCCCGTTTTTTTCCATCTCTCTTTACCCTAAACTCTTCCTGCAGTGCAGATCGATTTTATGATCGAGTTTTGTAACTAAGAACATCGATTCGTTACCCTACAATTGTGAATCAAGCTCTCTGTTTACCCCAATCTTACGTGAAGCTGCTGATCGATTCATCAATGGATTAGAAATCGGATGTCTGACGGTAAGCCTCCATTCTCATGTCATCGATTATTCGATGGTAGCGGGCACTTCGTCTGATCTGCGTGTGATACTCGTTAGTAGCAAAGCACAATCTAAAGGAGAAGACAAAATTTGGAACAATCGAACAAATTTATCAGGTCCTTTTTGTTGCGCTCTTCAATTTTCCGTCTGCTATGATTTACATTCGGTTCTTAGTAAGCAGGAAACTTAACGAGCATTTCTGTCATCTGAAACCTATGAATAGAGTCTCCTGGGGACCATACTTCCCGTCCCCCCATTTGTTTTTAAACTTTATTTTTGTGATTCTATCTATACTACTCTGCTCTTAGTCATGTCTTCTCATCGGTTGACATTTTATTGCATTTCTGAAGTACAACTGTTGCACTTCCAAGTTGCGCTCTCCGCTCCGTGTTATATATTTCCGCGCAATATGTTCTGTTCTGGGTTTGTTATTTGTCTTTTTCAATTTCATCTGGTTTTGCCTAGAATAGGAGCAGCGCGACATCATCTTGAGCACTTACGCTTTTTAATTTGGTCTAAAAGAGAAGTCTTTTTATTTAGTTTTTGAACTATGGATCATTTGCACTGACTCTGAATGATTATTATGTGGTGTTTCCCCGACCTTTGCTGGGTTGTGGTTGTTAGAGGAAGCTCATAACTTGCTAAGATAAGGAAAATGATCGTATATCCATTTTTTTTTTTGGTCAGATATCTGGGCAGGTGCCTTATAAAGCTGGTGTGGAGTTGTCTGGAGAGGTGGCTCTCCTCGTGATATGTTCAACATGGACTCTGAACTCTATAAAGCACGTGTCTTCATTCAAGAGAAAATGTAAGGCGTATCATTATATATCTATCCCTGATAAAGACTTCAGGCCCTCAGGCCCTCTCTTTTGTTCTTGTGGTTCTTTCTGTCCCTTAACTACGCATTTCCTGTACTTAGCATGGCTTCTCAAAACTCTAATGACATATACATCTAATATTTAATTTGTTTATAAATGCTACCGTAATGGGGCCATGGATGCTAGAACTTTTGTTATAATACCCAAATAACGTCTTGTGAGGGCCTGAAAATTCATGAAGCAGCTTGAACTTTTAAGTACTTAATCGTATGTTTGGGAATTATCTCTTGTTTTGCTAATTTCTTTGTTCCCCTTTTTAAAAGTTCCACAAATGAAGTTTGTTTAATGGGGTTCTAATTAAAAATGAAACCAGAAAGAAAGTTTGTGTAATTGGGCTTTTGTAACGGGATAAATCTTCAGTTTTATTATATTCTGACATCTTTGTTTCTCAATATCGGATTTTCCTTTTATTGAGTTAAGATTTATATGTTTACCTTGGTCCACATTTTCATGTTGTATCTCTTGATCATTTCTTTTGGATGGGAAATGACTTCATTGGTGAATGAAATAAAGTACACACCAAAATCTGTGGAGAGATATTTATTCTCATCTCCCTTCTTTTTCCCATCTTGTTTTTTGTGTGGTGGGAGACGGTAAGGAAACGTATTTTTTGGAAGATCTTTGGGTGGGGATAGACCCCTCTCCTCTGCATTTCCTCGATTATATCATCCGTCCTCCTTAAAAGAACTGTTGGGTATTAGATTTTTTGGTTTGGTCAGGGAATTTGGTTTCTTTCTCTTTTGGTTTTCGTCGGTCTTTGTCCAATAGGGAAATGACAGAGGTGGCTTCTTTGATTTTCTTGATTGAGGCCTTTGACTATAGGCTTGGGGGAAAAGATGTTCATGTGTGGAGTTCTTCCCCCATGGAGGGCTTCTCTTGTAAGTCTTCCTTTAGGTTCTTACTCGATCCCTCTCCTGGTGTTGAGTCGATCTTTGATGTTTTATGGAGGAGTAAGATTCCAAAGAAAGTCAAGTTCATTTCTTGGCAAGTTTTGCTTGGGCGTGTTAAAACAACAAATAGGCTTGTGAGAAAGATGCATTTACCTACTTTCTTGTTGATGGTTAAGATTTTCCTGTTATAGCGTAACTTGCATTTTGGAGATATTATATTGCAGCGTAAATCTAATTTGATTATTTGCTTAACATATTTTTTATCCTGATATCCTTATCATCATTATTCACGTGTTTGCATGTATGTCTTCTTATTTGTGTTAGCAATCACATAGCCTATCTAGAGTGAATTTTGATAGGAATTGGTATCAACTTATTTATGCCTTCTGTCTTGCAAACATTGCTAACTTGTCTTTTTGTTGATATTCTGTTTTTTCTTTTTTTGTTTTTACTTAATTGGTTTTCAAGTTTATTAGACTGTAAATTCTAGTTTTTGATTTGTAGGACTTTTGTGCCTTGATTTTCTATTTTATATATGACAATTTTACATTTTTCGGTGACTGTTGTTCGAGAAAATTTTACTATTGCCTATTGATATTTTATATTTCTGCTTTTCAGTTTTGAGATTTTATTACAACGGCATCAACGGCCCATTGATGACCTACAGAGGCTGAGGTTCAAGGATATCGTGAAACGCTTAGAGGAGGGTCTTTTTAAAATTGCTCTTACAAAGGTCTCCACCCTCACCCCCACCCTCATTGTAAACAAATTACCACTACATTATAGCAGAAGAGTGGAGAGACCTCCTCTTATGTGGTTTATCTTTGATAATTCTCAGATAAACAAGCATGCTAACATTTTACTTACTGTGGTTCTAAGTAACTCTGGAGTTCATATGTTTTTTCTGTGAATAAACTTTGTCGTTATGATAATATGACACAGGATGACTATATGAACCTGGATACTCTGGAGAGTCGTCTGCATAGTTTGATCAAGCGTTCACCCATGAATAATCAGAACCAGCAGTATCAGCAGGTGGTTAGTTCTTCTTCTGCAATAAGTCAGATGATTCCGACTCCTGGTATGGCTCACAGTGGGAATTCCAAAATGATGGTTGCATCTTCCGATGATTCTATTATTTGTTCTAGTGCTAGCTTAGCGCCTATGACTGCTAGCACAGGAAGCATCATGCCGAATGTTGGAATAAATGGTGGTTCCTTCAGCAGAGCTGAAGGTACCTTCCACTATAAAATTTTGTCCCCGTGTGAAAAGTTATGTTTTTATTGAAAACAGTTATAATATCGTCCTTTTCAGGTCCCATGTCCAGTGGATATCAGCAGTCTCCTAGTTTCTCGGTTGGTTCTGGTGGAGTTATATCATCTGCTGGTGCACACAGAATTGCGAGTCAAATGATTCCTACACCTGGTTTCAGTAATAACATTAACCATGCAAGCAGCAACCAGTCTTATGCAAGCAGGGACAATTCTAGTAATGGTAGTGGGCTTCCCAGTGTTGAATCTACAGGGTTGTCTCAAGTGCAATTGCAAAAGCAGCATATTGGCGGTCAGAACAGTCGTATATTACACAATCTTGGTAGCCAAATGGGTAGTGGAATAAGGTCTGGCTTACAGCAGAAATCCTTTGGCTTTACAAATGGAGCTGTAAATGGTAGCTTAGGATTAATAGGTGGCAATGTACAACTTTTGAAAGAATCTAGCACCTCGGAGGGCTATCTGACTGTCTCGCCTTATGGTAATTTAACCAAACCTGTACAACAATCCTTTGATCAGAATGAGAAATCGTTGGTGCAAGGTATTATTTCTCTCTATCTTTATTGGCTCCAGCCTTTCTTGTCTAGCAGTTCTTGATGAAAAATCACTTCATTACCTGATATGTAATAAGAATCAATTTCTTTTGGCAGGCGATGCATATGGAATGAATACTACTGATTCTTTTGGGTCGGAAAACCTTTATGGCCCTGCAACATCTGTTGGATCAATGATGACTGCTCACAATTTGAACCCGACAAATTTGCCATCTGTGTCTAAAACCAGTTCACCTTTCTCCAGTAACCAGTCAAATTTTCATGGAACTCAACAGGGCACTCACTCTCCCCTAATTGATGGGTCAGATAAGATGAATTTCCAACCTCCACTATCTTCCAGGGAAAACATCATTGATTCTCATACGCAGCAGCAGTTTCAACAACAGCATCACCAATTTCAACAACAACCATTTCTTCAACAGTCAAGTGTCCAGAAACAACAAATTCAACCTCAGCAGCATCTACTAAATAATGATTCTATTAGTCAGGTTCAGTTAGCCTCCAATCTAGGCGGTCATGTAAAGCAGGAACCTGGTGGGGAGCATCATAGTGGGCCTTTTCAGCCACAAGTTACCGAACATTTCCCACTGCCTGAGACGCATAACCAATTTCTTCAGAATTCTAGTGAAGACTGTGTGAGGAATGCTCAATATCTTTCTGTTTCATCTAGCCAAAGTGATATTTGTTCCCCACTTTCTCAAACCTCTCAACAGATGCAACAATTTTTGCATCCACACCTAAATTCAAATTCTCAAAATCGTTTTAGCAGCCCAGCGGGAGCTCTATCAGATGCAACTTTGCAGGGTCAATGGCATCCACAATCACAAGATAGAAATCACAGGCAAGGGAGCATTGTTCATGAGCAAAATGTTCAACATGATTTCCGTAAAAAGGTATCTGGTCACGATACGGTGCAGGGTGATAATTTACCTACGGAAGGATCAACAATTGGGCACTCCTTTGTTACTAGGACCAAATCTGAGCCTCCTAATCCCCTTGGTGCCACCTGCCAGAGCAACAATAGTGCACGCCAATTTATAAATCAGCAGAGATGGCTTCTATTCTTGCGACATGCCCGTCGCTGTGTAGCTCCAGAAGGGAAATGTCCAGAACGGAACTGTGTCACTGCTCAGAAATTGTGGCAACATCTTGATAGATGTAGTTCTTCTAAATGCGCATATCCCCGTTGCCAGCCTACCAAGTTATTGCTTCACCATCACAAGAGATGTAGGGATCTAAACTGTCCTGTTTGTATTCCTGTCCGAGACTATATCCAGAGCCGAAAGAGTGTGCGTGCCCACAATGCATCTGATTCAAGTTTGCAAAAGTTAACCAATGGATTCCCTAAAACCTGTGATACTCCAGATAACACCAATAGATATATTTTGAAAACTCTTCAGGCTTCTGAAACTTCAAAGGATCTGCAATCTTCTCTTAAACGGATGAAGATAGAGCAGTCCTCTCAGTCTCTTGTTCCCGAGAGCGAGAGTTCGGCAGTTTCAACTTCTGCTATGAGTGAACGACACATGTCATTGGATGGGCAGTGCCAAGGTTATCAGCAAGGTGATGATACTATGGCTGTTAAGCATGAGCTTGTAGATGTGAAAATGGATGTGCTGCAGAGCTCTACTCTTGAAAGCCATAGTGACTTAAAGGAAGCTAATGCAGAGAATAATTGCAGCCAAAGGTCTGATGGTGACCTTGTCACATACGATGAGTTTTCTAGTTTACCAAAGCAAGAGAATGTTAAAATTGAGAACGAGACGGAACCAAGCATGCAAGATCCTTCAGTGCATGTCACTGAGCATGCAGCGGCCACCAAGTCTGGAAAGCCAAAAATTAAAGGGGTTTCACTAACTGAATTGTTTACTCCAGAACAAGTGAGAGACCATATCATTAGTCTCAGACAGTGGGTTGGCCAGGTTGGTTAACAAGCTTTTGTCCTGTGTTGTTTTTATAGAGATACGTTGGAGAATATATATATTTAAAAAAATGCAAATAAAATTTTATTTATTTCATAAATATGTTTGTAGACAGAAAGTAGTTCATTTTTGGAAATTATAATGGAGTACTGCCAAAAAAGTTGTTTTTGAATTCTAATGATCCCTTATAAGTTCCTAGCTTTTGAGAAATAGTACATCTTCATTTAAGCTTTGTTTCTTGTTCAAAAAATGGTATGTATCATGGGTGCTAAACTGATGACAAGATCCAGTGCACTTAGCTAACTCGAAACTTCTTTATTAACTATCTTTTTCTCCAGAGCAAATCCAAGGCTGAGAAGAATCAAGCAATGGAGCAATCAATGAGTGAGAATTCCTGTCAACTGTGTGCAGTTGAGAAACTCACTTTTGAGCCACCACCAATATATTGCACGCCATGTGGTGCACGTATAAAACGAAATGCAATGTATCATACAGTAGGTGCTGGTGATACACGACATTATTTTTGTATTCCATGTTACAATGATGCTCGTGGAGATGTTATTGTTGCTGATGGGACTACCATTCCTAAGTCAAGGCTAGAGAAGAAGAAAAATGATGAAGAGACTGAGGAATGGGTATGTTGTATTTGCAGTGAGCTATGGTTTATTTTAGATGATTTTCTTATGCTTCATATTTTAGGTTTTTTTAATGTCCCTGATGCTTTCTTTCAGTGGGTTCAATGTGATAAATGTGAAGCATGGCAACATCAGATCTGTGCTCTTTTCAATGGTCGAAGAAATGATGGTGGTCAAGCCGAATATACCTGTCCAAATTGTTACATTCAAGAAATTGAAAGAGGAGAGCGTATACCATTACCTCAGAGTGCTGTTCTTGGTGCCAAAGAATTGCCTAGAACAATTCTTAGTGATCACATAGAGCAGCGGTTGGTTAAGAGATTGAAACAGGAAAGAGCTGAAAGGGCAAGGATTCAAGGGAAAAGTTATGATGAGGTAATTTTAAACAACCAATCCTGCCATTTTTTTTTTCTTTTTTTTGAATGAAACAAACCTCTTTAGAACTCAAGGACACAGATGTACAACCTACTGAACAGATCCTGTTCAAGTAAGTTCGTTAATGGAAACAAACCTCTTCATTGATATAATGAAATGAAACAAAAGCCTCTTCAGTGTCGTTGGATTTTCTTTTTCAATAACAGTCATGGAGTACTGCCAAGTGTTTTATTCTTGAATCAGATTCTAACACTTCAGTTTTGGTTGGGGGTTTTCTTTTGTATTCTTATATTTTTTTCTTTTTTTGACTTTATGATTTATCTTCTTGTGAAAATCACCAAGAAACATGATCTATTTCTACTGCTACTTGAACATCAGCACATATTCAGTTTCTTTAATTCATTTGCTCTACTGGTGTTGCTAGGTTCCTGGAGCAGATGGGCTTGTCATTAGAGTTGTTTCCTCAGTTGACAAAAAGTTGGAAGTTAAGCAAAGATTTCTCGAAATATTTCAGGAAGAAAATTATCCGTTTGAGTTCCCCTACAAATCCAAGGTACAAAAAAAAAAAAAAAAAGCACGATGCACTGTTATTAGGACTGTTATGTTGTTTAATTTCTAGATATTTAGATATAACTTTCTATTGTAACATGAGTTGCTAGGTAATGAGATGTCACCTGTCAGTATCTTCTGAAGCTATCTTCTTTAAATATTTTGGCAGGCAATTCTATTGTTTCAGAAGATTGAAGGTGTAGAAGTGTGCCTATTTGGCATGTATGTTCAAGAATTTGGGTCTGAGTGTCAGTTTCCTAACCAGCGCCGTGTTTATCTCTCATACCTTGATTCAGTGAAGTATTTCAGACCTGAGATTAAGACGTACACTGGAGAGGCTCTCCGAACTTTTGTTTACCATGAAATTTTGGTCAGTTTTTTTCTTTCAAACTCTTATCTGAACAAGTATTATTTCATATGCATGTGATTGGTTTTAGTCATGTTCTTTGTTATTGAGTTATCTACAAGGAGCCATTGTATTTTGGCCCTATTTTTTTTTTTTTTTTTTTTACAGATAGGATATCTTGAATATTGCAAAATCCGGGGTTTCACAAGCTGCTATATATGGGCCTGTCCTCCATTGAAGGGTGAAGATTATATATTATACTGTCATCCAGAAATCCAGAAAACACCAAAATCTGATAAACTTCGGGAGTGGTAACATTTATGGATACTATTACTAGTTTCCCTAGTTTGAGATATAAGCATTTTATTGTTTTTTGACTCTTTATTTGGCATGCTGTTCAATTTCAGGTATTTATCCATGTTGAGAAAAGCTGCCAAGGAGAAAATTGTTGTTGATCTCACTAATCTATATGATCATTTCTTTGTCTCCACTGGTGAGTGTAAGGCCAAGGTTACAGCAGCAAGGCTGCCATATTTTGATGGTGATTATTGGCCTGGTGCTGCGGAGGATTTGATTTATCAGCTTCGCCAAGAAGAGGATGGAAGAAAACAGAACAAAAAAGGAATGACTAAAAAGACAATAACAAAGAGAGCTCTAAAAGCATCTGGTCAATCTGATCTTTCTGGTAATGCGTCGAAGGATCTGCTACTAATGCATAAAGTAATCTCCCTTTTCAGAACCCTCTTTTTTCGTATTTTTTTGTTGCTGCAATTATAATGATTAATGTTAAAACATATTTAAGATAATTCCGAATGTGATCCTAATAGTTTTAGTATAATTACATATATATATATATATATATATATATGTATGTATGTATGTGTTTGTGTATGTGTGTTAGGGAAAATTGCAAAATTCAATCCCGAAGTGGTTACAGTTGCACCTTTAAACTTTCAGTTGGAAAAATTAAACCCTCAAATTTTTTGAAGTATAAAAATAGTATCTCTAAACTTTCAAGTTCGAATTGACAAAAATTAAACCTCAAACTCTCTAGATATGTAAATTAAATCCATTTTACTCCATATTCTCTCATATTTCGTCTCTACCTTCCACCTCTCCCTCCCTGGGTCATTCCCTTTCCTTCGATCATCCACTTTCTGTCTACTTGAAGGCAAGGGAAGCCTTGAAACTAACAAAAAAAGCTTCCCCTCAAGAGGCTTGGCGTCATCTTGAAAGCCCTCTCCAAAAGTTAACCTGTTAATCCAATGGCTTACACTTATCTGAAGAATACTATAAATAAATGAGACATGTTACCTGAAAGAAATATAGCAAATTTCTCATTTTAAACTAGTCCCTTACATCAACAGTATCCCATTGAAATGATGCTAATGGATTATGTATCTGAAAATACGATATCTGAAGGAAGGGAATGACCAAGGGAGGGAGAGGAGGAAGAGAGAACAAGAAGAAATATGAGAGAAATATCGAGTAAAGTGGATTTCCTTTTCACTTTATTATGAGAGTTTTAGCCTTTAGAGTTGATTTTTCATCTTGAAAAGTTGAGGGTTTAATTTTTATAATTGAAAGTTTAAGGGTGCAATTGTTCACGTTTGATTTTTGCAATTTGTCCAAAATGTTACTGATATTTGGGCAGCCTTGGTCACATTTGGCTGTGTTTCATTAGGCCACATTTTATTTTGCTCCTCCACACTTTGTAATGTCATGCCATTTTCATTTTTCTTAGCTTGTTTTTGTATATCTTTTAAGTTATAAGTATGAACAAATTCTTATGATTAGATGTTATGCCGGCAGAGGGTTAAGTTTTGCAAGTTATAAAATTATGTGTATAAATAACATTTTTTTAGGAGATAAAGCAATCAATTTATTGGCAGTGGGTCGTGCTTACAACTTTATGTGTATGTCAGTATGTGTATGTCAGTATGTGTATATGTTTCGTCCATTTTAGATAAATTGATATAGCGTATTCTGTCCTGCGATATATTCTTTATTTGGGTGAAATTTTAATTTATTTTCTCAAATTGTTATATGTTATTTCTCCAGCTCGGTGAAACTATTTCTCCCATGAAGGAGGATTTTATCATGGTTCATTTACAGCACGCTTGCAGTCACTGTTGTATTCTGATGGTATCTGGAAATCGCTGGGTTTGCAACCAATGCAAAAACTTTCAGCTGTGTGATAAGTAAGAGCCACAAATTATCTCCCGTTTATTGAATAAAAAATCAAGATTTTATCATTTGACAATTATTTTTGGAGCCATCATTGAAAAACTTAAAATATTCTTCATTTGATGGTATTTCTGGAAATTCATTTGACTTCCCATGTTATTATTGTTATTATTATTATTTTTGTTTTGTAAAATGAGTAATTGAGTATTGGTTTTTCATGGAATTTCTTTACCAGACTTCCATGGGCATATTAATACTTTTTATGATGATAATGAGATGATATTATAAAAGAAGAATGTCATATAAATAATAATAATAAAAATGTTACAAAAGAAGGGAAAAAAATTCTGAAGCAAGAAAAGTTATAATCATCCATATGTAGTGTAGTTTTCAAGTCATCGATTTGTATGCATAGTTATTTTTTACCTTGTTTACAAAATTAATTAGTGA
This sequence comes from Cucumis cinereus, assembly GCA_037974625.1. NCBI lineage: Eukaryota > Viridiplantae > Streptophyta > Magnoliopsida > Cucurbitales > Cucurbitaceae > Cucumis > Cucumis cinereus. The sequence goes on from JBBPDJ010000020.1 coordinate 17,928,962, forward strand.
GTGCTCGATGGTATGGCTGCGATGTCCACGTCCCAGCTACTGGCTAGCTACTGTGTTGCCATCTTTATATATAGAGTTGATAGGCTTATCTGGATATTTCTGTATGTTTTTATTAAAATGAGTTGGAATTATGACTAGATATTGGTGACTTGAGGTTTGAGAACGTTTTTTTTTCAACTTAAGTAATTGGGTGAAGTTCTAAGTTATTTTCTTTATATTGTCTAACCTGATTTTAAGAACTTTTAATTGTTCTTTTACCTCTTCTTACATTCGAAACCAACAGGTGAATGCTGGAAGGTGATGTTTTCTTTGTCCATTGCCAGCTTTTTGCTGCAGTTTTGCAATTTATTGTTATTATTATAGTATAATTTATAGATTTGTATATGTTTATATTGATAGGAATTGGAAGTAGTGTTTAGCATTGAAGGAGACTAGGGAATATATTTGTTTTGGGAGTTTTGTGTTCATTAAAGCAATGGGATAATGTCCAGTTGTTTTCTCATCATATTTTTAAGAAACCAAGGAAAAGACAATTCTAAAAATAGAATAACCGAACATGAATGGGAGAGTTTCATTGTTTTTTTTAGTTGCTATCTCTTTCTTTGATGTTTTTTTCAAAGTTCTGTTTCCTTTTAAAAAAGAAAATAGAATAACCAAAAATACAAAGAAAGAGATAGCAACTTTTTAAAAAAGCAATGAATCTCCCAGTTCTTGTTTAGGTCTTGGATGGAGTAACTCTTATAGCATTTCTATAATGAGAACCATGAAGAAGACGTTTAGCGAGCTGAATTTAAGGACTCAAAACGTGACTGAGGAGAATCCTTAAATATGCGCTGATGTCTTTCATTCGATAACAACAGATGAGAGAATTTTTTGTTTACACTTTTATAATGTAAGAAGCAAGGAAATTGTTCTTTCTAAAAGTCAAGGCACTAAAAGTAGAAATGTGAAGATATAGCACCAACCATACTGGTTCACATCAATTTCCTTTGTTTAGTTGAATTTGTGTGGTTCTTCACTTTGTCAATTGTGGTAATGGTGGATCTGGAAAATCTGAAGATGTTGTTTCTTTTCCGAAGACCTACGTTTTTTTTTCTTTCCCTGACATGATGATTTGGTCACAGGTGCTATGAGGCAGAACAAAAACGTGAAGAAAGAGAAAAACATCCTATAAATCAAAGAGAAAAGCATGCCCTCTATCCTGTATGTTTTTTAATCCATGGAAATATGTTCACCATTTTTGTATATCTGTTGATGCAAACGTTACCTGGAAACACAACATCCTGTCCAACCAAGGCCTGAAAATGTTTTAAAGCATTAGTACTTCCAATCATCTGTTTATTTATTTAGTTTTACTTTTGGAATTAATGAGTTTGCTGAACTGAACTCTGCAGGATGAAATCAATGGTGTGCCTGTTGATACCAAAGATAAAGACGAGATTCTTGAGAGTGAGTTTTTTGACACGAGGCAAGCATTTTTGAGTTTATGTCAAGGAAATCATTATCAGTATGATACTCTTCGGCGAGCTAAGCATTCATCTATGATGGTCCTTTATCATCTTCATAATCCAACTGCTCCGGCATTTGTCACAACTTGCAATCTATGTCAACTGGATATAGAAACTGGTCAAGGTTGGCGTTGTGAAGTTTGCCCTGATTATGATGTATGTAATTCCTGTTACCAAAAAGATGGAGGTATTGACCATCCTCATAAGCTGACTAATCATCCTTCCGTGGTTGATCGAGATGCACAAAATAAAGAAGCTCGGCAACTACGTGTCTTGCAGGTTTTGTGGACGTTTTCTTGTTATTGCATTAGCTTTGACATTATATCTTCATCTAGATGCATTCTTGTCCCTGCATTTTACTGCAAATTTCTTTTTTGATTTTAAACTAACCTGCATGCTTGTTGGCCTTTTGTTATGCTTCAAGTTCCTGCAAAGAAATTAACGCACAACTATGGCAATATACTGCAGCAGCAGCTATATAGATATATAGAGAAATCCAGAAAATGGTCTTTCCAGTAGTCACAGGAAGCTCAAAACAAAGATAATAGACAAGTACCCAACAGCCAATTAAGAGGGCTGCTCTCTCCCTAATGAAGAACAGTTTACCCACCAAAAAGGCACAATATTCTAGATAACTAACCCTAAAAACAAATAGACATGTATATACTACTACACTACTACTGTAATTCCTTTCAGATATAGAGGTCACTTCACCATTTTACCTTGGTTATCACCAGTAATTCCTTTCTTACCCCTCCTTCTATATACATTAATGGGGGTCTAGCACTTTTCAACTATGTGCCACTTCAGGTTTTCTTGATGTTGTGAAAATAACATCTATGCATTTAGTAGTCCCAATCTTTTCCCAACGTCTAGAAGTTAAATGTAGGACAAGAAAAATGTTCTGCTTCAAGCAGTTTTTGATTGTTTTATTTTTAGTGGTATTTTGTCATGATTAACTAAATGTTCATCTAATTAGATGATTTGATCAAGAAGCGAACAACTAAACATTTCACTGCAGTTTGATTCTTTCCTTTTCACAATACTATGGAAGCTTGTTTTTAAAGTTTGTTTTGCTCTAATTAACAGGCCCTGGATACTCATCATTCCTCTAATCTTGATTTTTGGCAATCACCTTGACCATTGAAATATTACTTTCCTTTTTTCTTTTATCCCATGAGGTCTTGCATCATACATTTCTTGTTTCATTATGTATGCCTTACTTTTGTTGGTTTGATGTCGCAGCTTAGGAAAATGCTGGATCTTCTGGTGCATGCATCTCAATGTCGTTCTTCACTTTGTCAATATCCAAATTGTCGGAAGGTAAAGGGCCTTTTTCGACATGGGATACAATGCAAAACACGTGCATCTGGTGGTTGTGTTCTCTGCAAGAAAATGTGGTACCTCCTTCAGCTACATGCTCGAGCTTGCAAAGAATCTCAATGCCACGTGCCCCGTTGCAGGTAATGTTTACATCATTTTTTTTTCATCTATTGGTTTTATGCATTCTTGAAGGTATTTATACCGTTTGCATAATAATATCCGTTAGTGTTGCATATATGTATCATCTGTGTGTAGTAACTGAGATTAGAGAGGTTGAATTTTTAATGTACTCCAGAGATCTCAAAGAGCACTTAAGGCGGCTGCAGCAGCAGTCTGATTCACGGAGAAGAGCAGCTGTGATGGAAATGATGAGACAGAGAGCTGCAGAACTGAACAATACGGGGTAACCATTGTGTAGGTTTACATTAATATTATTGAGGATGCCAGGTTGAAAAATATTTGAAGCCATTCTTGAAAGAGCACTGCTGGGAGGGTGGAAATCAGGCAGTGAGTGACAGACAACACAGATGGAAGCGGTAGAACTATACACTCAAAATCTTGGTCAAATATTCAGCTTTAGGGAACAATTCTTTTATTCTATGTATCTACCACTTGAACTTTCCCCAATAGAAAAGCCAAGTGAGACCCGAGCAGAGCAGCTGCCGTCTTCCTCTTTGTCTTCGTCATTGACCCCTAACATTATTTCTAAGTTCTCGTCGATAATTTTTCCTTTACTGTAAAATACCATCTTTCATTAACGTGTGTACCCAGCTCCATGTTTATAAGATTCAATAATTAGCTTCAGGAACTGCTCCAGGACTACATTTACTTGTATAATTTGGCTTCTACATTATTTATAGATGAACAACTTTGATTTGTTCGGTTGCGGTTGTAGATCTGAAACATTGTTTTATATTTAGCAAATGTGAATTGTTATACAGATCAATTAACAATGCAAATGTGTTCCACCCCATCCAAGGCAACCCAAATTAAAGAACCTATGGAAATTTTGTTAAATTAAGAAAATGAGACTCGTTTACTTTATTGGCTTCTCGACATTTATCTGATTGTTTCTTTAATGTTTGTTCCAGTTCTCACTTCCACCCCATATTTCTATTCCTTCCACCTTCTCTTTCTCTTTCTTGTCCCCTTCTTCTCTTTTTATTCTTTTTCTTCTCTCTCCATTTTAATAGATTTTTCTCCTTGTTTTTTTCCTGTTCGAAAATATGTGGGCTTCTTTTTTTGTGGAACCCACTCTTTGGATGGCTTGCCAACCAAGTCACCAAATTTTCTTTTACGTTTTTTCAAAGTATGTGTTAAGCTTTCCCCTTTTCTTTTTCTTTTAAAACAAAGTGACCTTTACCAAATTCAATTTTCCAATTTCTTTTTATTTCTACCTTGTTCTAAATTCTCTTCCAAGAGAGACACTCCAAAATCAGTACTTAGAAGCTAAAAAGTGGATTTTACAACATATTTTTTATTTTATTGTTTCACTCACACTACACAAGTCTAAAAGTATGTTGTAAATTTGTTGATTTTATGAAAAATATTTGTTTTTTCACTTCATATATGCAATATGTGAAAGTTAATATCTCAACGAGTAGGAAAAGATGTGCAATTAAATAGTTTAAAAAAATTAAACAAACGAAAACATGCAACAAAAAGTGAACTTATTTAGGTTACAAAAAATTGTGTCATATACTCCTAACAAAAAAAAAAAAAAAACTCAATTCAATTCAACACCTTAAACACAAATGTATTCAATTCAACTGAGCACTACAAAGATAGACTTCCTAACTTAAGCCAAACTGGATCATGCACTCTAGATGTAGATTTTTTTAAAAATATATCAATAATTATTTCTAATTCAACACAAGTTTGTGCACAAAATGTATAGTAACTTGTAAAAGTTAACTGATTAAATAGAAACCATTTATTTTATTTAAAAGATTTAAAATTTTACTGTTTAGAATGTTGGTTTTGTCCAAATCCAATAGAAATGAAAATAAAGAAAAATAATAATATTAATGAGAGGGGGAATGAATGAATGAATGAATGAAGAGGCAGCGAAAGTAGGGGTGCGAATGGTAGTCAACTTCTAACATTAATACCATTTGTAGTTAGGAGAGCAGAGAGTGATAGGGGCATTGTTTTAGTTGAGAAGAAGAGATAATTAGGAGAGACGAGTATGGGTGTGGGTGTTCACTATTTGGATGATGACACTGACATCCAAAAAGATGGAGGGGAGACGTTCGAATCTATTAAAGTTTGTCGTAAATGCTTTCCAGCGACTGTAAGTGAGATGCCCCGAGATCCGCGTAAGAAGAGAAGCTCTTTATGAGCGCCGACACATAGATTTTTCAGACAAACCCTTCCCCACAAAACGTGAATGTGGCATTCAAATCAACGCGCTATCTCCCCAACCTCCTGCCTTTAAAGTTCCTTTCCCTCACCTTCCAACTGGACTCTTCATTTATTTCCCCGATTTTGTTTTAATTTTGCTTCATCATCCCATACATACTGGCCAGTGCAGAGGTAGCTCAATTATTCCTATCTTAATGGCTAAATTAACTACACCAACCCTTCAGTTTTGCTGCTTCTTCATCCTTTTGTTTCCGATGTTGCTTCCGGCCAGCTCTCCAGCGGATCTTGTGCAGACAGAGTGCTTGACCGTACCCTTGTCCCAGTTCTCCAACTCACTCCTCTCCACCATCGATGTTGTACGACAGGTTACGGCCATTTTCTCACCATTCAGTAGATTACTGGGAGATTTCCGGCTTTCCACCGCCGTTTCCGACTGTCTCGATTTGCTCGACTCTTCTGCTGACCAGTTGAGCTGGTCCCTCTCCGCCACCCAAAATCCCAAGGGTACACCATTATTTACATTGCCCCACCACATTCTTATAAATTTGCATATTAACTCTCTACCCCCTTAAGCCTATTCATTTATATATTGCGCTTTTAAAGCTTGCTTTATTTTATATTGTTGGTTGGTTCACGGGGATATTGTTGGTTGTGCTGCTGCTGGACCTACTAGTTATTTTTATAAATTGCGCATGCATATGCAACTACACTAGAAGTTCAATATATTTACAAATTAAACACCCTCCTGCTTACGTTACAGCTAAAGACCACAGCACCGGAGATCTGAGTTCTGATCTGAAGACATGGCTGAGCGCTGCAGTGGTTAATCCGGAAACATGCATGGATGGGTTTGAGGGTACCAATAGCATTATCAAAGGTCTAGTATCTGGAGGCATCAACCAGTTAACTTCACAGCTCTACGACCTTCTTTCCATGGTGAAATCAATCCCCAATCAGCCGAGCGAGTTTCCTTCATGGCTGAAATCTGAGGACCGGAACTTGCTTCAACTAAATGACTTGGCCGCCGATGCCACTGTGGCCGCCGATGGGACTGGGGATTTCACCAATGTGATGGATGCGGTGCGAGCAGCCCCTGACAATAGTTTACGACGTTATGTCATATACATAAAGAAGGGTGTGTACTTGGAGAACGTGGAGATCAAGAAGAAGAAGTGGAATCTCATGATGATTGGGGATGGAATAGATGCCACCATCATATCGGGTGATCGGAGTTTTATTGACGGTTGGACAACATTCCGGTCAGCGACCTTTGGTAATTTTCCCTTTCATTTTAATAATTTCTGAGGACAAAACAAAACACAGAAATGTAGAAGAAGTGGTTATTAATTAATTTGCAAATGATTTGCAGCTGTAAGTGGAAGAGGATTCATAGCGCGAGACATAACATTCGAGAATACTGCAGGAGCAGAGAAACATCAAGCAGTGGCACTTAGATCGGACTCCGATCTGTCGGTATTTTATAGATGTCGAATGAGAGGCTACCAAGACACGCTGTATACGCACACCATGCGCCAATTTTACCGCGAGTGCCAAATCAGTGGGACCGTTGATTTTATTTTCGGCGATGCCACCGTCGTTTTTCAAAACTGCAGCATCCTGGCGAAGAAGGGTCTTCCCAACCAGAAAAATACCATCACTGCTCAGGGCCGGAAAGACCCAAACCAACCCACCGGCTTCTCCATTCAATTCTGCAACATATCGGCGGATTCAGACCTTAAACCCTTGGTTAACACCACTGCTACGTACCTTGGAAGACCATGGAAGGAATATTCCAGAACCATTATCATGCAGTCATACATCAGCGACGCCATTAGGCCAGAAGGTTGGCTTGAGTGGAACGCCAATTTTGCATTGAATACACTATTCTACGCTGAGTTTATGAATTACGGGCCGGGTGCGGGATTTGCCAAGCGTGTCAATTGGCCCGGTTACCACCGACTGAATCAAACCAGTGAAGCTACTAACTTCACTGTGGCTCAATTCATTGAAGGAAACCTGTGGCTGCCGTCCACGGGTGTGAAATACGCTGCAGGACTGGGAGCTAATATGTAAATCAACGATATGTGGTGCATGGATTCTCCATACTATGTATCTCACTTTCATCGTATACATAAAAATGAATTAAAATATATATTAAAAAAAAAAAAAAAATCCTTGTAGTTTAGATGGGAAAATTTCATGGACCCCCACAAAGATAAGTGCGATTGGAGATGCAGCTAGATATTTTTGATGTTGTAATTAATATTTTAAAGAAACCCCCTAAATTCCCCTCAAGTCTTCAGTTCTGTGTGCCACCGTGGTCCACTTGGCATATGCTTTTGTGTGACCATTTATCTCTTCACCTTCAACTTCATTTGTATCATGTTATTGCGCTTCATTCTAGTGCTTTTGGTCGCAATTGTCTATTGTTTTCTGTCCCTCTTTTCATTACCATCGTATTATTGTTTGATGTTTGTTGTATTGTCATATTGCTCTTCATCTGTGTCTTTCATCTATTTTATGTTGCGGATTTTCTTCCTCTCTTCGTGGTCTTTAATATATCATTCCATGTTGATCTCACCGTGCACCAACTTTGTTCATCTTTCATCATTATGTCATCATTTGTTAAAATTGAATGTTGGTTAAAGAATTAGATTTAGAGAGATTGATTTCAATGTTTTGCCTTTTTAAATAACTAGTGAAATTTTAATAGTTATTAGTTTCAATATAATACTAATTACCCTAATCAATAAACGAATAACACGACTGACTTTTGTCAAAATGACCATAACTCACGCCTCAACTATCATCAAACATCTGCTATAAACTAATTGAGGATAAAAGTTTCAATCTTCCATTAAAGGAAAAAATTATATTCAAAGTTTATTTTACATTACTAAAATTTTAGATAAAAAGCCAACTTCATTTTAGATTAAAAAAAAAGTCAACTTCATCTTCTTTCTCAAGCCAAAATTTCTCTAATTTTTAACCATATTTTTCGGCACCACTCCGCGAAAAATTTCTCTCATTCAACCATACCACTAAAATTGACGTATATTAACCTCTTACTCATCCTCATCTTTTCTCAAAACTTGGAGCCCCGAAATGCTATAAAATGCCCGAAATCAACTAGTCTTTTCATGACCACGATTTTTTGACGAACAATCTACAAAATTTGAAATCTTCATTTCTGGCAAATATTAATCAAATCAAAGACAATAGATCTATAGAGGTATCTTAAAGGTACCTTACCATCAAGTTTGAAGCTTTGATTTTGCCTCTAGCTCCATAAATCTTCAAAAAACCGAGCAACACACACAGTTTTTCGACAAACTCTAGCGAGCTGGTTTTCTTCAATTTCCTCCACTCTTTTGGTCCCAATTCTCAATTAAATTACTTCATGGTTAGGCGAAGATAGGTTGCATGCTCGCACGCTGGCTTCATCAGGGTACTAGGTCGTGTGCTAACCTCACAAGGCTCATGTCGCGCGCCTACCATGATCACTTTGTTGCATGCTAGCCTCTTGGGCACACAAGGCCTACCACATAACCTTAGTGCGTGCACGCCTTACCATCTGACTATGTGTTGGGCTTACCTTACGCTGCTCAACGCACCACAATACTTACACTCATACACCCTTCTTCACGCGCAACTTCCTAACGCTATGCCGAAGCCTCTTGCGGCTGCCCAGATGCCCAAACCTCCTATGTAGTTTTAGATTCAAGCTTTAACTTCAAAAATTCATAACTAAAAATCTGTTCATCAAGTCAATAAATTTTTTTCTACACACTTTCTTGTTATCCTCTTAACTAGCTTTCCTCAAAGTTTGAGACTAAAACTCCAAGTATTGCCTCAACTGGACTCAATTCTTTGAAGATTGCTCCCGGAACCCTTGAAAACGGACCTTTTGAGTTTCTCCTCAACAAACTGAGTTCTTCCTCACTTTCTTTCTCTCTAGCAGCTCTCACCAGAAAACTAAACTCATTCAGAGTTCTTTCGAGACTAAAATCACTTTATTTGCATGAGTAAACAGTAGCACTCATTGTCTGAAGTTGGCTTGTATAGAAAGTCTTGCATGATTCTAACTTGGCAGCTCCTGCTTGTCGTTATTTGAAGTTAATGCATGGTTAGCCATCTGTAAAACCACTCAAACTACACTCCTTCAACTCCTTTAACTTAGAAACTCACTTTGAACACATGATTTTCAACCTTAAACTCGTCTAGCCCTTGCTTGACCTTACCGCAAATCCTTCAACACAATACTTATGTTGTCGCTAACTCTCAACTCAACGCCTAAGCTTGTCTTCCTAATACCGTTTAGAGGCTATTTGAGCTAGCTTGGGCACATACATGCTCATATTTGGCCTCAAAGGGCACTTGACACTCACACAATTCATTCTTTACTCATGTTGCCTAGCCCACTTTTCCTTGGCCGCCTAGCACACTCGTGTGACCATCCTTTGACACATCACCAACACACCACTGGGCCGCATGGAGGTTATTTTGACATATGGTTGGCCGCATAGCCCCTCTTGCTCGCCTAGCCAACAGTAAGCCAAAATTTCAACATACATACTTTCCTCTTTGGCTGCCAAACAACAACTCTTCAAGACACAACATCAACACTTGCTTGGCCGTCGACTTGGTATCACAACTATTTTACACTTGGACAAACTTTCTCTATGCATTTCAACCCCTTCACTTCACTTTCTATTCTTTAAAACTTAACATATTTGCCTAACAAATCAAACAACAATATACATAAACAAACAAGCTTCAATATTCAATAGTCTATGGTTTACAATATATATTTATGTGTCCACGAATATAGACCAATAACAGCAAATTAGTCATTCACAAGTGTTCGTAACATCAGCTGGGTCAAATTACTGTTTTACCATTAGGTTAATTCTAAATCATTAAATACAAGTGCTCGTCTAATGAACAACATGTTTTATGGTCCAACTATTTAACATAAACTTCGCTCGAGCCAGTAAGAGGGTAGGACTCTTTGTTCAAGTCCCAGAGTCATCATTTAAGAAAACACTCATCTATTTACCTTAAAGTCGGGAAGAAGTGAATTACATCTTGTATTATTATGTTGCTAGCTCCTCACTCGATCTTGTTCTCAAAATGGTAGGCTTATCGAGTCAACGAACTGGTCAATATCACCCATATAAATCAAAGGACAATCTCTTGTGAACATGAGCTCATAATACATTCAGGATTAAGACTAAGTCGCCTAGATCACCCAATTGAAACAAAAACTTAACTAGTCAATGGAGTTACATCTAGTGGTTACTATTTCGTAGTTCAATCTTATGTTATAAAATCACCCTAAATCACCTACAACAAGTATAGAATTGATTTAGAGTTTGAGTATTTTAAATTTAGACATTGCGTGATGTTTGCGAGATGTGTGAATGATTAAAAAAATAGCTAAGAACTCCATCAAACATGTTGTGAAATCACCCTAACTCACTTAAAACAAGTATAGAATTGATTTGGAGTAGAGTATTTCAAATTTTGACATTGAGAGGTATTTGGAAGATAAATGTGAGATGTTTGCAAGATATAGTAGTTAAAAACTTCCTAAAACATGCGTGGAAGGACCCTAAATCACATCAAACAAGTGCATAATTTATTTGAGATTAAATTTTTGAAGTTTAGAAGTTGCAAGATGTTTGTAAGATTTTAAAAAAGTAATAAAAAAACTTACTAAAACATGTGAAACCCCTAAATCACTTAAAACAATTATAAAATTGAGTTTGGGTTGTACATTTAAGGTTTAAATGTTTCACCTTAAAAATAACTTAACTCAACTCAACATCGAAAACTAGGAGAACCAAATTATCTATAAAAGTAAATATATATAAACATTTCTAAAATGACAAAAGAGTTCGTTCACGAGTGGTTAAAAATTTTAAGGGAACGATGTGAGTTTGAGAGAATTTAGTGAAAGATGAGTTTTTCGTACGGATAACCTAAAAAATTAGGGCAAAATGAAATGAAAGTTGACTTCACTTTTTAAAAAGAGTAAAATGACCAAAATATCCTCATTCCTAACTTTTTCCCTTTATTTCTCAACCTCCCTTACCTTTAACTTCCTCCTTAAATTTCTCAACCTCCCTTTCTTCTAATTTCTAACTCTTTTTAAACCTCCACATCATCAGTGCGTAAAGATAATAACTCTTAAATTTCTCAACCTCCCTTTCCTCTAATTTCTAACTCTTTTTAAACCTCCATGTCATCAGTGCGTAAAGATAATAACTCCTAAGATAATAAAAAAACATTGCGTAAAAAGAAGATTGGGAAGAAACTAACAAAAAAACATTGCGTAAAAAGAAGATTGGGAAGAAACTAACAGTGGTTACACGTGATTCTCACGCCTACTCGATTCTCACGCCTACTCGATTCTCACGCCTACTCGATTCTCACGCCTACTCGATTCTCACGCTACTCGATTCTCACGCTACTCGATTCTCACGCTACTCGATTCTCACGCTACTCGATTCTCACGCTACACGTTACTCAATTCTCACGTTGCAACTAAGTTTCTTCAGTTTTGGCACTCGATTCCTCGACGCACGCTACTCGATTCCTCGACGCACACTACTCGATTATCAATTTCATGATTAAGTCTAAGAGAAAGTTAGAACGATTCAGAAGATTATTTTCTGAAAATTGTTTATTTTTATAAATTATTTGGATCTCCCTTGGATTTTTTCCATTTTTTCTGTTTTTGTTTTTGTAGATGAGGACAACCGGCCGGAAACTTAACGGCAACGATGTCAACTATCACAACATGGGGGACGAGGAAGACGAAGAAGTGAGGAAGAAGAAGAAATGAGGAAGAAGACAGAAAATTAAAGACAGTGAAGAAGACGAAGAGGTGAAGAAAGGATAGGAAGAAGACAGAAAATAAAAATTAAAGACAGTGAAGACAAAGAGGTGAAGAAAGGATATTATTTTACCCAAGCAAAAGGCCAAAAAAACATTCACTTTAAAAAAATGAGGCCAAATTTCGTTTGCCGTATGTGCAAATTCCCCGTGAAAGATGAGAGAAAAGGGATGAAAACCTTTTTTTTAGGGACAATGAAGATGAGAAAATGTTTTTCATTTAAGGAATTTTAAACTTTTCACACCCCTTTGTCACAAAACTTTTTAAAAAACAATCTCAATTTTTACCCCCTCACTAAAAGAGCCTATTTTTAGTAATTTGTCAAAACACAATCTTCCTTACAAATTAATCCCAACAAATCTTTAACCCTCCTCATCTATGTATCCTAGTTTTGGCAATTTCCCATCTAAGTTATGGGTGTTCAAATCATCCGAACAACAATCTAGACCAGCAGCCGAGCCGAACGCCGCCCCTTGTGCCTTTCTCCCCGGTAGGCTCTCTCTCTGATTCAAGGGGTTTTCTTCCTCTCTCTACCGGTTAGGAGCAGTGCGTAGGAGTTTTGGTGAGTTTAATGTGAGTTCTTTGGCTGTTCTTGATTAACCATAACTTGTTTGGCTTAAATTTAACTTACCCACGTTGTTTTGATCTTAGATTATTGAGTTTGCAGGAGTTTAGTGTACTATCCAGCAAGATATTAAGATTTTTGGGGGACATTTCGGAGGGTATTTACGCTCCGATCTTCTCTTGGACTCAGTATTTTATGTTATGTTTTCTGATTAGTCTTGGGTTTTGCTGTGCTTAGATTTGGAAGGTTCGTTGAGACCAAGAGACGATTTTTTGGGAGAAGAAGTCTCTTTGGTAACTATTCTAAGCTCATTGGAAGTACTTTTATGGCTTGAAGTAGTACTAATTGAGTTTTGGTTAGAACGTTGATCGAGGTTTCGTAAGCAGAAGAGAATTGTTACTGGTGGATATTGGGATTGGATTTGAGGTAAGGGACCTTACCCTTGGAATGCCTTAAGGGCAAGTTTGGGTGTTACCACTGACTGTCCATCTTACGTGAATTCTTGTGCCAGTCTTAAACCATGAAAGTCATGTTTTTTTAAATGTCATGAATTTGAATAGTCGGGTCCTTACAGTCATGCATTATGTGGTTTTGTATTGTACATCATCCTCTTGCTGATGCTGAAGTCAACACAGGGGCTCGAGGTTTGTTCACAGAGCTATATGGCAGGCATGGGCCGACATATGGAGTGGGCAGCGCGAATGGGCTACATGTGGGGAATCCCAAGGAAAATGATGTTCGTGGCAGTGGGTGCTTTTGCCAAGGCTGTGGCAAATCTTCTTAACACCACTACCGTCCACAACGCCGATACTCTCATTCGACTTGTCCAACATCGGCCTCCCGGAGTGCCCCTCATCACTGTTAGCAATCATATGTCCACGTTTGTGTCTTTCTCTTGTTTGTTGGCGTTGTTTTCATTAGCTTCTAAGCTTCTAAGTTTATCGCAATGATGTTCATCTCCCCCTCCCACGTTAACTTGGTTGGGTTTCACTCTCTATATCTTTGTGGAATTTCTTAGTCGATGTTGCTTTTGTGGATATAACAGGCTAGACGATCCAGTCATGTGGGGCTTCAAAGGTTTTCCGACCTCTGATGCAACATTAGGTAGGTGGGTGTTGGCGGCGGAGGATATATGCTTTAAGAACGTTGTGCTATCTTATTTATTCCGACTAGGTAAGAGACATCTACTCTATGTTACTTCCTTGCTACCGTTTTCTTTTTGGTGCTATCTTTCATTAGTAGGAGTTGGTTAGTGAAAAGATGATTTCAAAGCAATGTTAAAGCAACACTTTAAGACCCTCTCACTTGTAGGTTTGAAATTTTTTTGAAGACCCAACAAGTGGAAATCAGTATTAATTGGGCAAGAAATGACATTACAAGGGTTTGAACACAAGACCTTCTTGCAATGATATGCCCACAAGTGGAAATTGCAATATTAATTGTGTAATCCATGTATCTTAACAATTATGATGAGGTCCCCTGATTTTTCCAATATAGAATCCTTAACAAATTAGACTCTTAAGTGTTTCAGTTTCGTTTTGTCTTTGATATCATAATACTATTTCAGTGTTGCTTTGATATTTCATCTATCATGATCATATCCCAACTCACACTAATGACAACTATGCCCTAATATCTCTAACGTTTTTCCACTAATGTTCCAAACAAACTCCCACTGGAAGCTATTTGTACTGGATAGTCGTGGGATTTAGCTCTCTATGTAAGTTATTTGCAGTTATGAGAAATAATAGTTTTGTATCTCCCACCAGATGCTTTTGTTGTTAAGGGAAGAATAGGAAGAGAGTGTGACTATTCGTCTAGAAAATTAGTTCAAGGAGAGACTTTGGCCATCAGAAGCATCTAGGGAGACTGTAATCTCCAATTTAAAGTGTCCTTAATAAATAATCGCTAAAGTTCCTATCAGTATATCCCTAAAGTTCTTATCAAAAAGTTTCTTCTGTTTCTTGTAAGAAAAAATAAGGCCTGTATCAGTATCTCCCTAAAGTCCTATTCTACCATGCTTGAATGCAGAAACATATTCATTATTGCATTCTAATTTGTATGCTTGTCTGCATAACTATGTGAACTGTTCAGTGTGTTATGTGAACTACAATTTCAAAATGTTTAATTCTTTTTTACACATAAAACTATGCAGGAAAATGTATACCCATTACTAGGGGTGCTGGAATTCATCAAGAATATATGGATGAAGCACTTGAGCATTTAAGGAATGGAGATTGGGTACTTATCCATAATTATGTCTTGATATCTATTAATAAATTCTTTCAACACTTGTGCACACCAAAAAGATCAATATGGATTCATAATCTTTACCATTTGTCACTATGAACCTTCCTTTTCTAGCCTAAAAGAAATTAGAAAAAAAGGGGTAAACTTGACACAAATACCACATCACAAACATAATTCCAAATAGGAAGTACAGCTCAAATGTTCAACTAAAAGGCCAAAGAACTTGATTTGCCGAACAACCACATACTTAACTCGCTTATAGAAACAAGCAATTGCTCAACACTTCTTGGAGACTAATATGTCTTGATAACTATGAAATTATATTTCAGATTTTGTGTAATATTTAACAATTTAATTAGACTCTCGGAGTTTTGTTCTTCTCGTATTCTCCCTTGTATTCCTTCATTTGATCTCAGTCATTTGGGTGGTGGTTGCATAAAGCACTTCAATTGCTACCAATACCTAAGAGGGAGTAGTTACAAGGCTTACAGAAAAATCTTAGGCAATGGGGGGGGGGGGGTGCATAAAGCACTTCAATTGCCACCAATACCTAAGAGCGCGTAGTTACAAGGTTTACAGATATATCTTAGTCATTGGATTGCAACCACCTCTGAATGATTTCCTTTTATGTTCTTCTCATGAACATCTGCCAGCTCCATACATTTCCAGAAGGTAAAGTGACTCAAGATGATGTGCCCATCCGACGATTAAAGTGGGGAACAGCTAGTCTTATCGTTCGTTCTCCCGTAACACCAATAGTTCTGCCGATTGTCCATCGCGGTTTTGATAAGGTAGTTTTCTTTTCTACGTGTCCATATCTTTTTACATAATTATACAACAATTCTACTAATCCTGCTAATATTTCTATCTAGATGAAACCATGCTGCTAAATTATGAGGGGTCAGTCATAGAGACCAGCTGTCTAAAGCTTTAGTTATAGAAAAGGTGCACTCATAAAATTTAATTTAGATGGAGAGATGTGAAGGATTGAATTTCTTTTTAGAACTGAAAATAAAATTGCGTTTCCTTGATATAGGATAAAATTTAGCTTCTTCTGGGGCATTTGTTTGGATAGAGTTCATCTCGGCCATGGAGTTGACATCTAGGTTCTCCGGTTTTTATAGATGGGTAGTCAAAGATAGGTACGTATTTGAAGATGTTTTCGGTTCCTCGATGCCCCCTTCCCATTATTTTTCCATTTCCCCTCAAGAGGGTAGGGTTTCTGCGAATCAGTTCCTATTGGCATCGACCAAATGTGGAATGTGATTGTTATTGTTATTATTATTATCATCTAAATCTTCTTTTGAAAAGTAAACAAGAACGTTCATTGACATAATGAAAAGAGTCTAATGCGCCAAATACAATAAAATAAAAAAAATCACGAGGAGTTTCTAACTGTTAAGCAAAAGGGCGCTGTTTAACCACTCTCGTCTGTAAAGTCTGTATGTTTTAAGAGATACGATACAGCAAAGCCCAAAGGCATTACTTAATGGTGGATCAGGTGTCCTTGAATATTTGATGTATCTGTTTCTGTCCAAGTCATTTCATATGATTTGCTTGATGAATTTTTGTTTGTTATTTTAGTTTTCTCCACAAGGTTTAGTATCATTATTTAATGACCAGTTATTTTCAAGATTTCCTTGCCTCCTCTTCCAGATGTAAATAGTTCTCTTAAAAATTTCACCTTGGGCTTGAATCTACGAGTATGTGTTTGTTTCTTTTAATAGAAACCCAATATTCATCTTTTCACCCCGTCTCACTTTACGATGATTACGTATGTGGATTCCCAGATAATGCCTGAAAACTATCTCTTTGGTAGGAGGCCTCCGGTTCCCTTGTGCTGTAAGAAGATTGAGATTATTGTGGGTGAGCCGATTCAGTTTGACCTACCTAGCATGAAGCAGATGGCAATTTCCATGTCGCGTAATTGGGCCTCTCCTCTACTAGGATGGCCTGCCACTGGAGAACCAACTAGGCTGGATGAGCCTGCACAGAGATTCTTGTACGGTCATATCTCAGATCAAATTCGAGGTGTTATGGAGAAACTGCGTGCACTATCGTGACAGAAGCTGAAGATTTAAATTTGCCTGTTCATTATTTACAATGAATTCCTCGTATTTCTTAGATTAAATACTAATTATTTTTATTTCATTTCATAACTTAATTTGTACTTAAATAAAGATTGAGGTATTAAATTCACTTGCGTGCATCAAGTGGTATCATACCCCTCAACCGAGCTGAAAATCTTCTTTTCAAATTGGATTCCTTCCATTCAAGTACCATGGTTGTGGAAGCTTCCTCCACCTTTTAAGTTCGGTTAATTGCATGAAAAATGACATTCTCCAATCGAAGAAGTATGGTATATTTGAGTCTCTCTTTTATCATTCTCATCTCTTTCTTTTTCCCCACAAAAACCACTACTCCCAATTACTTTGTCCATTACACTGCAAATGCATCATTGAGGAAAGTTTTGCTTCTTTTAGAGTTTTGTTATAACCGCCATATCTGAAGTACCTTTTATATTACTTGTTATAGTGTGTGCTTGCAAGGACCAGAGACCATTTATTTTCTACATAACTATACATCACAAAGATTACATGTTAGGTCGCGCTCATTAGTCGTCTACACATGTAACTGTAACTTTTCCTTTCAACCAACTTTTGGTAAACCAAATTCAACACCTATTTGATCTAGTTATTGTTTATCATTATCTGTCATTGATAATTTAACTATTGTTACTGTCTATCATTATCGAATGTTGCAAATTTTATATTTTATTGTTTTATTCATTGTCTATTACTATCTAAGGTTGTCAATTCTATGTTTTGTTATTTAAAAATTATTTAAACACCCAAAGCTAAAAAAATAAAATCAAATGTTGAGGCAACTACCAATAGTCAACAATAGAAGTTTATCACTGTCTATCACTATCTTATCATTGTATATTATTGATAAACTTTTATCATTGTCTATCACTGTCACGGACATGTCCATAGTCAAAAACTACCCTATTGCCAGCCTATCCCAAAATAAATGAAAAAAAATTCACCTATCAACAATTAGCAAATATTATGGTTATTTTGAAAAAAAAAACAAGTATATTTCCTTTCTATTTTTTTACCATGATTTGCATCATTCAAATGTAGATGCTTGAATGTTTAAAGTTTTTAAAAGGAAAATTAATTTAATAAAAGAATTACTGAAAATATTTTCAAATATAGAAAAATATAAAAGCTTATCAGTAATAGACAATGATAGACATCTACGAGTATCAATGGGTGTCTATCAGTGATAGATGATAATAATCTATCAGTGATAGATGATAATAATCTATCAGTGATAGATGATAATAATCTATCAATGTTTATTTTGCTATATTTGTAAAAAGAATTTGTTCATCTTGCTATATTTGAAAACAATCCTTTTTTAAAACTACTTTTATTAGTTTTGAAATTTTGACTTAGTTTTGAAGATATTATTAAACAATAGATAACAAATAAAATTTTTTAGAGATAAAATTAGTATTTATGAGCTTAATTTTTAAAAACTAAAAGAAAAAAAATTATTACCAAACCCAAATCTTAGTGTTTGATGTTATCATGGTAAGAATTAATCATTATGGATATTTACTAATTAATAATCCATTTAATTATGGATATGTTGTCTATGCCCATATTAATTGGCCAAACTCATCCAGATTAAAAATTAATGTCCGTTATTTTTGTTTTTTTTTTTTTGTTCAAATTCAACTTTTTTTTGGAAAGGGGCTTTGGATTGAAAATTGGGAAAAATTAAAATTTGAAATGGTAGCACATTGAAAAAACTTAGATATTAGAAAATTCGTCATATAAAGACATTCAAACGTGTGCCGTCAAATTTAAGAAAAAATGTTTTACCACTAATATTTCTATCAGATACTTGATTTTGCTGATATATATTGTTCGATTTTGTAGTCCTTGGTTCGATGCATGCAACTTTCTCTTTTGACTCCAAATTTACATTAGTTTAACGTAGTTATTGTTGGGTTTTTTTTTTTTTTTTCAAATTAGAAATGTGGTTGTACAATATAAAAAAAAGATTCAGAATATCATGAATTTGTTTTACAAGTTTAGGAAAGTCGAAACAAACTTTAGTATGCCAGCTCTTATTAAATTCTTTTTGTATTCTCTAGTTGGAGAATGAAAAAAATGTACGAGTGACTAAAAATTTTGAGAGAGTATTTTTGTCATTGGAGTCGAAAGAGATAATATTATTTTTTGCGATCGTAATAATTTTTCATACAATCAATTTCTTTCTTGTTTGTGGGTTTTTTAAGTTAGGAGTTTTCTATGTGTCTTCTGTTTTTCAACTAATTACTCTATTATTTTTCTGCTTGTTGTTTGCAGTGGAAATAAGAGGTTTTCTCTAATAATTATGGGACTGCGATAAAAAAAAAATTGTTAGCAACATTTTATTAGATATGTGAACATAATGATTGGTTTAAGAAACATATATATAGACAAGAGTATAGAGATGTAGATTGAAAAAAAATAGTATAAGTTGTAGGTTTTATTGAAAATTGGTATGAGGAAATGAAATGATGAAATTTAAAGTCGCGAGATTTTGTAAATTTCCCCCTCCCCGGTTTGAAGGAGTAGTAGTAGATTTGCAGCAATGATAATGTAAATGCCAGATTGTCGAAGATATTGTCAGGCCGGCAACTCAAGTCGACTAGCTACCAGTATATATATAATATATATATAA
>JBBPDJ010000020.1:17948715-17964077 GCA_037974625.1 Cucumis cinereus
AATATATATATATATTTTGTTGGCTTGGGCTTTTGCTTGCTTGCCATTTAAAACACTCTCGTGACTCCCACCATCTCTCTCTCTCTCTCTCTCTCTCTCTCTCTCTCCCTCCTTGCCCCTCTCTTTCTATAATCTCTACCAACCAGCAACTCAATGCCTGGCTGACTTTCAAGTTTCACCTCAGATCTCTCCGCCTCCTCTCTTTTGCTTCCAGAAGGTAACTCCTTTACAACACCCCCACTCCTTTTGCTTCAATCTCCAATTAATACATTCATTCTTCATGCTTGGCCAATTCTGCTTCTATGCATTCAACTTTTGTTTTTGCCCCTTTCTGTTATGAAGTGAAGGGCTGGCTTTCTTACATTGTTGTCTAATTTCAGTGGATCTTTTTTCTTTCTTGTAGCTCATATGGGTTTTATACATATATCTTTTACTCTTTAAGCAATTGCTAGCGCGTTTCAATGTCTCACTATCTAGCGGCGGCCATTGATAAATAATGGTTTTACGTTCGAGAACATATTCCATTTTGGACTAGTTCAAAATTTCATTTTTTTTTTTTTGTCTCCCTTGTGCTTCTCATTCTACTATTATTATTATTAGTATTTAGTAGTATTTTAAACTAAATGTACATTTGCTCGGATGCTAATCGTATAGTATAGAAATTAACCTTTTTAATCGTACATCTTTTTTGCAGTTTTTAGTTACAGGGATCCCCAGAAGTTAAATCCATTTCTGCCACTGTCAAATGACCTTTGACATGGCTCAGAGTGCTAGGACAATGGGATCTTCCTTTAACTCCAGCAGTGGCAATGATGATACTCTCCTTCAAAGCTTTGCTGCCGCTTCAAATGGGGAAGATTATGACAGCGATGGCTCCAATTTTGCACCCCCGTGAGTGTAAACAGAATACCTGTTGCAACTAAGCCCTTAACTTTATTTATTACATGTTGAATTTCATGAATGCATATTTTCTCTAAAACTTTATTTACTACATATTGAATTTCCTGAACGCATATTTTCTTTCTCCCTTGAATCAATGTAATTGTTATACTGTACGTTATTGATTTCAGTCTTCAGAAAAAAGATTATACTGAAGTCATTAGGTCATAGCCAGGCTTGCCAGCTACACCATTCCCGTGATTAAACATAGTTTATAAATTGGAGAAGCTAGCGTTAAATTATTACTCTAATTGGTCTAATATTCAGATATTTAGTGAAGCAACAAAGATCAGAAAGCATTGTATGAAAAGGAACAATTCTATGCATGCAACAAACGGATTACAACTAGTGTAATGAAAAGCACCTCACTTGTAGTTGTTTTACTGGGCATTATGATCTCCTTCTTCGAGGACTTCAATCCAAAAGTGTATTAAAAAAGTCGTTAGTGTTACTTCTATCAATAGAAAATTAATCATTGATGATTATATTCTAGCATTTTTCTCAAGCTTGAAAGCTTGGTTTCTCATCCAGAAAAGTAATCATTAATGATAATACTTACAATTCCTTCTTCTTCCTTTTTTATTTGTCTGTTTTTCTTTTTGGGTGTAAAAATGATAATACTAACAAATGCAAACTCATTGACTTCTTATATTCTCTTTCAGTGGCTCCTCAGCTCATATTATACTTTGATGTTTTCTTGAGTAGATTTTTCTGTCCCTGAAAAGTAACTTTCTCGTTGGTTGTTTCTGTAGTACTCCTACAACCATATCCACAGCAATTCCTGCAGAACTTGCTGGTGTCATACCTTTGATTGATAGATTCCAGGTGGGATAATATTTAGGATGCCTGCAAGTGTGAAAGGGATTGTGTGTTGTTTCTGACGATCTTAATTTTCATTATATTCCCTCAAAAGTAATGTCTCTATATGGTATTGTTTTCCAAGGTTGAAGGATTCTTAAGGATGATGCACAAACAAATCCATTCTTCTGGAAAGCGTGGATTCTTTTCCAAAAGATCTGTAGGTCCTCAAGTTCGGGAAAAATTCACATTTGAGGATATGTTGTGTTTCCAAAAGGTGAAAACATCTTGTTTGTCATGAAATTTATGTACTCACCAAACTCTTACTAATGAAAGTTGTAAATTTGTACAGGATCCTTTACCAACTTCATTGCTTAAAATTAACTCTGACCTGGTGAGCCGAGCCATAAAACTATTCCAAATAATCTTAAAGTACATGGGTGTTGACTCTTCTGATAGAGTTAATGCAACAAGCTTAGATGAACGGATTGAGCTTGTTGGAAAACTGTACAAGCACACTTTGAAACGTTCAGAGCTACGAGATGAACTTTTTATCCAAATCTCTAAGCAAACTAGAAATTCTCCTGATAGGTGTGCTCTAAACTATTATTTACCTTTTGATCCTTGGCATTGATGATTAATTTCTAGTATAAATTGCTGTTATTTTAACTTAATTGCAATACATATTTTTTGGACTGATCTCTCTATGCATATGAATATGAATATTACAGGCAATATTTAATCAAAGCATGGGAGCTGATGTACTTATGTGCATCTGCTATGCCTCCTAGCAAGGATATTGGTGGATATTTGTCAGAGTATGTTCATAATGTTGCTCAAGGCTTAAGTACTGATCCGGAGGTTCAAGTTCTTGCATTAAATACACTGAATGCTTTAAAGCGTTGCATGAAGGCTGGTCCCAGGCATATAATACCTGGTCGGGAGGAAATCGAAGCTCTTTTAACTGGCCGAAAACTTACAACTATTGTCTTTTTTTTGGATGAAACTTTTGAAGAAATTACATATGATATGACAACAACGGTGGCTGATTCTGTTGAGGTAATGATAATTCTGATGGAATAATATATTTTTGTATTTCAATGATTTAAAAAGAAATAAATATATCCCTCATATATAGGAGAAAGGACCATATAAGATAGAAAAGTGGAAGCGGAATGAGAATAAAATTTAATCTATGAACTAATTTAGATATTTTTAGTTAGTATTTACTAATAATAGAGTCATAGACCAACACTTATCTTTCATTGCCAATTTGGCAAATCATGCTATCAACTTTATTATTGAAAATTTTGTTTCCTCTAAAACAAAATTTGTACTTTTGATAGTCCTTTAATCAACACGTCAGTGACATGCTCTGTTGTTGGGAGATAAAGAATAAAAACTGAACCAGTGTAAATTTTTTCTTTTATGATATGTATATGTTAATTTCAATGTACTTTGTGCTATCATGTTGGCCTGTATTATGGGCAACAGAAATGTCACATAGTTCTGGCAATAAACCTATTTAAGTATCTTATGAAAAAGTTTTAATTCTTCAAGTAATTGTTTTGTAATTGTTATAATATGTATTTATATATTGTTGTGTATACTCATCCTTTATTGTAATTTTATATTCCCTACATTAGGGTTTCTTAGTTGCCTATATATATGTATCTTTAGCCTGATTAAATGATAAGAGATTATTTCCCAAAAGTACAAAGTACATGGTATTAGAGCTGTCTGGGGTTTAGAATATTCGTTTGACTGTTACATTAAGGTTTGCGCTTCTCACAAACTTTGGGTTTTGCATTGGGGTCATCGAATTTGAGTGATCGCTTGTTGACACCACCCAACCTAGAGCACCGTCGTATTCCGCGGAGGTCTGTCTTCTTTGTCACCGAAAAATGACGCTCGTGAGACTCATGTGTCGTCAGATGGTACTGTCTTCGTCTCCACAAGCTGACGCGTGGGAGTGCGTGGGAGGTCCGTTTGAGGTGTCGTTAGTTGGGTATTTGAGACAGGTACACTAGGAGCCAAACCATGTAGTACCCCAATGATACCAAACTTGCAACTTGCTAAAAAAGGAGAATTATTTAAAGATCCTGAGGAGATATAGAAGATTAGTTGGAAAATTGAACCATTTAAGAGAGACACGACCTGACATTGCTTATTCTGTGACTGTTGTGAGTTAGTTATGTCTTCCTCTACTGTGGATCATTGAGTTGCAATAGAACAAATCCTATGTTATCTAAAGGTTGTGACTGAACGTGGGATCTTATATAAAGATCATGGTCATACTAGTGTTAAATGTTTTTCAGATGCTGATTGGGTTGGATCTTAAGAAGATAGGAGATCGAGTTTTGGATATTGTGTTTTTGTAGGAAGAAACTTAATGTCGTGGAAAAGTAAGAAACAAAATGTAGTTTTACGTTTGAGTGAGGAGTCAGAATATAGAGCCATTGCACAATCTGTGCATGAAATAGTGTGGATACACCAACTTTTATCTAAGATGGGCTTTAGTGTTTCTGTGCTAGCTAAAGTATGGTGTGATAATCAAGCTGCTTTTCACACTACATCCATCCCAATATTTCATGAACGAACTAAACATATTGAAGTGGATTGCCATTTTATTCGCGAGAAAATACAAGGGTTGATATCGACAAGATATGTGAAGACTAGAGAACAATTGAGTGATATCCTTACCAAAGTTGTAAGCGGAGCAAGAATAAGCTATTTGTGCAACAAGCTGGACATGATTGACATATTTGCTCGAGCTTGAAGGGGAGTATTATAATATGTATTTATATAGTGTTATGTATAGTCGTCTATCTATGAAGAGTCCAAGGTCCTTTGATTTTTTCAATGTAGGATCCTCAACACTTTAATCTCCATATGATTGTACCTTTTAAATAATATACATTTTATCTAGAGGAAGGCTTGAAGGTGGGTGGGTTGTTGGTGTTTATGGGCCTCTGCTCCCAAAGGGAAAAACAAATCAACTAGGATTGGACAAAATAGCAATGACAAACAGTAAGCAACACAATACTAAAGTTTCATGACAACCAAAACCTTCAAAACAACGATGACTACAGAAGTTGAGGAGGCTTAAACTCCCGAAGCCTCTCAAACAAAAAAAAAAGTTATAAAAAACTGAAGTATCTTGCATTTGATAGTTGGAATTTGAAATAAACTAGGAGCTGAATTACATGATAAGAATTCATTTAATTGTTTATTAGAATTGGAGAAGATGTAGTAGTTTCAATGGTGGTAGCAGAAGAGTGTCCTTTGGTGTTGTGCTGGTCGATCTCTTGTTTTGGGCCTTTGGAAGGAAAGGATCAACTGTGTGTTTGAAGATAAGGCCTCTTCTTTTGAGTCCTTTTGGCTTTTGGTGCAACAAGATGCTTCTTGGTGGTGGTGTGCAAATCATACAAAAGAAATTTGTAATTACGACCTCCTGATGATTATTAACAGTTGGTATACTTTTCTTTTCTAATTTTGTTGAGGAGGGGTATCCTCAACCCCTTGCCCTTAGTTTTTCCTTTTTGTTTCTTTTTGACATGCATATCTGTTTATTATCAAGGAAAGAAAGAGAATAAATAGTTTTGTTTTTGTTATAAACGCATGAATTTTAGTCTACTTAAGTGAAAGTTTCCCCGTGGCTACCACACTCATTAATGTGATTAATTAGTGGAGATTTAATGTCAAAACTCATCTCACCCTCAGAACATTTCATATTTTTGTTCAGGAGCTTTCAGGTGTTATAAAACTGTCAGCACACTCTAGCTTCAGTCTTTTCGAATGCCGTAAGTTCGTTAGTGGAGCAAAAGCACTTGATCTAGGGAATGGTACAGTTTAACTTATTATATTTTTGTTCTAATTTGAACAACGAATGGACATCTTAATCTTACATGGAATTTTTCTCAACAGAGGAGTATGTTGGGCTTGATGATAACAAATATATTGGAGATCTGCTAGCAGAATTCAAGGCAACAAAAGATCGAAGCAAAGGAGAAATTCTTCACTTTAAGTTGACATTTAAAAAGAAGCTGTTTCGGGAGTCTGATGAAGCTGTAGCGGACCCAATGTTTATACAACTATCATATGTTCAGGTAGGAGTGTTTTATCTTGGTTACATTACAAGTTGGATTTTAGAACTTCGAATGTTGTATCTAATAGATTTATGAACTTTGAAGAGTGCTCCTAACTTTCACTTTTGTCATTTTGTGTCTAATAGGCCCCCACCCCACAATCTTTGAACTATAAATTTTGTATCTAATAAGTTAGTGGACTTCAAAACCTACTGATATAATTTTAATAATCAAATTATAATTTAGGCCTAATTTGATAACCATTTTGTTTTTGAAAATTAAACTTGCAAACATTACTTGGACCAAATCCCCAACAAAATATAAAATGGTTACCAAATGGGGCCTTAACTTTTATATTTAAAATTTACGTGAGAGTCGGTCTATAATTACAGCTGCAGCATGACTATCTGTTGGGAAATTATCCTGTTGGAAGGGATGATGCTGCACAGCTTTCAGCATTACAAATCCTTGTTGAAATTGGATTTATTACCAGTCCAGAATCTTGCACGTAGGTGTTTTTATTGCTCTCCTTTATTGCAGTAATTTATCATTTTGCTTTGTTTTCATATTTTAAAATAGTATGTTAAACTTCAATTTCCTTTATTTTCTACAAGTATCTTCTTCATCTCCAATTATGTAGGAAAAGATGTTACCTTTTTTAGTATAGTTTTGTATACTCCATTTTAACTGCACTTTTAACTGCTTGATGGGTACTAGTGATTGGAATTCGCTTCTAGAAAGATTCGTACCCAGACAAATTGCCATAACAAGACCAAAGCGAGAGTGGGAGTTGGATATTCTCTCGCGTTTTCGTTCAATGGTAAGATTTGGTATTTAGAGCATGCTGTTGCAGAAAAATTACTCTCTTGAAGAGTGTATTTAGATTAGTAATAGTTTTTTTGAATTGATTATTGAGGCAATTTTACTCTCAATTTTATTGATATTTTCTTAGCACTGATAAGCATTATTGTTTCTAGAGATATGCTATTCAACATGATCTATATGTGAGTGGTTTTATATATATTCCCTGGAGCACACGTTCAAATCTTGAGCGTCTCTTTTTATTTGGACAGGCCTTTGTTTCTGATTGATGTACCTACTGTACGGATTAGTGAAAAATATGTATCTAAGTTCATGCTCAGTTTTCCATGCCATTTTTTCGTAGGCATATATGCTTCTGTCTTCTCCATGGCCCTTAGGTTGTTCTTTCCTGCCTTTTTGTGAAATATACATCACTATTTCTTATCCCCAATAAAAAAGTCACCAAGTCAATCTTGACCAAGAACAAAGAGTTCGCTGATTTTTTTCTTACTAATTTCTCAGGAACATCTGACAAAGGATGATGCTAGACAACAATTTCTTCGAATATTGAGAACACTTCCTTATGGGAATTCAGTTTTCTTTGGCGTCCGCAAGATTGATGATCCCATTGGACTTCTACCTGGACGAATTATTTTGGGTATCAACAAGAGAGGGGTAATATAGGTTTCTAACGTGCACAGCTACTTTTTCTTTTTTGGAGATAAAGAGAATTCCAATTCAATTATTAACATATACAAAACTGATAAAAATATTGCCAGTTTTCATATGTTTGAAAGCCACACTTCCCTCAAAAGTTAGAATTCAAAGAATCACCTGTTATAATATATTTATATATATAGGCCCTTATTTGTAATTTCACATACTATCTAGGGTTTCTACATTCTCTATAAATATGTATCTGTACCATAACTCTATTGACATAGTAAATACTTTTCTCTTGAATTATTTGTCTACATCACTCACTTCCTCATCTACCCGACTATTTATAATGACTTTATATTCAAACGCTTGCATATTGGCATTCATATGTGTCAAATATAGTGAGATACCTGTCTGGTGATTTAAACTTTTCTAGATGGGCTCTCTGGCTGGTTGCAGTTGGTTTAATTGCTCAACTTTCTATAGGTTCATTTCTTCCGTCCAGTTCCAAAGGAGTATTTACATTCTGCTGAATTAAGAGATATAATGCAGTTCGGTAGCAGTAACACTGCGGTCTTTTTTAAGATGAGAGTTGCTGGTGTCCTACACATTTTCCAGTTTGAGACCAAGCAGGTTACCGTCATTGCTTTCATCTCCAACATACATCCATAATTGTGTTTGGGAATTTCTGCCCTTCATGTGCCCTGTCATGGTGGTTTTTTGACTAGGTGCTCTAACTTTTTAGGGAGAAGAAATTTGTATTGCTCTCCAGACACACATAAATGATGTCATGTTGCGTCGTTACTCTAAAGCTCGATCTGCTGCTGTTGGCTCCATGCTTGGAGATTCTTCCTGCAATTTAAAGACTCAAAGTGTGGAAGCATATGAGAAACGAGTTCAAGATTTGAGTAAGGGCATTGAAGAGTCTAAGAGAAATGCTGAACAAGTAAACATTGAAAGAGCTTATTCTTCCTTTTGTATCGCTCTTTGTGAAATGAAAGTTATGTTTCTTATCCCACAAAAAAAGAAAAAAAAAAAAGAAAAAAAAAACAAAAAAAGGGCTTATTCTTTGCCTTGAATGTTAATATGTGGAAACGAACACGAATATGTGCTACTTCACGATCTCATCCATACAATTTTGTAACTAAAGCTTGTCTACTCTCACGAAATCATCCATTAATTTTAGCTTGTTTACTCGCATCACTAGTGGAAGTGCTTTTTTGCAATTACTTTTTATAGGATTTGCATATATTTCACCACATGCATCGTATTTAAAGCGTTTTCATTTCGATAATGGAAACTGTTCTTGATGTAGTTGTTGAAGGAATTGCATGAAAAGAATAAGCAAGAAGTGGTACTGCAAGATGAATTGAAAACTCTAAAAGAATCCTTGAGATTTGAAAAGCAAAACTTAGCTGAGGCAACACGTAACCTTGAGAGGTTGAGTTCGCAGTATGATGAAAAAGACAATGAACATCAGGTCAGTACAGCTATCTTTGCATCAAACTTATTTTGAGCCTTTATTTCTATTTATTTGGTCTATTCTATTTTCAGATTATGTTAATTGAAAAAAGGGGTCTGGAAGCAAAAATTGCAAAATTGAGCACTATGATGTTGGAAAGTAACGGGAAAAAAGATACAGTTGGAACTGATGAACAGGTATGACTTTGAGCTATTTGTTTGATGAAAAACATCTTTGTGTTATTGTAAGAAGTATAGCTCAAAATTTTAAAACTATGATTTATAACTTGAAAAGATAAAAGAGATTGAAATGGGGATGGAAGGGGGGAATTGACTTGGGACTGCAATTTTCTAGTTGGATGAAGGAATGAAGAGATGGATGGTGAGGGGAAAAAAGCTGGGGTATTTGAGGGCCTCAATTTTATTTATGTATTAATTATTATCTTTTTCAGGGGAGGGGGTATTTTGAAGTAGGGGCTAGCAATAAGACCCGAAAAAGCGAACTGACCGACCAAAACCAACTTAATTGAAGTCGGTGGGTCGGTTTATAATGCATGGTGGCTGGAGTTTGTTTTGTGGTCAATTTGCTGAAAATGGTTCTGACAGACTATATACTTTAAAAGAAACAAAAGAAAGAAGAAAAAAAAAAACGTACAAAAAAAAAAAAAAAGAAACAAAAGAAAGAAGGTGTGGAGGGGTTTATAAGAAGGTGGAAAAATGAAAGGATGGTGGATAGTAATGAGAGGGTGGTCAAAATGATGGAAGAAAAGTTTAAGAGAAATAGTCGAGGTCTTGGAAATGGAGAGGGTTTTGAAGTTCTGGAGAGGGGTTTATGAGAAAATGATGAAGAAACAGGATTTTGAGTTCTCTTCTTGAACTTGTCAGCCATGAATATGGCTACTAGAGCTTCTGTAGCTATCACCCTACATTTTTTCTGTTTTGTTCATCCCATCTGTTTCTGTTTTGTGAAGTTGATGAGCCGGAGTTTTTTATTTTCTAAATTGCTTCCAAAAAAAAAAAAAAAAAACAGAATTGCTTTCTCAAATTAGAGAGGAACATGTTCAATAATGATTCAAACAACTTGTTTTATTTCCAAAAAAGAAAAAAAAACTTATCTTAAACAAGTCCATTATCTTCAAAGGAAAAACTAATTTCCAGCAGTCTGAGAAAGCAAACTTGAAAAAAAAGGTGGGAAACTTTGAAAAGATAATTGAAACATATTTAACTTTTACTGGATTTCTCTTCCAAAAAGAAGAAAACTACTCTTCAAAGCAAAATCCTAACTTTCCTTTTTTTTTTTCTGGTATCCTTTTTGTAATTGAACTTTATGATTGATATAACTATTTAATATAAAATATATTGCAAATTGCATTGAGTTGAATGTTCTTCTTCATAGCTTCTACAAAAACTTCAAGATGAATTGAGGATTCGAAATGATGAGTTGCAAGCCTCTGAAGAAATTAAAAAGAAACTGGTAAATGAAAAGCTGTTTTTGGAACAAAGAATTTTTGGACTTGAGAAGAAGACTAGCAATGAGGTACATTATATAGGTTCTTAATATGGTATCATCTTTGTTACTTCTTACCAGAGTAACATGTATTCAATTTTTTACTTGCAGATGGAACATCTCCAGATAAGCTTTGAACACGAACGCGAAGTCTTGAAACTGAGAGTGGCTGAACTTGAAAAAAAACTTGAAGAAGTAACTCAAGAATTAGCTGTCATGGAGTCAACTCTCACGACCAGGAACTCTGATTTGGCGGCCCTGCAACATAATTTAAAGGAACTAGAGGAACTACGAGAGATGAAAGAGGTTCTAGTCTGATATTTTCTATTTAGTTTTGCAGAAACTGATCGAGCTGCAGTATCTCTTGCATCTATATAAAACCCGGTGTATCCTTTCGCTCTTTATTTTTTACTTTTGCGCTTTTTGTGATGATTCTTTCTTTATTTTAGGACATTGACCGGAAGAATGAGCAAACAGCCAACATTTTGAAAATGCAAGGGGCTCAGCTAGCTGAGATGGAAGCGCTTTATAAGGAAGAGCAAGTTCTGAGGAAACGCTATTTCAACATGATAGAAGGTTTGTTTACCATAATGTCCATATAGAATGAGTTCTTTTGTGTCCATATAGAAAGTTTTGTGAATTCCTCTTAGTATTGAAATACCATGGGTTGACCAAGTGATTAATACGACATGTGAGAGGTAAAAGAAAAAACATAAAAGATTTTTGGGGGAATAACTTTGTTGAGAAAATGAATTTGATAAAAAAAGTTATGTTGTGGAAGCAATAATAGAAATGTCTGTTTATTAAAGAAAGAGAAAATGAATATTGGAAAATGAGAGAGTGAAATTCAATAGATAAACAAAGTTCTAGTTGAAGGAGAATAAAATTGGTGATACCAACTTTATGGAACCTCACTTTTATGTATGGTTCGTTACTTACAAATTAAAACTGTTTTTTTTTTCTTTTTTTCTTTTTTAATGGAAACAAACCTCTTCATTGATATAATGAGTAAGACTAATGCTCAAATACAAAGTAGTGAAACAAGGAAATAAAAATGTTAATAATAGGAACTCACAGAATTTAAAGCAAACTAAAAAGAACGAAAAAACTGAAATCTTAGATCTACCAATTATATCAACTTAAGATACTAAACTGAAAATTAATTCTAACAACAAAATAAGAAACTTAAAAAAAAAAAAACCGTAATTTGATAAGGAAAAATAACGTACTTTTTTTTAAAACGGAAACTAGCCTCTTTATTAATAATAATAAATGAGACTAAAGCTTAAAGTACAAGAGAATTATACTAAGAGCAACAAGAACTAAGGGAAAATACAAGCTAAAACTGAAATAAAGACTATACTCGGGCAACATAAATATGATGGCAACCTAAAAACGAACCCAAACAGAAAAACAACGAGCTAATCAAAACCACTGAAAGACAATACATCAGTAGAAAGCTAAAAACAAAGCAAAACTTAAACGCTCTCTCAAAAAAAGCCCACTAGATTCCAAATTTTTCCACAAAACCCAATTCTTCAAGATGAAAGAAGAAAGAGAACACCAAAAAGATGCAACCAGCTGCTTCAAAACTATCTTTCCAATGATCAAAAGAACTCGAAGAAATCTTCCAACCCACAGATTCGACAATAATGCCTTGGCATCAATGGTTCGGAGATGAAATAGGACCCCATAAACAGCAAAAATTAATTGTTTGTTCTCAAAAGGTATCCCCAATAGTTGTTCTCCATTGGCAAGCAAGAAATTGAAGACCAACACAAAAACCATTATTAAGCTAGCGACAACAATCAGTGAGGCTTTACTCGCACACCCACGTGAAGAAAAATTATGGAAAGACAAGTTGTTCCAACAGCTAGGGAAACTACATTCAGTGGCTGAAGAATCAAACTAGAATAAGTCCACAATCGACGACTATTGACTTTAGATAATCTAGGATTCCGCAAGCATGGGGAATGAGAGCGTGTAGCAGAGGGAAAATTTTTAACTTTCAGTTCTTCCTCGCATTGAAATAGGGCATTAAGATCTGTCTGTAATGGCTCAAAATGTCTCTGTCTCTCAAGCTTTGCTGACTTATCAAAATGCTTCACTTCCTCACTACTTACACTGAAAGGAGAGTCGAATGAAGGCTCGCCCTTCTTTCTAGAGGGAATGAGAGAGGTTTTGCTTAGAGAACTCCTAAAAAATTTCACCTTCGAGTTGGGCAAAGAAATGACAGAGTACTTAAACTACATAGGATGATAAAATTGTGAATCTGACTTGGTAGAACGGGCTGAAGCTTGTATATGGGTGCAACTAACTTCCAATAAGTCAGGGTTAACCTCTGAAATCATCTTGGCCCTGTTGGAGTGAGCTGGGTCTTGAGATTGGACATGTTTTGCCTCTAACAAGTCAAGATTTTGATCTTCAATTAGCTGAACCTTTGTGGATCTTTTAATCGAAATCTTCTTCAGTTTTTCCTTTCTAATGAAATACTTCGGAAAAGGCTTGAGACAATGTGGGTAAATCTTTGAAGATTTCTGTCTTTTCGATTTTGCTCTCGACCCTGATCTTGCTGAGGAATAGAGAGAAGAAGAGGAGCAAGAAACTGAAGATGAGGAGTTGACAGAAGCTTGATCGGAGGAAACTCTGAAGGGCTCTAGTGCTGCCATTGTGGTGGGAACTAAATGCTCTGATGGTGCAATGGACAACTGCCATTGTCAGTTTGCCATTTGCCTTCATAAAGGTATCAACTAATTTAATTTGGGAGGAATTTAAATGCTTGTTTAAAGGCAGTGTGACACTTGGTTTCTCATTGGGCGAAATAGATAACTTGGCCCATATTTCTCTCTCCTCTGTTGAAGCAACTCTTTGTCTTTCTCAATCGTGTTCCCTCCAAATTTGAGTTTCTTTTTCAAATTTAATGCGGGGGGAGGAAGATTCTAGCGGGATGAGGAGGGATCCCCAACCGAAAGCTTGAATGGATTTGCTATTGAAATCAACCTAAAGATTTCTTGAGAAGCTTGGCTTTGAAAAAGACGAGGGAGGAAATCCCATTTCAGATTTAAGATATTCAAATCTAAATCTCCATCTTTCAAGACTTGATCGATTAAGTCAATTGGATTTGAGAAATCCTTGATAAAGAAAGCATTCTGAACGGGTGTAGGTTCTTCAATAACTTCAATATCACCGAAGTTAAGATAGAAATTTCTTCGAAATTCATCCTTCAATTTGATTGTGGCCAGTAAAAATCCACTGAGGTTTTGTCTCACTTTAATTTTAGCTTTGGACACATTATTCATATTCAATGTGTCTAAGGATATGCTCTCGAGTGCTCCGAAGTAATTCCCAATTGCTATAAA
This sequence comes from Cucumis cinereus, assembly GCA_037974625.1. NCBI lineage: Eukaryota > Viridiplantae > Streptophyta > Magnoliopsida > Cucurbitales > Cucurbitaceae > Cucumis > Cucumis cinereus. The sequence goes on from JBBPDJ010000020.1 coordinate 17,962,329, forward strand.
GACATCCTTTTTCCAATAATCAAGCGGTATATTATTGATGGATATCCACCCTCCAAAGGCTCGAATATCTTCCGGCTTGCCATGTTCAAACTTATTCCATTTTTCAACGAAAAGATGGAAGGGCTCAAATCCCTGCCATTTACCAGGAGTCTCAATCAGATCTTCCAAGTTCCCTCGTGAGAGACGGATTAAAGCCCTGTCCGCATATAAAGGATTGATGCTGATTTTGACTTGAAAGTGTTCTTCCAGAGTTTTAACGATATCCTTCCATTCATTATATACAAAGAGCTTGGAAATGATCCATAGGCTGTTGAAATCTTCCACGTAAACCTCATTATTCTTGTGAACCCAGTAAGAAGAGCTCTGATTTCTCGAGTGAGGGAAGTTCTGTTTTCTTGAGGGTATGCTCTGTTTTACTGATGCCCAAACAGAGACCTGCAGATTCGGAATATCTGACTTCAAACTAGGGAGGGCTAGACTTTCTTTCTCTCCTTTACTATGACTTGGGTTTCCTTTTTTCTGATCAAGAGCTGTAAATCCAAGGGACTTAACTCTATTTGCATAAGACGAACTCTGAAGCTGTGTTGAATGTTGAGCTGGAGGACGATGGCTCAATGGAGAAGATGGCGGTAGAAGGAGCGAGGAGAGAGAGAATACTTACCTTATATTGTTGAAAATTGGAAAAGCAACAAGATCCTCTCTAGTTTGTATTTGAAAAAAGTAACGTACTTTAAATCTAATGCTGGCCATCTACATAGGATTTTATTTTATTTTCATGAGTTTTCTGAAACCAAATTTTGAGGTTCATGTAATATTGTAAATCTTAAAGAACTTTTATTCAAACTGTCAAATTAGTCATAACAGCTCGTAGATACAAGTATGAAGCATGTGTAGGCGGGACAGCAGCCTCCAAATAGGAGAAGATTAATCAATTGGCTCAAAAAATAAGCTCAAGGTAAAATACCTGAAACTTACCTAGGCAAAAACAACATTTATCTAAGATTAAAGAACAACCAAGGATAGGTACAACTTAGGAAACATCTAGAAATATAAAACTGCTCAAGAAACACACTATATCATGTAAGCTGACCCAAACACTCGTGATATAAAATAAAATAAAATAAAATAAAATAATCCTTTGTGTGGACGCCTATTTTCTTAATTTAATTACTAACTTGTATATTTATTACATAAATATGTTATAATGATTTAGATGGCTAGTTTTCTGTGTATTTCTCTTTTTGTAATTTTAACTGTATGATTGGACGAGATTGTGGACATCATCTTTGTATCTTATGATGAGGGTGCTAAGGGGGTATCAACCTAATTGAGATGTCCGGGTGTACCTCTTGATCCTTGGTTCCTTTGTTCATTGTATAATCCTCTTGTTCTTTGAGCTTTTGTCTCCTTATTAATATACTAATAATAGAGACTGTTTCCTTTTATTTTTATTTTTATTTTTTAAAATGTTATAATGATTTTTCTTTTAGAAAAATAATTGAATAGAAGCCTTGTGTGAAACATGGTTGTTTTGTTGTTTCTTTTTATTAGGATTCCGTTGGTTGTAAATATGTTAATTAGCTATAAAATCATTAATGGTTTTATTTTATGATTATTTCCTTTTATGTATCATGTATTTCTTTATGTATCTTACATAAAAATCAATGGAATACAAATATCTTATCTCATTCAACTCAAGATGGTGTCAAAGTCCATGAAGCCTAAATGGGCATTCAGTCCCCCCCCCCC
>JBBPDJ010000020.1:17964782-18009749 GCA_037974625.1 Cucumis cinereus
CCCCCAAAAAAAAAAAAATTGTGGGCTGATACAAGAATGATGAACTCAAAAGAGGCACCCTTAAGGGGACATGTTGAGGATCTCACATAGGAAAAATCAATGGACTTCATATTCTTTTTAAAACAGATGGATTTCATCTCTCTTTCTTGATTGGTTTTGAGATGGAATCCCGTGTTATCTAATAGATTCCTTCTTCTCTCTCTGAAGAAGTTGATGGGGTTATGGATATTGAAACTCCTTGGTGGGTCTCCTCTATGATTTTTGAGGAGTTGTTTGGTAGTGGTTCTAGTTTCTTTCAATGAAGCTGGGTTGTCGGATTATTTATTAAATAAAAAGGAAAGAAAGGGAGGAGTTATGGCTGACAAAATGCTTTCTTTCTACGTTGTATTCTCTAACTAAACCTTTTTAAATTAGTCGTTGAGTGTGACTTATATTTCTTGGAGTTCTATGCTTTAATTTTAGTAGGGTTCTATTTTGCTTTCTTTTCTACTTTTCATCAAATTAATGAAAATTTCTGGAAGTGTACATTAAAAAGAATAAAATAATACACATATATTACATAATTACTACAAATTGATTTTTTTATAAAGAACTTATGAAATGTTCAATTAAATTTGCATTTGATTACATTGCAGATATGAAAGGAAAGATTAGAGTTTACTGTCGACTTCGACCTCTTAATGATAAAGAAATTATGGAAAAAGAGAAAAATTTGCTTACAAGTCTAGATGAGTTCACAGTTGAACATCTATGGAAGGATGATAAGTTGAGGCAACATATGTACGATCGTGTATTTGATGGCACTGCCTCCCAGGAAGATGTTTTTGAAGATACACGGGCAAAGTTTCATAGAACTCAAGAACTTTATTTATTTTGATAAATAGAACTTTATTGTTCTTTAACTGTCACTGAAAATAGAAAACATTAATTGATACTCTTTTGTACAATCTTAATGCAGTATCTTGTCCAGTCTGCTGTAGATGGTTATAATGTATGCATCTTTGCTTATGGTCAAACTGGTTCTGGGAAGACATTTACAATATATGGATCTGAGGACCACCCTGGACTAACACCACGTGCCACTGGAGAACTTTTTAGGATTTTGAAGCGGGATAGTAACAAGTTCTCATTTTCTTTGAAGGTGATGGTTTACATTCTCCAATATTAAGTTATAATGATTTACATTCTCCAATATTAAGTTATGTTTTACTCGGTACCTATCTTGAGTTTGTAGATCACTTGTATACTGTGTATGAATTATATTTCATTGAAATACATGGCTCATTATTTATATTCTCAAAATATTAACTTTTGTTTTATGCACTCTTGAGTTCAATGATTATAACAAATGCCTCGTTGGTTCTAGTTGTTCCATGTGTGAATAAATTTGATTATAATGCATATTTGAACATTGTTAAAATGCATAAATGGTTTCTGTCTTTCTCACTCATGCTCCACTTTGATTTAGGCTTACATGGTAGAATTATATCAAGATACGTTGGTAGATCTTCTTCTGTCAAGGAATGCAAAACGATTGAGATTAGAGATAAAAAAGGATACAAAGGTAAATTTTTTATTTTTTTTTTGAACGGAAACACAAAGGAAAATATTTTAAACGTTCAATCATTTCTGATTCTTACAATTTAATGTGATCTACCTGGATTTCAATTTATTTGAGTTATTATGTTTCTAACTTTAGTGGGATGACTATTTGCTGAGGTTAGGGAATGGTATCCATTGAAAACGTTACAATAGCTTCTATCTCAACATTTGAAGAATTGAAAACTATTATTTATAGAGGATTGGAGCAACGGCATACTTCAGAAACTCAAATGAATGAAGAAAGTTCAAGATCACATTTGATACTTTCAATTATTATTGAAAGTACCAACCTTCAGACACAATCTGTTTGTAAAGGGAAGGTATGGTACTAGTAATTTCAATATTTTTATTTATAGTGAAGGACGTATGAGGTCTTATGATTTAAATATGAAAATGCAGTATTAGTTCTGGTATGCATTTTCTTCATTCATAAGAAACAATGACTTTAAAAGTGGTAGATATGAGTTAAAAATTTAGCGAGCTTTTTATGGAATAAACAAATGAATGTTGTCTCTTAGCATGTAACAACTTGATTATCTCCCATGCAGCTTAGTTTTGTGGACCTTGCGGGATCAGAGAGAGTGAAGAAATCAGGCTCTTCTGGTAGCCAACTTAAGGAAGCTCAAAGCATAAATAAATCACTTTCGGCACTTGGAGATGTGATCAGTGCTTTGTCTTCAGGGGGTCAACACATACCTTACAGAAATCATAAGCTCACAATGTTGATGAGTGATTCACTCGGTGGTAATGCCAAAACGCTTATGTTTGTCAATGTCTCTCCAGCCGAATCCAACCTGGACGAGACATACAATTCACTCATGTATGGTATCCTTTCCTTTACTATATTCACTTTAAAGAATTTACCAAATTATATATTATTTTCTAAACCAATTGGGAGTTTTTGTTAAAATATCTCCTATAATTTATGTATATTTGAGATTGTCTTGAAGTATGTTTTTGACATGCAAATTTATCTAGAAGCTGGTAAATGTGGCCATGAGTATTTCTAGACTCATCAACTATTCAGTAAATATAAACTTTATGTACGTTTTCATTTTAGCTTTGAGGCTCAAACTTTTGGGTTGTGTTTCATATTCTTCTATTTTCTTAGTCATTTTAGCCTGCAAGAAAAACAACGAGAATAATATATTTAAGTATTTCTTGCCTCTTGTCTATGTTAATTTTAAACGAAGGGACAGGAGTCCGTTACCATCAAATATGGATGGAAAATGAAGAATCGTAGAGAATTTGTATCTTTTCATTGAAGCTTCTTTATATGAATTTGTTTTGTATTTCAGGTATGCATCAAGAGTTCGATCAATTGTTAATGATCCAAGCAAAAACGTATCATCTAAGGAGGTTGCTCGACTGAAAAAAATGGTTGCTTATTGGAAAGAACAAGCAGGTAGGAGGGGAGAGGATGAGGAGTTGGAAGAAATCCAAAACGAGCGACATACTAAAGAAAAAGGAGACGTTAGATATTCCATGTAGAACCTTTAGGACGTTGCCATTATCAAGTATATAACTTGGTAGGTAGGGTTGGACGATGAGAAGTGAATTGACTAAATGCCATTTGTTACCATTCTTATGTCTGATTCTTATATTGCCCATTGGGAATTGGGACTGTAACTAGATTAGCTTTTTAGGATGTCTTGCATTGTATAGTTCGAGTAGTTTTGTATTGTATATATGGACAAATGTGTTGTCTTATTTATACGCTACTTCTGTAATTAGTGAGTATCCATCGAATTTACCGAAGAAATAGTGAGACCAAGCTCTGGAACTATCCTTCTCATTGGTGAATTGAGACAATAGATATCACACACAACTTATCTTGTATCTTTGAGTTCTATACGTTTGTGTCCGTTTTGGTCCTTGACAAAATCTTGAATTCATGAGAGTCTTAGAAGACAAGCCATTTGAAAGGTTCTCATAGAAGCAATCCCACTTCTACTTTCACATAGATAATATGATTAAGAGTATTTTGTCATTTCTCCTCTTGTAAAATAAGATATCAATATAATTTTAATATCAACAGATCACACATTCTAGAACATCATAGAAATGAAAACAAACTATTAGTTTCATAGTGTGTCAACTATGAATTATCCGGTTTAGTTTGCCTATTGAACCTAGATCCTAGGATCTTCAGTTAATTAGGTTAGGTTAGTACCAGATAACTCATTTCATAGGCTTTAGCTTCATTTTTCTCGATGTATATGTCATTTGCTCTCTTGGAAATTCGAAGTCAAATGATCTACAATATACTCTTTTGATGTAACATAACAAGTGGAAATTATTCCATTAGAGAGCAATTACCTTATTGAATTATGCCCGTGTCTAATATGTCGTAACTAGTAAATGGCCTAAATTTGAGGAATCTTGAAGATTTTTTCCAAAAAAGTAGAAAAAACAAGTCTCGGACTCAGTTTCAAATTTTTGCCGCCAAACTAGTATTCCAACGATTTTTATTATTTGTTTTTGTCCTCCACCCACTTAAATTAATGATTATGAGATGATAAGTGTGGGACCGAGTCTCTTACATAGTCCATGGCAGTAGAGAATGAGCCAAGGGTCGCAGTTGGTGCTCCTATAAGGTGTACTAAGGTGGCCCGAAAACATTCGAAAAAAGGCCAGTGCTATAGGAAAAAAAAATAATAGAAACCGTTGGAAGACTAATTTGGCGCAAAAATGAAACTGACTCCGTAGCCTATTTTTTCCATTTTTTATTTTCGGGCAAAATTGGGTCATTTTTCGTAGGCTAATATTGGCAATTTTTCGAACGTTTTGGGTGCCTCCTTAATACACCTCCAAGGAGCACCAACTGCGACTCGTGAGTCATTCTCATCTACCGTAGACCTTGCAAGAGAAATGATCCAACACTTACCAGCCCATAATCATTGATCTAGTGGGATGCAGGACGGAAACAAATAATAGAAACCGTTGGAAGTTATAGTTTTGATGCCAAAAATAAAAACTGAGTCCGGGGCCTATTTTTTCGACTTTTTTGGGAAAAATGTTCAAGGTTCTAAAAAATTAGGCCACTTACTAGTTAGACGTGAATTTTCAAGACTTTTTATTTTCGGGCAAAATTGGGTCATTTTTCGTAGGCTAGCATTGGCCATTTTTCGAACGTTTTGGGTGCCTCTTTAGTACACTTCCAAGGAGCACCAACTACGACCCGTGGCTCATTCTCCACTGTCATAGACCTTTCCAGAGACTCGATCCAAAATTTACCAGCCCATAATCATTGATCTAGGGGGTGCAGGACGAAAACAAATAATAGAAACCGTTGGAAGACATAATTTGACGCCAAAAATAAAAACTGAGTCCGAGACCTATTTTTTTGACTTTTTTGGGAAAAATCTTCAAGTATCCATAAAATTAGGCCACTTACTAGTTAAACGTGAATTTTCAAGAATTTTTATTTTCGGGCAAAACTGGGTCATTATTCGTAGGCTATAGCATTGGCCATTTTTCAGAAGTTTTGGGTGCCTCCTTAGTTTACCTCCAAGGAGCACCAACTGCGACCCGTGGCTCATTCTCCACTACCGTAGACCTTGTCAGAGACCAGATTCAACACTTTCCAGCCCATAATCATTAATCTTGGGGGGTGTTGGACGTAAACAAATAATAGAAACCGTTGGAAGACTAGTTTTGACGCCAAAAATAAAAACAGAGTCTAGGGCCTATTTTTTTGACTTTTTTGAGAAAACTCTTCAAGGTTCCACAAAATTAGGCCTTTTACGAGTCAGACGTGAATTTTCAGGACGTTTTATTCTCGGGAAAAATTGGGTCATTTTTCGTAAGCTAAAGTATTGGACATTTTTCAGACGTTTTGGGTGCCTCCTTAGTACACCTCCAAGGAGCACCAACTGCGACCCGTGGCTCATTCTTTACTGCCGTAGTTCTTGCAAAAAACCCGATCCAACATTTACCAGCCCATAATCATTGATCTACGGTGCTGCAGGACGAAAACAAATAATAGAAACCGTTGGAAGAATAATTTTGACGCCAAAAATAAAAACTGAGTCTGGGCCTATTTTTTCGACTTTTTTGGGAAAAATGTTCAAGGTTCCACAAAATTAGACCACTTACTACTTAAACGTGAATTTTCATGACTTTTTATTTTTGGGAAAAATTGTGTCATTTTTCGTAGGCTATAGTATTGACCATTTTTTGGACGTTTTGGGTGCCTCCTTAGTAGACCTCCGAGAAGCACCAACTTTGACCCGTGGCTCATTCTCCACTGTCCTAGACCTTGCCAGCGACCCGATCCAACATTTACCAGCCCATAATCATTGATCTAGGGGGGTGCATGACGAAAAAAAACAATAGAAGTCGTTGGAAAACTAGTTTTGACGCAAAAAATAAAAATTGAGTCCAGAGCCTATTTTTTCGACTTTTTTGGGAAAAATCTTCAAGGACGAAAACAAAGAAGAGAAACGGTTGGAAGACTAGTTTTGACGCCAAAAAATAAAAACTGAGTCCGGGGGCTATTTTTTCGACTTTTTTTTGGAAAAATCTTCAAGGTTCAACAAAATTAGGTCACTTACTAGTTAGACGTGAATTTTCAAGACTTTTTATTTTCGGGTAAAATTGGGTCATTTTTCGTAGGCTATAGCATTGGCCATTTTTCGGACGTTTTGGGTGCCTCCTTAGTAAACCTCCAAGGAGCACCAACTGCGACCCGTGGCTCATTCTCCACTGCCGTAGACCTTGTCAGAGATCCGATCCAACACTTACCAGCCCGTAATCATTGATCTAGAGGGTCTAGGATGAAAACAAACAATAAAAACCGTTGAAAGACTAGTTTTCACGCCAAAAATAAAAACTTAGTCTGGGGCCTATTTTTTTGACTTTTTTTTGGAAAAATCTTCAAGGTTCCAAAAAATTTGGCCATTTACTAGTTAGACGTGAATTTCTCAAGACTTTTTATTTTCGGCCAAAATTGAGTCATTTTTCGTAGGCTATAGCATTGACCATTTTTCGGACGTTTTGGGTGTCTTCTTAGTACACCTCCAAGAAGCACTAACTGCGACTCGTGGCTCATTCTCCACTGCCGTAGACCTTGCCAGAGACTCGATACAACACTTACCAGCCCGTAATCATTGATCTAGGGGGGTCCAGGACGAAAACAAATAATAGAAACCGTTGGAAAACTAGTTTTGACGCCAAAAAATAAAAACTGAGTCCGGGGCCTATTTTTTCGACTTTTTTTTGGAAAAATTTTCAAGGTTCCAAAAAATTAGGTCACTTACTAGTTAGACGTGAATTTTCAAGACTTTTTATTTTCGGCCAAAATTGGGTCATTTTTCGTAGGCTATAACATTGACAATTTTTCGAACGTTTTGGGTGCCTCCTTAGTACACCTCCAAGAAGCACTAACTGCGCCCTTGGCTCATTCTCCATTGCCGTAGACCTTGCCAGAGACTCGATACAACACTTACCCACCTGCAATCATTGATCTAGGGGGGCCAGGACAAAAACAAATAAGAGAAACCGTTGGAAGACTAGTTTAGACGCCAAAAAATAAAAACTGAGTCCGGGGGCTAATTTTTCGACCTTTTTGGGAAAAATCTTCAAGGTTCCACAAAATTACGTCACTTACTAGTTAGACGTGAATTTTCAAGACTTTTTATTTTCGGGCAAAATTGGGTCATTTTTCGTAGGCTATAGCATTGGCCATTTTTCGGACCTTTTGGGTGCCTCCTTAGTACACCTCCAAGGAGCACCAACTGCGACTCGTGGCTCATTCTCCACTGTTGTAGACCTTGCCAGAGATTCGATTCAACACTTACCAGCCCGTAATCATTGATCTATGGGGGTCCAGGACGAAAACAAATAAGAGAAACCGTTGGAAGACTAGTTTTGACGCCAAAAATTAAAAACTGAGTCCGAGGCTTATTTTTTCGACTTTTTTGGGAAAAATCTTCAAGGTTCAAAAAAATTAGGTCACTTACTAGTTAGACGTGAATTTTCAAGACTTTTTATTTTCGGCCAAAATTGGGTCATTTTTCGTAGGCTATAGCATTGGCAATTTTTCGGACGTTTTGGGTACCTCCTTAGTAAACCTCCAAGGAGCACCAACTACGACTTGTGACTCATTTTTCACTGCCATAGACCTTGCCAAAGACTCGATCCTACACTTACAAACCCGTAATCATTGATCTAGGGGGTTCAGGACGAAATCGAACAATAGAAACCGTTGGAAGACTAGTTTTGACGCCAAAAATAAAAACTGAATTCGGGGCCTATTTTTTCGACTTTTTTAAGAAAAATCTTCAAGGTTCCACAAAATTAGATCACTTACTAGTTAGACGTGAATTCTCAAGACTTTTTATTTTCGGGCAAAATTAAGTAATTTTTTGTAGGCTATAGCATTGGCCATTTTTCGAACGTTCTGGGTGCGTCCTTAGTACACCTCCAAGGAGCACCAACTGCGACCCATGGCTCATTCTCCACTTCCGTAGACCTTGCCAGAGACCCGATCCAATACTTACCAGCCCGTGATCATTGATCTTGGGGGGGTGTAGGACGAAAACAAATAATAGAAACCGGTTGAAGACTAGTTTTGACGCCAAAAATAAAAAATGAGTCCAGGGCCTATTTTTTCGACTTTTTTGGGAAAAATCTTCAAGGTTCCACAAAATTAGGCCACTTACCAGTTAGATGTGAATTTTCAAGACTTTTTATTTTCGGTTAAAGTTGCGTCATTTTTCGTGGGCTATAACATTGACCATTTTTAGGATGTTTTGGGTGCCTCTTTAGTACACCTTCAAAGAGCTCCAACTGCTACGCGTGGCTCATTTTCCACTGCCGTAGACCTTGCACGAGACCCAATTCAACACTTACCAGCCCGTGATCATTGATCTCGGGGGGTGTAGGACGAAAACAAATAATAGAAACCGGTTTGAAGACTAGTTTTGACGCCAAAAAGAAAAAATGAGTTCGGGGCCTATTTATTCGACTTTTTTGCGAAAATTCTTCAAGTTTCCACAAAATTAGGCCACTTACCAGTTAGACGTGAATTTTCAAGACTTTTTATTTTGTGTTAAATTTGGGTCATTTTTCGTAGGCTATAGCATTGGCCATTTTTAGGACGTTTTGGGTGCCTCTTTAGTACACCTCCAAGGAGCTCAACCTGCTACCCGTGGCTCATTCTCCACTACCGTAGACCTTGCACGAGACCCAATCCAACACTTACCAGCCCGTAATCATTGATCTAGGGGGGTGTAGGACGAAAACAAATAAGAGAATTCGTTGGAAGACTAGTTTTGACGCCAAAAATAAAAACTTAGTCCGGGGCCTATTTTTTCGAATTTTTTGGGAAAATCTTCACGGTTCCACATAACTAGGCCACTAACTAGTTAGACGTGAATTTTCAACACTTTTTAACTTCGGGTAAAATTGGGTCATTTTTCGTAGGTTAGACCATTGGCCATTTTTTGGACATTTTGGGTGCCTCCTTAGTACACCTCCAAAGAGCTCCAATTACGACCCGAGGCTTATTCTCCTCTACCGTAGACCTTGCCAAAGATCCAATCCAACACTTACAAGCCCGTAATCATTGATCAAGGGGGGTGTAGGACGTAAACAAATAAGAGAATTCGATGGAAGACTAGTTTTGACGCCAAAAATAAAAACTGAGTCCGGGGCCTATTTTTTTGACTTTTTTGGAAAAATCATGAAGGTTCCACAAAATTAGGCCACATACTAGTTAGACGTGAATTTTTAAGACTTTTTATTTTTCGGGCAAAATTGGGTCATTTTTCGTAGGCTATAACATTGGCCATTTTTTGGACATTTTGGGTGCCTCCTTAGTACACCTCCAAAGAGCTCCAATTGCGACCCGAGGGTCATTCTCCAATACCGTAGACCTTGCAAGAGACCTAATCCAACACTTACCAGCCCGTAATCATTGATCTAGGGGGGTGGAGGACGAAAACAAATAAGATAATTAGTTGGAAGACTAGTTTTGACGCCAAAAATAAAAACTGAGTCCGGGGCCTATTTTTTCGACTTTTTTGGGAAAATCATCAAGGTTCCACAAAATTAGGCCACTTACTAGTTAGACGTGAATTTTTAAGACTTTTTATTTTCAGGGAAAATTGGGTCATTTTTCGTAGGCTATAACATTGGCCATTTTTCGAATGTTTTGGGTGCCTCCATAGTACACCTTCAAGGAGCACCAACTGCGACCCGTGGCTGATTCTCCACTATTGTAGACCTTGCCAGAGACTCGATGCAACACTTCCCAGCCCGTAATCATTGATCTAAGGGGATGCAAGACGAAAACAAATAATAGAAACCGTTGGAAGACTAGTTTTGACGCAGAAAATAAAAACTGAGTCAAGGACCTATTTTTTCGACTTTTTTGGGAAAAATCTTCAAGGTTTCACAAAATTAGGCCACTTACAAATTAGACGTTAATTTTCAAGACTTTTTTTTTTCAGAAAAACTTGGGTCATTTTTCGTAGGAAATAACATTGGCCATTTTTTGGACGTTTTGGGTGCCTACTTAGTACACCTCCAAGAAGTACCAACTGCGACCCGTGGCTCATTCTCACTACCGTAGACCTTGCCAGATATCCGATCCAACACTTACCAGCCCGTAATCATTGATCTAGGGGGGTACAGGACGAAAACAAATAATAGAAACCGATGGAAGACTAGTTTTGACGGCAAAATAAAAACTGAGTCCGAAGCCTATTTTTTCCACTTGTTTGGGAAAAATCTTCAAGGTTCCCCAAAATTAGGCCAGTTACTAGCTAGATGTGAATTTTCAAGACTTTTTATTTTCGGGCAAAATTGGGTCATTTTACGTAGGCTATAGCATTGGCCATTTTTCGGATGTTTTGGGTGCCTCCTTAGTACACCTCCAAGAAGCACCAAGTACGACTCATGGCACATTCTCCACTGCCTTAGATCTTACCAGAAACTCGATCTAAAACTTACCAGCCCCTAATCATTCATCTAGGGGGTGCAGGACGAAAAAAAATAAGAGTATTCGTTGGAAGACTAGTTTTGAAGCCAAAAATAAAAACTAAGTCCGGGGCCTATTTTTTCGACTTTCTCGGGAAAAATCTTCAAGGTTTCACAAAATTAGGCCACTTACAAGTTAGTCGTGAATTTTCAAGACTTTTTCTTTTCGGGCAAAATTGGGTCATTTTTCGTATGCTATAACATTGGTCTTTTTTCAGACGTTTTGGTGCCTCCTTAGTACACCTCCAAAGAGCTCCAACATCGACCCGTGGCTCATTCTCCACTGCTGTAGACCTTGCCAGAGACCGAATCCAACACTTACCACCTCGTAATCATTGATCTGGGGGGTGCTGGACGAAAACAAATAAGAGAATTCGTTGGAAGACTAGTTTTGACGTGGAAAATAAAAACTAAGTCCGGGGTCTATTTTTTCGACTTTATTGGCAAAAATGTTCAAGGTTCCACAAAATTAGGCCCTTTACTAGTTAGACGTGAATTTTCCAGACTTATTATTTTTGGGCAAAATTGTGTCATTTTTCGTAGGCTATAGCATTTTGGCCATTTTTAAGACGTTTTTCGTGCCTCCTTAGTACACCTCCAAGGAGCTCCAACTGCGACCCATCGCTCATTCTCCACTGCTGTAGACCTTGCTAAAGACCCGATCCAACACTTAGCAGCCCGTAATCATTGATCTTAGGGGGTGCAGGACGAAAACAAATAATAGAAACCGTTGGAAGACTAGTTTTGACGGCAAAAATAAAAGCTGACTCCGGGGCCTATTTTTTCCACTTTTTTGGGAAAAATCTTCAAGTTTCCACAAAATCAGGCCAGTTACCAGCTAGATGTGAATTTTCAAGACTTTTTATTTTCGGACAAAATTGGGTCATTTTTCGTAGGCTATATAGCATTGGCCATTTTTCGGACGTTTTGGGTCTCCTAAGTACACCTCCAAGGAGCACCAACTACGACTCATGGCACATTATCCACTACCTTAGACCTTACCAGAAACTCGATCTAACACTTACCAGCCCGTAATCATTGATCTAGGGAGTGCAGGACGAAAAAAATAAGAGTATTCGTTGGAAGACTAGTTTTGAAGCCAAAAATAAAAACTGAGTCGGGGCCTATTTTTTCGACTTTTTTGGGAAAAATCTTCAAGGTTCCACAAAATTATGCCACTTACTAGTGAGACGTGAATTTTCAAGACATTTTATTTTTCGACAAAATTGGGTCATTTTTTGTAGGCTATAGCATTGGCCATTTTTCAGACGTTTTGGGTGATTCCTTAGTACACCTCCAAAGAGCTCCAACTGCGACCCGTGGCTCATTCTCCACTGCTGTAGACCTTGCCAAAGTACCAATACAACACTTACCATCTCGTAATCATTGATCTAGGGGGTTGCAGGACGAAAACAAATAATAGAAACCGTTGGAAGACTAGTTTTGACGGCAAAAATAAAAATTGAGTTCGGGGACTATTTTTTCGACTTTTTTGGGAAAAATCTTCAAGGTTCCACAAAATTAGGCCACTTACCATTTAGATGTGAATTTTCAAGACTTTTTCTTTTCGGGCAAAATTGGGTCATTTTTCGTAGGCTATAACATTGACCATTTTTAAGACGTTTAGTGTGCCTCCTTAGTACACCTCCAAGGAGCTCCAACATCGACTCGTGGCTCATTCTCCACTGCCGTAGACCTTGCAAGAGATCCAATCCAACACTTACCATCTCGTCATCATTGATCTGGGGGGTGCAGGATGAAAACAAATAAGAGAATTCGTTGCAAGACTAGTTTTGACGCGAAAAATAAAAATTAAGTCCGGGGACTATTTTTTTTATTTTATTGGGAAAAATGTTCAAGGTTCAACAAAATTATGCCACTTACTAGTGAGATGTAAATTTTCAAGACTTTTTATTTTCGGGCAAAATTGGGTCATTTTTCGTAGGCTAGCATTGACTATTTTTCAGACGTTTTGGGTGCCACCTTAGTACACCTCCAAGGAGCACCAACTGCGACCCGTGGCATATTCTCCACTGCCGTAGACCATGCCAGAGACCGGATCCAACACTTACCAGCCCGTAATCATTGATCTAGGGGGTGCGGGACGAAAACAAATAATAAAAACCGTTGGAAGACTAGTTCTGACGACAAAAATAAAAACTGAGACCGAGGCCTATTTTTTCGACTTTTTTGGGAAAAATCTTTGAGGTTCCACAAAATTAGGCCACTTACCATTTAGACGTGAATTTTCAAGACTTTTTCTTTTTGGGCAAAATTGGGTCATTTTTCGTAGGCTATAGCATTTGCCATTTTTCACACGTTTAGTGTGCCTCCTTAGTACACCTCGAAGGAGCTCCACAATCGACCCGTGGCTAATTCTCCACTGCCGTAGACCTTGCCAAAGACCCAATCCAACACTTACCACCTCGTAATCATTGATCTAGGGGGTGCAGGACGAAAATAAATAAGAGAATTCGTTCGAAGACTAGTTTTGACGCGAAAAATAAAAACTGAGTCCGGAGCCTATTTTTTCGACTTTATTGGAAAAAATGTTCAAGGTTCCACAAAATTAGGCCCTTTACTAGTTAGACGTGAATTTTCCAGACTTTTAATTTTCGAACAAAATTGGGTCATTTTTCGTAGGCTATAGCATTTTGGCCATTTTTCAAACGTTTTTGGTGCCTTCTTAGTACACCTCCAAGGAGCTCCAACTGCGACCCGTGGCTCATTCTCCACTTCTGTAGACCTTGCCAAAGACCCGATCGAACACTTACCCGCCCGTAATCATTGATCTAGGGGGTGCAAGACGAAAACAGATAAGAGTATTCGTTTGAAGACTAGTTTTGAAGCCAAAAATAAAAACTGAGTCCGTGGCCTATTTTTTCGACTTTTTTGGGAAAAATCTTCAAGGTTCCACAAAATTATGCCACTTACTAGTGAGACGTGAATTTTCAAGACTTTTTATTTTCTGTCAAAATTGGGTCATTTTTCGCAGACCATAGCATTGGCAATTTTTCGGACGTTTTGTGTGTCTCCTTAGTACACCTCCAAGGAGCACAAACTTCCACCCATGGATCATTCTCCACTGCCGTAGACATTGCCGAGACCCGATTCAACACTTACCACCTCGTAATCATTGATCTGGGGGGTGCAGGACGAAAACAAATAAGAGAATTCGTTGGAAGACTAGTTTTACGCGAAAAATAAAAACTATGTCCGGGGCCTATTTTTTCGACTTTATTGGGAAAATTTTACAAGGTTCCACAAAATTAGGCCCCTTTACTAGTTAGATGTGAATTTTTCAAACTTCTTATTTTCGGGCAAAATTGGGTCAATTTTCGTTGGCCATTTTTAAGACGTTTAGTGTGCCTCCTTAGTACACCTCCAAAGAGCTCCAACATCGACGCGTGGCTCATTCTCCACTGCCGTAGACCTTGCCAGAGACCCAATCCAACACTTACCACCTCGTAATCATTGATCTGGGGGGTGCAATACGAAAACAAATAAGAGTATTCGTTGGAAGAGTAGTTTTGAAGCCAAATATAAAAACTGAGTCCGGGGCCTATTTTTTCGACTTTTTTGGGAAAAATCTTCAAGGTTCCACAAAATTATGCCACTTACTAGTGAGACGTGAATTTTCAAGACTTTTTATTTTATGGCAAAATTGGTTCATTTTTCGTAGGCAATAACATTGGCCATTTTTAAGACGTTTTGGGTGACTCCTTAGTACACCTCGAAGGAGCTCCAACTTCGACCTGGGCTCATTCTCCATTGCCGTAGACCTTGCAAAGACCCAATCCAACACTTAACAGCCTGTAATCATTGATTTGGGGGGTGTAGGATGAAAACAAATAAGAGACTTCGTTGGAAGACTAGTTTTGACGCGAAAAAAAAACTAAGTCCGGGGTCTATTTTTTCGACTTTATTGGGAAAAATGTTCAAGGTTCCACAAAATTAGGCCCTTTACTAGTTAGAAGTGAATTTTCCAGATTTTTTATTTTCGGGCAAAATTGGGTCATTTTTCGTAGGCTATAACATTTTGGCCATTGTTCAAACGATTTGTTGCCTCCTTAGTACACCTCCAAGGAGCTTCAACTGTGACCCGTGGCTCATTCTCCATTGCTAAAGACCTTGCCAGAGACCCAATCCAACACTTACCAGCACGTAATCATTGATCTAGGGTGGTGCAGGACGAAAACAAATAATAGAAACCGTTGGAAAACTAGTTTTGACGGCAAAAAAAAAAAAAAAACTGTGACAGAGGCCTATTTTTTTGACTTTTTTGGGAAAAATCTTCAAGGTTCCACAAAATTAGGCCACTTACTAGTTAGACGTGAATTGTTAAGGCTTTTTATTTTCGGGCAAAAGTGGGTCATTTTTCGTTGACTATAACATTGGCCATTTTTCGGACGTTTTGGGTGCCTCCTTAGTACACCTCCAAAGAGCACCAACTGCGACCCGTGGCTCATTCTCCACTGCTGTAGACCTTGCCAGAGACCCAATCCAACACTTACCACCTCGTAATCATTGATCTGGGGGGTGCAGGACGAAAACAAATAAGAGAATTCGTTGGAAGACTAGTTTTGACGTGGAAAATAAAAACTAAGTCCGGGGTCTATTTTTTCGACTTTATTGGGAAAGATGTTCAAGGTTCCACAAAATTATGCCCTTTACTAGTTAGAAGTGAATTTTCCAGATTTTTTATTTTCGGGCAAAATTGGGTCATTTTTCGTAGGCTATAACATTTTTGCCATTTTTCAAACGATTTGGTGCCTCCTTAGTACACCTCCAAGGAGCTTCAACTGCGACCCGTGGCTCATTCTCCACTGCTGTAGACGTTGTCAGAGACCCAATCCAACACTTACCTGCCCGTAATCATTGATCTAGGGGTGTGCAGGACGAAAAGAAATAATAGAAACCGTTGTAAGACAAGTTTTGACAGCAAAAATAAAAACTGAGTCCGGGGCCTATTTTTTCGACTTTTTTTGGAAAAATCTTTAAGCTTCCACAAAATTAGGCCACTTACTAGTTAGACGTGAATTTTGAAGGCTTTTTATTTTCGGGCAAAATTGGGTCATTTTTCGTTGGCTATAGGATTTTGGCCATTTTCAGACGATTTGGTGCCTCATTTATACACCTCTAAGGAGCTTCAACTGCGACCCATGGCTCATTCTCCACTGCTGTAGACCTTGCCAGAGAGCCAATCCAACACTTACCATCCCGTAATCATTGATCTAGGGGGGTGCAGGACGAAAACTACTAATAGAAACCGTTGGAAAACTAGTTTTGACGACAAAAATAAAAATTGAGTCCGTTGCCTATTTTTTCGACTTTTTTGGGAAAAATCTTCAAGGTTCCACAAAATTAGGCCACTTACTAGATAGACGTAAATTTTTAAGGCTTTTTATTTTCGAGCAAAGTTGGGTAATTTTTCGTAGGCTATAGCATTGACCATTTTCGGACGTTTTGGGTGCCTCATTAGTACACCTCCAAGAAGTTCCAACTGCGACCCGTGGAACATTCTCGACTGCCGTAGACATTGCCAGAGATCCGATCCAACACTAACCAGCCCGTAATCATTGATCTAGGGGGTGCAGGACGAAAACAAATAATAGAAACCGTTGGAAGACAAGTTTTGACGGCAAAAATAAAAACTGAGTCCGGGGCCTATTTTTTCGACTTTTTTGGGAAAAATCTTTAAGGTTCCACAAAATTAGGCCACTTACTAGTTAGACGTGAATTTTTAAGGCTTTTTATTTTCGGGCAAAATTGGGTCATTTTTCGTTGGCTATAGCATTTTGTCCATTTTTCAAACGATTTGGTGCCTCCTTAGTACATCTCCAAGGAGTTTCAACTGTGACCCGTGGCTCATTCTCCACTGCTGTAGACCTTGCCAGAGAGCCAATCGAACACTTACCAGCTCGTAATGATTGATCTTGGGGGGTGCAGGTTGAAAACAAATAAGAGAAACCGTTGGAAGACTAGTGTTGACAGCAAAAATAAAAACTGAGTCCGGGGCCTATTTTTTCGACTTTTTTGGGAAAATTCTTCAGGGTTCCACAAAATTAGGCCACTTACTAGTTAGATGTTAATTTTTAAGGATTTTTATTTTCGGGCAAAATTAGGTCATTTTTCGTAGGCAACATTGGCCATTTTTCGGACGTTTTGGGTGCCTCCTTAGTACACCTCCAACGAGCACCAACTGCGACCCGTGGATCATTCTCCACTGCCGTAGACATTGCCAAAGATCCGATCCAACACTTACCACCTCGTAATCATTGATCTGGGGGGTGCAGGACGAAAACAAAAAATAGAAACCGTTGGAAAAGTAGTTTTGACGGCAAAATAAAAGCTGAGTCCAGGGCCTATTTTTTCGACTATTTTGGGAAAAATCTTCGAGGTTTCACAAAATTAGGCCACTTACCAGTTAGTCATGAATTTTTAAGACTTTTTTTTCTGGCAAAATTGGGTCATTTTTCAGAAACTATAACATTGAAAATTTTTCAGACGTTTTGGGTGCCTCCTTAAGACACCTCCAAGGAGCTCCAACATCGACCCGTGGCTCATTCTCCATTGCGTAGACCTTGCCAGAGACCCAATCCAACACTTACCACCTCGTCATCATTGATCTCAGGGGTGCAAGACGAAAACAAATAAGATAATTCGTTGGAAGACTAGTTTTGACGCGAAAAATAAAAACTAAGTCTGGGGTCTATTTTTTTCGACTTTATTGGGAAAGATGTTCAAGGTTCCACAAAATTAGGCCCTTTACTAGTTAGACATGAATTTTCCAGACTTTTTATTTTCGGGCAAAATTTGGTCATTTTTCGTAGGCTATAGCATTTTGGCCATTATTTAGACGTTTTTGGTGCCTCTTTAGCACACCTCCAAGAAGTTCCAAATGCGACCCGTGGCTCATTCTCCACTACTGTAGACCTTGCCAGAGATCCGATCCAACACTTACCAGCCCGTAATCCTTGATCTAGGGGGGTGTAGGACGAAAACAAATAAGAGTATTCGTTGGAAGACTAGTTTTGACGGCAAAAAAAAAATTGGGTCCGAGGCCTATTTTTTAAACTTTTTTGGGAAAAATCTTCAAGGTTCCACAAAATTAGGCCACTTACAAGTTAGACGTGAATTGTTAAAGCTTTTTATTTTCGGGCAAAATTGGGTCATTTTTCGTAATCTATAGCATTGGCCATTTTTCAGACGTTTTGGGTGCCTCCTTAGTAGACCTCTAAGGAGCACCAACTGCGACCGGTGGCTCATTGTCCACTGCCGTAGACCTTGCCATAAACCTGATCCAACACTTACAAGCCCGTAATCATTGATCTAGGGGGTGCAGGACGAAAACAAATAAGAATATTCGTTGGAAGACTAGTTTTAAAGCCAAAAATAAAAACTTAGTCTGGGGCCTATTTTTTTGACTTTTTTGGGAAAAATCTTCAAGGTTCCACAAAATTATGCCAATTACTAGTGAGACATGAATTTTAGAGACTTTTTATTTTTCGGCAAAATTGGGTCATTTTTCGTAGGCTATAACATTTGCGTATTTTTCAAACGTTTTGGGTGACTCTATAATACACCTCCAAGGAGCTCCAACAGCGACACGTGTGTCATTCTCCACTGCCGTAGACCTTGCCAGAGACCCAATCCAAAACTTACCAACCCGTAATCATTGATCTAGGGTGGTGCAGAACGAAAACATTTAATAGAAACCGTTGGAAGACTAGTTTTGATGGAAAAAAATAAAAACTGAGTCTGGGGCCTATTTTTTCTATTTTTTTGGGAAAAATCTTCAAGGTTCCACAAAATTAGGCCACTTACCATTTAGACGTGAATTTTCAAGACATTTTCTTTTCGGGCAAAATTGGGTCATTTTTCGTAGGCTATAGCATTTTGGTCATTTTTCAGACGATTTGGTGCCTCCTTAGTACATCTCCAAGGAGCATCAAGTGCGACCCATGGCTCATTCTCCACTGCTGTAGACCTTGCCAGAGAGCCAATCCAACACTTACCAGCCCGTAATCATTGATCTAGGGGGGTGCAAGACGAAAACAAATAATAGAATCGATGGAAGACTAGTTTTGACGGCAAAAATAAAAACTGAGTCCGGGGCCTATTTTTCGACTTTTTTGGGAAATATCTTCACGGTTCCACAAAATTAGTCTACTTACTAGTAAGAGGTGAATTTTTAAAGCTTTTTATTTTTGGGCAAAATTGGGTCATTTTTCGTAGGCTAGCATTGGCCATTTTTCGGATGTTTTGGGTGCCTCATTAGTACACCTCCAAGGAGTACGAACTGCGACCCGTGGATCATTCTCCACTGTCGTAGAAATTGCCAGAGATCCGATCCAACACTTACCAGCCCGTAATCATTGATCTAGGGGGGTGCAGGACGAAAACAAATAATAGAAACCGTTGGAAGACTAGTTTTGACGACAAAAATAAAAACTGAGTCTGGGGCCTATTGTTTCGACTTTTTTGGGAAGAATCTTCAAGGTTCCACCAAATTAGGCCACTTACTAGTTAGACGTGAATTTTTAAGGCTTTTTTATTTTCTGGCAAAATTGTGTCATTTTTGGTTGGCTATAGGATTTTGGCCATTTTTCAGACGATTTGGTGCCTCCTTTGTATACCTCTAAGGAGCTTCAACTACGACCCATGGCTCATTCTCCACTGCTGTAGACCTTGCCAGAGAGCCAATCCAACACTTACCAGCTCGTAATCATTGATCTAGGGGGGTGCAGGACGAAAGCAACTAATAGAAACCGTTGAAAGACTAGTTTTGACGACAAAAATAAAAACTGAGTACGCGGCCTATTTTTTTTTACTTTTATGGGAAAAATATTCAAGGTTCCACAAAATTAGGCCACTTACTAGTTAGACGTTAATTTTTAAGGCTTTTTATTTTCGAGCAAAATTGGGTAATTTTTCGTAGGCTATAGCATTGGCCATTTTTCGGATGTTTTGGGTGCCTCATTAGTACACCTCCAAGAAGTTCCAACTGCGACCTGTGGAACCTTCCCGACTGCCGTAGACATTGCTAGAGATCTGATCCAACACTAACCAGCCCGTAATCATTGATCTAGGGGGTGCTGGACGAAAACAAATAATAGAAACCGTTGGAAGACAAGTTTTGACGGGAAAAATAAAAACTGAGTCCGGGGCCTATTTTTTTGACTTTTTTGGAAAATATCTTTAAGGTTCCACAAAATTAGGCCACTTACTAGTTAGACGTGAATTTTTAAGGCTTTTTATTTTCGGGCAAAATTGGGTCATATTTAGATGGCTATAGCATTTTGTCCATTTTTCAAACGATTTGGTGCCTCCTTAGTACATCTCCAAGGAGTTTCAACTGCGACCCGTGGCTCATTCTCCACTGCTGTAGACCTTGCCAGAGAGCCAATCGAACACTTACCAGCTCGTAATCATTGATCTAGGGGGGTGCAGTACGAAAACAAATAAGAGAAACCGTTGGAAGACTAATTTTGACAGCAAAAATAAAAACTGAGTCCGGGAACTATTTTTTCGACTTTAATGGAAAAATTCTCCAGGGTTCCACAAAATTAGGCCACTTACTAGTTAGACATTAATTTTTAAGGATTTTTATTTTCGGGCAAACTTGGGTCATTTTTCGTAGGCTATAGCATTGGCCATTTTTCGGACGTTTTGGGTTCCTCCTTAGTACACCTCCAAGGAGCACCAACTGCGACCTGTGGATCATTCTCGACTGCCGTAGACATTGCTAGAGAACCGATCCAACACTTACCAGCTCGTAATCATTGATCTAGACGGGTGCAAGACGAAAACAAATAATAAAAACCGTTGAAAGACTAGTTTTGACGGCAAAAATAAAAACTGAGTCTGCGGCCTATTTTTTCGACTCTTTTGGGAAAATTCTTCATGGTTCTACAAAATTAGGTCACTTAAAAGTTAGACGTGAATTTTTAAGGTTTTTTATTTTCGGGCAAAATTGGGTCATTTTTCGTAGGTTAGCATTGACCATTTTTCAGACGTTTTGGGTGACTCCATAGTACACCTCCAAGGAGCTCCGACTTCGACCCGTGGCTCATTCTCCACTTCTGTAGACCTTGCTAGAGACCCAATACAAAACTTACGAGCTCGTAATCATTGATCTAGGGTGGTGCAGAACGAAAACAATTAATAGAAACCATTGGAAGACTAGTTTTGACGGCAAAAATAAAAACTTAGTCTGGGGCCGATTTTTTCTACTTTTTTGGAAAAAATCTTCAAGGTTCCACAAAATTAGGCCACTTACCATTTAGACGTGAATTTTCAAAACCTTTTCTTTTCGGGCAAATTGGGTCATTTTTTGTAGGCTATAGCATTGGCCATTTTTCGAACGTTTAGTGTGCCTCCTTAGTACACCTCCAAGGAGCTCTAGCATCGACTCGTGGTTCATTCTCCAATGCCGTAGACCTTGCAAGAGACCAGATCCAACACTTACCAGCCCGTAATCATTGATCTAGGGTGGTGCAGGACGAAAACAAATAAGAGTATTCGTTGGAAGACTAGTTTTGAATCCAAAAATAAAAACTAAGTCCGGGGCCTATTTTTTTGACTTTTTTGGGAAAAATCTTCAAGGTTCCATAAAATTATGCGACTTACTAGTAAAACGTGAATTTTCAAGACTTTTTATTTTTCGGCAAAATTGGGTCATTTTTCGTAGGCTAGCATTGTCCATTTTTCAGACGTTTTGGGTGACTTCTTAGTACAACTCCAAGGAGCTCCAACTGCGACCTGTGGCTCATTTTACACTGCCGTAGACCTCTCCAGAGACCCAATCCAACACTTACCAGCCCGTAATCATTGATCTAGGGGGGTGCAGGACGAAAACAAATAAGGGTATTCGTTGGAAGACTAGTTTTGAACCCAAAAATAAAAACTGAGTCCGGGGCCTATTTTTTTGACTTTTTTGGGAAAAATCTTCAAGGTTCCACTAAATTATGCCACTTACTAGTGAGAGGTGAATTTTTAAGAATTTTTATTTTTCGGCAAAATTGGGTTATTTTTCTTAGGCTATAGCATTGGCCCTTTTTCTGACGTTTTGGGTGACTTCTTAGTAAACCTCCAAGGAGCTCCAACTGTGACCCATGGCTCATTCTCCACTGCCGTAGACCTGCTAGAGACGCAATCCAACACTTACCAACCCATAATCATTGATCTAGGGTGGTGCAGGACGAAAACAAATAAGAGTATTCGTTGGAAGACTAGTTTAAAAATAAAAACTGAGTCTGGGGCCTATTTTTTCGACTTTTATGGGAAAATTGTTCAAGGTTTTACAAAATTAGGCCATTTACCAATTAGATGTGAATTTTCAAGAATTTTTATTTTCGGGCAAAATTGGGTCATTTTTCGTAGGCTATAGCATTGGCCATTTTTCGGACGTTTTGGGTGGCTCCTTAGTACACCTCCAAGAAGCACAAACTGCGACCCGTGGCTCATTCTCCACTGCTGTAGACCTTACCAGAGACCCGATCCAACACTTACCAGCCCGTAATCATTGATCTAGGGGGGTGCAGGACGAAAACAAATAAGGGTATTCGTTGGAAGTCTAGTTTTGAAGCCAAAAATAAAAACTGAGTCCGAGGCCTATTTTTTTGACTTTTTTGGAAAGAATCTTCAAGGTTCCACAAAATTATGCCACTTACTAGTGAGAGGTGAATTTTTAAGACTTTTTATTTTTCGGCAAAATTAGGTCATTTTTCTTAGGCTATAGCATTGGCCTTTTTTCAGACGTTTTGGGTGACTTCTTAGTAAACCTCCAAGGAGCTCCAACTGCGACCCATGGTTCATTCTCCACTGCCGTAGACCTGCTAGGGACGCAATCCAACATTTACAGCCCGTAATCATTGATCTAGGGGGGTGCAGAACGAAAACAGATAATAGAAACCGTTGGAAGACTAGTTTTGACGTCAAAAATAAAAACTGAGTCCAGGGCCTATTTTTTTCCACTTTTATGGGAAAAATCTTCAAGGTTCCACAAAATTAGGCCATTTACCAGTTAGATGTGAATCTTCAAGACTTTTTATTTTCGGGCAAAATTGAGTCATTTTTCATAGGCTATAGCATTGGCCATTTTTCGAACGTTTTGGGTGGCTCCTTAGTACACCTCCAAGGAGCAAAAACTGCGACCCGTGGCTCATTCTCCACTGTCGTAGACCTTACCAGAGACCCGATGCAACACTTACCAGCCCGTAATCATTGATCTAGGGGAGTGCAGGACGAAAACAAAGAAGGGTATTCGTTGGAAGATTAGTTTTGAAGCCAAAAATAAAAACTGAGTCCGGGGCCTATTTTTTTTGACTTTTTTTGGAAAAATATTCAAGGTTCCACAAAATTATGCCACTTATTAGTGAGAGGTGAATTTTTAAGACTTTTTATTTTTCAGCAAAATTGGGTCATTTTTCTTAGGCTATAGCATTGGCCCTTTTTCAGACGTTTTGGGTGACTTCTTAGTAAACCTCCAAGGAGCTCCAACTGCGACCCATGGTTCATTCTCCACTGCCGTAGACCTGCTAGAGACGCAATCCAACATTTACAGCCCGTAATCATGGATCTAGGGGGGTGCAGAACGAAAACAGATAATAGAAACCGTCTGAAGACTAGTTTTGACGGCAAAAATAAAAACTGAATCCAGGGCCTATTTTTTTTCACTTTTATGGGAAAATCTTCAAGGTTCCACAAAATTAGGCCATTTACCAGTTAGATGTGAATCTTCAAGACTTTTTATTTTCGAGCAAAATTGAGTCATTTTTCATAGGCTATATCATTGGCCATTTTACAAACGTTTTGGGTGGCTCCTTTGTACACCTCCAAGGAGCACAAACTGCGACCCGTGACTCATTCTCTACTGCCGTAGACCTTACCAGAGACTCGATGCAACACTTACCAGCCCGTAATCATTGATCTAGGGGGGTGCAGGACGAAAACAAATAAGGGTATTCGTTGGAAGATTAGTTTTGAAGCAAAAAATAAAAACTGAGTCTGGGGCCTATTTTTTTGACTTTTTTGGAAAAAATATTCAAGGTTCCACAAAATTATGCCACTTATTAGTGAGAGGTGAATTTTTAAGACATTTTATTTTTCGGCAAAATTGGGTCATTTTTCTTAGGCTATAGCATTAGCCCTTTTTCAGACGTTTTGGGTGACTTCTTAGTAAACCTCCAAGGAGCTCCAACTGCGACCCATGGCTCATTCTCCACTGTCGTAGATCTGCTAGAGACGCAATCCAACACTTACAGCCCGTAATCATTCATCTTCGGGGGTGCAGGACGAAAACAAATAATAGAAACTCTTGGAAGACTAGTTTTGACGGCAAAAATAAAAACTGAGTCCAAGGCCTATTTTTTCGACTTTTTTGGGAAAAATCTTCAAGGTTCCACAAAATTATGCCACTTACTAGTGAGACGTTAATTTTCAAGATTTTTTATTTTTCGGCAAAATTTGGTCATTTTTCGTAGGATATAACATTGACCATTTTTCAGACGTTTTGGGTGACTCCTTAGTACACCTCCAAGGAGCTCCAACTGCGATCCGTGGCTCATTCTCCACTGTCGTAGACCTTGCCATAGACCCTATCCAACACTTACCAGCCCGTAATCATTGATCTAGGGGGGTGCAAGACGAAAACAAATAATAGAAACCGCTGGAAGACTAGTTTTGATGGCAAAAATAAAAACTGAGTCCGGCGCTTATTTTTTCGACTTTTTTGGGAAAAATTTTCAAGATTCCACAAAATTAGGCCGCTTACAAGTTAGATGTGAATTTTCAAGACTTTTTATTTTTGGGCAAAATTGGGTAATTTTTCATAGTCTATAGCATTGGCCATTTTTCGGACGTTTTGGGTGACTTCTTAGTACACCTCAAAGGAGCACCAACTGCGACCCGTGCCTCATTCTCCACTGCCATAGACCTTGCAAGAGACCAGATCCAACACTTACCAGCCCGTAATCATTGATCTAGGGTGGTGCAAGTCGAAAACAAATAAGAGTATTCGTTGGAAGACTAGTTTTGAAGCCAAAAATAAAAACTGAGTCCACGGCCTATTTTTTCGACTTTTATGGAAAAAATCTTCAAGGTTCCACAAAATTATGCCACTTACTAGTGAGACGTGAATTTTCAAGATTTTTTATTTTTCGGAAAAATTAGGTCACTTTTCGTAGGCTATAGCATTGGCCATTTTTCAGACGTTTTAGGTGACTCTTTACGACATCTCGAAGGAGCTCCAACTACGACCCGTGGCTCATTCTCCACTGCCGTAGACCTTGCCAGAGACCCAATCCAATACTTACCATCTCGTAATCATTGATCTAGGGGGGTGCAGGACGAAAACAAATAATAGAAACCTTAGGAAGACTAGTTTTGACGGCAAAAATAAAAACAGAGTCCAGGGCCGTTTTTTTCGACTTTTATTGATAAAATCTTCAAGGTTCAACAAAATTAGGCCATTTACTAGTTAGATGTGAATTTTCAAGAAATTTTATTTTCGGGCAAAATTGGGTCATTTTTTGTAGGCTATAACATTAGCCATTTTTCGGACGTTTTGGGTGCCTCCTAAGTACACCTCCAAGGAGCACCAACTGCGACCCGTGGCTCATTCTCCACTGCAGTAGACCTTGCCAGAGAACCGATCCAACACTTTCCAGCCCGTAATCATTGATCTAGTGGGGTGCAGGACGAAAACAAATAAAAGTATTCGTTGGAAGACTAGTTTTGAAGCCAAAAATAAAAACTGAGTTCGGGGCCTATTTTTTCGACTTTTTTGGGAAAAATCTTCAAGGTTCCACAAAATTATGCCACTTACTAGTGAGACGTGAATTTTCAAGACTTTTATTTTTCGGCAAAATTGAGTCATTTTTCGTAGGCTATAGCATTGGCCATTTTTCAGACGTTTTGGGTGACTCCTTAAGACATCTCGAAGGAGCTCCAACTACGACCCGCGGCTCATTCTCCACTGCCGTAGACCTTGCCAGAGACCCAATCCAATACTTACCATCCCGTAATTATTGATCTAGTGGGGTGCAGGACGAAAACAAATAAAAGTATTTGTTGGAAGACTAGTTTTGAAACCAAGAATAAAATTTGAGTCCGGGGTCTATTTTTTCGACTTTTTTGGGAAAACTCTTCAAGGTTCCACAAAATTATTCCACTTACTAGTGAGACGTGAATTTTCAAGACTTTTTATTTTTCGGCAAAATTGGGTCATTTTTCGTAGACTATAGCATTGGCCCTTTTTTCAGACGTTTTGGGTGACTCGTTAGTACATCTCCAAGGAGCTCCAACTGCGACCCGTGGCTCATTCTCCACTGCCGTAGACCTTGCCAGAGACCCAATCCCACACTTACCAGCCCGTAATGGTTGATCTAGGGTGATGCAGGACGAAAACAAATAAGAGTATTCGTTGGAAGACTAGTTTTGATCCAAAAATAAAAACTGAGTCCGGGGCCTATTTTTTTTTTTTTGACTTTTTTGGGAAAAATCTTCAAGGTTCCACAAAATTATGCCACTTACTAGTGAGAGGTGAATTTTAAAGACTTTTTATTTTTCGGTAAAATTGGGTCATTTTTCGTAGGCTATAACATTGGCCATTTTTCAGACGTTTTGGGTGACTTCTCAGTACACCTCCAAGGAGCTCCAACTGCGACCCGTGGCTCATTCTCCACTGCCGTAGACCTTGCCAAAGATCCAATCCAACACTTTCCAGCCCGTAATCATTGATCTAGGGGGTGCAGGGTGAAAACAAATAATAGTATTCGTTGGAAGACTAGTTTTGAAGCCAAAAGTAAAATCTGAGTCCACGGCCTATTTTTTCGTCTTTTATTGAAAAAATCTTCAAGGTTCCACAAAATTATGCCAGTTACTAGTGAGACGTGAATTTTCAAGACTTTTTATTTTTCGGCAAAATTAGGTCACTTTTCGTAGGCTATAGCATTGGCCATTTTTCAGACGTTTTGGGTGACTCCTTAAGACATCTCGAAGGAGCTCCAACTACGACCCGTGGCTCATTCTCCACTGCCGTAGACCTTGCCAGAGACCCAATCCAATACGTACCATCCCATAATCATTGATTTAGGGGGGTACAGGACGAAAACAAATAATAGAAACCTTAGGAAAACTAGTTTTGACGGCAAAAATAAAAACAGAGTCCAGGGCCTATTTTTTCGACTTTTATTGAAAAAAATCTTCAAGGTTCCACAAAATTAGGCCATTTACTAGTTAGATGTGAATTTTCAAGAATTTTTATTTTCGGGCAAAATTGGATCATTTTT
The DNA here is from genome assembly GCA_037974625.1 of Cucumis cinereus. Taxonomy (NCBI): domain Eukaryota; kingdom Viridiplantae; phylum Streptophyta; class Magnoliopsida; order Cucurbitales; family Cucurbitaceae; genus Cucumis; species Cucumis cinereus. Next base: position 17,991,665 of record JBBPDJ010000020.1, read on the forward strand.
TGTAGGCTATAGCATTAGTAATTTTTCGGACGTTTTAGGTGCCTCCTAAGTACACCTCCAAGGAGCACCAACTGCGACCCGTGGCTCATTCTCCACTGCTGTAGACCTTGCCAGAGACCTGATCCAACACTTACCAGCCCGTAATCATTGATCGAGGGGGGTGCAGGACGAAAACAAATAAGATTATTCGTTGGAAGACTAGTTTTGGAGCCAAAAATAAAAAATAGTACGGGGCCTATTTATTCGACTTTTTTGGGAAAAATCTTCAAGGTTCCAAAAAATATGTAACTTACTAGTGAGACGTGAATTTTCAAGACTTTTTGCTTTTCGGCAAAATTGGGTCATTTTTCGTAGGCTATAGCATTGGCCACGTTTTGGGTGACTCCTTAGTACACCTACAAGAAGCTCCAACTACGACTCGTGGCTCATTCTCCAGTGTCGTAGACCTTGGCAGAGATCTAATCCAACACTTACCAGCTCGTAATCATTGATCTAGGTGGGTGCAGGACGAAAACAAATAATAGAAATCGTTAGAAGACTAGTTTTGACAGCAAAAATAAAAACTGAGTCCGGGGCCAATTTTTTCGACTTTTTTGGGAAAAATCTTCAAGGTACCACAAAATTATTCCACTTACAAGTTAGATGTGAATTTTCAAGAATTTTTATTTTCGCGCAAAATTGGGTCATTTTTCGTAGGCGATAGCATTGGCCATTTTTCGGACGTTTTCGGTGCCTCCTTAATACACCTCCAAGGAGCACCAACAGCGACTCGTGGCTCATTCTCCACTGACGTAGACCTTGCCAGAGACCTAATCCAACACTTACCAGCTCGAAATCATTGATCTAGGTGGGCGCAGGACGAAAACATATAATAGAAATCTTTAGAAAACTAGTTCTGATGGCAAAAATAAAAACTGAGTCCGGGGCCAATTTTTCGACTTTTTTGGGAAAAATCTTCAAGGTACCACAAAATTATTCCACTTACAAGTTAGATGTGAATTTTCAAGAATTTTTATTTTCGCGCAAAATTGGGTCATTTTTCGTAGGCGATAACATTGGCCATTTTTCGGTCGTTTTCGGTGCCTCATTAATACACCTCCAAGGAGCACCAACTGCAACCCGTGGTTCATTCTCCACTGCCGTGACCTTGCCAGAGACCCAATCCAACACTTACTAGCCCTTAACCATTGATCTAGGGGGGTGCAGGGCGAAAACAAATAATAGAAACCGTTGGAAGACTAGTTTTGACGACAACAATAAAAACTGAGCCGAGACCTATTTTTTCGACTTTTTTGGTAAAATATCCTAAAGGTTCCACAAAATTAGGCCACTTACCATTTAGACGTGAATTTTAAAGTCTTTTTCTTTTCGAGCAAAATTGGGTCATTTTTCGTAGGTTATAGCATTGGCCATTTTTCGGACGTTTTCAGTGCCTCCTTAGTACACCTCCAAAGAGCACCAACTGCGACCCGTGGCTCATTCTCCACTGCCGTAGACCTTGCCAGAGACCCATTCCAACCCTTACAAGCCCGTAATCATTGATCTAGGGGGTTGCCAGACGGAAACGAATAAGCGTATTCGTTGGAAGACTAGTTTTGACAGCGAAAACAAAAACTGAGTCCGGTGCCTATTTTTTCGACTTTTTTGGCAAAAATCCTCAAGGTTCCACAAAATTAGGCCACTTACCATTTAGACATGAATTTTCAAGACTTTTTCTTTTCGGGCAAAATTGGGTCATTTTTCGTAGGCTATAGCATTGGCCATTTTTTGGACGTTTTCTGTGCCTCCTTAGTACACCTCCAAGGAGCACCAACTGCGACCCGTGGCTCATTCTCCACTGTAGTAGACCTTGCCAGAGATCCGATCCAACACTTACCAGCCAGTAATCATTGATCTAGGGGGTCCAGGACTTATTTTTTCGACTTTTTTGGGAAAAATCTTCAAGCTTCCACAAAATTCTGCCACTTACTAGTGAGACGTTAATTTTCAAGACTTTTTATTTTTCGGCAAAATTGGGTCATTTTTCGTAGAGCATTTTTCAGACGTTTTGGGTGACTCCTTAGTACACCTCCAAGAAGCTCCAACTGCGACCCGTGGCTCAATCTCCACTGCCCTAGACAATGCCAGAGACCCAATCCAACACTTACCAGCCCATAATCATTGTTCTAGGGGGTTGCCAGACGGAAACGAATAAGCGTATTCGTTGGAAGACTAGTTTTGACGGCGAAAACAAAAACTGAGTCTGGGGCCTATTTTTTCGACTTTTTTGGCAAAAATCCTCAAGGTTCCACAAAATTAGGCCACTTACCATTTAGATGTGAATTTTCAAGACTTTTTCTTTTCGGGCAAAATTGGGTCATTTTTCGTAGGCTATAGCAATGGCCATTTTTTGGACGTTTTCTGTGCCTCCTTAGTACACCTCCAAGGAGAACCAACTGTCGTAGACCTTGCCAGAGACTCGATCCAACACTTACTAGCCAGTAATCATTGAACTAGGGGGGTGCAGGACGAAAACAAGTAAGAGTATTCGTTGGAAGACTAGTTTTGACGGAAAAAATAAAAACTGAGTCCGGGACCTATTTTTTGGACTTTTTTGGGAAAAATCTTCAAGGTTCCACCAAATTAGGCCACTTACCAGTTAGATGTGAATTTGCAAGAATTTTTATTTTCGGCCAAAATTGGGTCATTTTTCGTAGGCTATTTTTCGGACATTTTGGGTGCCTCCTTAGTACACCTCCAAGAAGCACAACCTACGACCTGTGGCTCATTTTTCACTGTCGTATACCTTGTCAGAGACCCGATCCAAAACTTACCAGCCCGTAATCATTGATCTAAAGGGGTGCAGGACGAAAACAAATAATAGAAACTGTTGGTAGACTAGTTTTGACGGCAAAAAATAAAGACTAAGTTCGGGGCCTATTTTTTTGACTTTTTTGGGAAAAATCTTCAAGGTTCCACAAAATTAGGCCATTTACGAGTTAGATGTGAATTTTCAAGAATTTTTATTTTCGGGCAAAATTGGGTCATTTTTCGTAGGCTATAACATTGGCTATTTTTCGGACATTTTTGGTGCCTCCTTAGTACACCTCCATGGAGCTCCAACTGCGACCCGTGGCTCATTCTCCACTGCCGTATACCTTGTCAAAGACCCGGTCCAACACTTACCAGCCCGTAATCATTGATCTAAAGGGGTGCAGAACGAAAACAAATAATAGAAACTGTTGGTAGACTAGTTTTGAAGCCAAAAATAAAAACTGAATTCGAGGCTTATTTTTTTGACTTTTTTGGGAAAAATCATCAAGGTTCCACAAAATTATGCCACTTACTAGTGAGACGTCAATTTTAAAGACTTTTTATTTTTCGACGAAATTGGGTCATTTTTGGTAGGCTATACCATTGGCCATTTTTTAGACATTTTGGGTGACTCCTTAGTACACCTCCAAGGAGCTCCAACTGCGACCCGTGGCTCATTCTTCATTGTCGTAGACATTGCCAGAGACCCAATCCAACACTTACCAGCTCGTAATCATTGATCTAGGGGGGTGCAAGACCAAAACAAAAAATAGAAACCGTTGGAATACTAGTTTTGACGGCAAAAATAAAAGTTGAGTCCGGGGACTATTTTTTCGACTTTTTTGAAAAAAATCTTCAAGGTTCCACAAAATTAGGCCACTCACCAGTTAGACGTGAATTTTCAAGACTTTTTATTTTCGGGCACAATTGGGTCATTTTTCGTAGGCTATAGCATTGGCCATCTTTCGGACGTTTTGGGTGCCTCCTTAGTACACCTCTAAGGAGCTCCAACTGCGACCCGTGGCTCATTCTCCACTGTCGTAGACCTTGCCAGAGACCTGATCCAACACTTACTAGCCCGTAATCATTGATATAGGGCGTGCAGGACGAAAACAAAAATAGAAACCGTTGGAAGACTAGTTTAGACGCCAAAAAATAAAAACTGAGTTCGGGGCCTATTTTTTCGACTTTTTTGGGAAAAATCTTCAAGGTTCCACAAAATTAGGCCACTTACCATTTAGACGTGAATTTTAGAGACTTTTTCTTTTCGGGCAAAATTGGGTCATTTTTTGTAGGCTATAGCATTGGGTATTTTTCGGACGTTTTGGGTGCCACCTTAGTACACCTCCAAGGAGCACCAACTGCGACCCGTGGCTCATTCTCCACTACCGTAAACCTTGCTAGAGACCCAATCCAACACTTACCAGCCCGTAATAATTTATCTAGGGGGGTGCAGGAAGAAAACAGATACTAGAATTCGTTGGAAGACTAGTTTTGACGACAAAAATAAAAATTGACTCTGGGGCCTATTTTTTTGACTTTTTTGGGAAAAATCTTCAAGGTTCCACAAAATTAGGCCATTTACCAGTTAGATGTGAATTTTCAAGAATTTTTATTTTCGGGCAAAATTTGGTCATTTTTCGTAGGCTATAGCATTGTCCATTTTTCGGACGATTTGGGTGCCTCTTTAGTACACTTCTAAGGAGCACCAACTGCGACCCGTGGCTCATTCTCCACTGCCGTAGACCTTGCCAGAGACCCGATCCAACACTTACCACCCCGTAATCATTGATATAGGGGGGTGCAGAACGAAAACAAATAATAGAAACCGTTGGAAGACTAGTTTTAACGGCAAAAATAAAAACTGAGTCCAGGGCTTATTTTTTCAACTTTTTTGGGAAAAATCTTCAAGGTTGCACAAAATTAGGCCACTTACTAGTTAGAAGTGAATTTTCAAGAGTTTTTATTTTCGGGCAAAATTGGGTCATTTTTCGTAGGTTATAGCATTGGCCAGTTTCAGACGTTTTGGGTGCCTCCTTAGTACACCTCAAAGGAGCACCAACTTCGACCCGTGTCTCATTCTCCACTGCCGTAGACCTTGCTAGAGACCCTATCCAACACTTACCAGCCAGTAATCATTAATCTAGGCGGGTGTAGGACGAAAAAAAAATAGGAGTATTCGTTGGAAGACTAGTTTTGAAGCCAAAAATAAAAACTGAGTCCGGGGCCTATTTTTTCGACTTTTTTGGGCAAAATCTTCAAGGTTCCACAAAATTATGCCCTTTACTAGTGAGACGTGAATTTTCAAGACTTTTTATTTTTCGACCAAATTTGATCATTTTTCGTAGGCTATAGCATTGGCCATTTTTCAGACGTTTTGGGTGACTCCTTAGTACACCTCCAAGGAGCTCCAACTGCGACCCGTGACTCATTCTCCACTGCTGTAGACCTTGCAAGAGACCCAATCCAACACTTACCATCCCGTAATCAATTATCTAGGGGGTTGCAGGACAACAACAAATAATAGAAACCGTTGGAAGACTAGTTTTGACGGCAAAAATAAAAACTAAAGTCCGGGGCCTATTTTTTCGACTGTTTTGGGAAAAATATTCAAGGTTCCACAAAATTAGGCTGTTTACAAATTAGATGTGAATTTTCAAGAATTTTTATTTTCGGGCAAAATTGGGTCATTTTTCGTAGGCTATAGCATTGACCATTTTTCTAACGTTTTGGGTGCCTTCTTAGTACAACTCCAAGGAGCACCAATTGCGACCCGTGGCACATTCTCCACTGCCGTAGACCTTGCCAGAGACCCGATCCAACACTTACCAGCCCGTAATCATTGATCTAGAGGGGTGCAGGTCGAAAACAAATAAGAGTATTCGTTGGAATACTAGTTTTGTAGCCAAAAAATAAAAACTGAGTCTGGGGCTTATTTTTTCGGCTTTTTTGGAAAAAATCTTCAAGGTTCCACAAAATTAGGCTACTTACCAGTTAGACGTGAATTTTCAAGACTTTTTATTTTCGGGCAAAATTGAGTCATTTTTCGTAGGTTATAGCGGCCATTTTTCGGACGTTTTCGGTGCCTCCTTATACACCTCAAAAGAGCACCAACTTCGACCCGTGGCTCATTCTCCACTGCCGTACACCTTGCCAGAGATCCGATTCAACACTTACCAGCCCGTAATCATTGATCTAGGGGGTGAAAGACGAAAACAAATAAGTGTATTCATTGGAAACTAGTTTTGAAGCCAAAAATAAAAACTGAGTTCGGGGCCTATTTTTTTTACTTTGTTGGGAAAAATCTTTAAGGTTACACAAAATTATTCCACTTACTAGTGAGACGTGAATTTTCAAAACTTTTTATTTTTCGACAAAATTTGGTCATTTTTCATAGGCTATAGCATTTGCCATTTTTCAGACGTTTTGGGTGACTCCTTAATACACCTCAAAGGAGCTCCAACTGCGATCCGTGGCTCATTCTCCACTGCTGTAGACCTAGCAAGAAACCCAATCCAAAACTTACCAGCACGTAATCATTAATCTAGGGGGTGCAGGACGAAAACAAATAATAGAAACCGTTGGAAGACTAGTTTTGACGGCAAAAATAAAAACTAAAGTTCGGGGGTTATTTTTTCGACTTTTTTGGAAAAAATCTTCAAGGTTCAACAAAATTAGGCCGTTTACCAATTAGATGTGAATTTTCAAAAAATTTTATTTTCAGGCAAAATTGGGTCATTTTTCGTAGGCTATAGCATTGACCATTTTTCGGACGTTTTGGGTCTCTCCTTAGTACAACTCCAAGGAGCACCAACTGCGACCCGTGGCACATTCTCCACTGCCGTAGACCTTGCCAGAGATCCGATCAAACACTTACCAGCCCGTAATCATTGAAGCTGTTGGAAGACTAGTTTTGACAGCAAATAATAAAAGCTAAGTCCGGGGCCTATTTTTTCGAATTGTTTGGGAAAAATCTTCTAGGTTCCACAAAATTATGCCACTTACTAGTGAGACGTGAATTTTCAAGACTTTTTATTTTTCGACATAATTTGGTCATTTTTCGTAGGCTATAGCATTGACCATTTTTTCAGACGTTTTCGGTTACTCCTTAGTACGCCTCCAAGGATCTCCAACTGCGACTTGGGCTCATTCTCCACTGTCGTAGACCTTGCAAGAGACCCAATCCAACACTTACCAGCCCGTAATCATTGATCTAGGGGTGTGCAGGACGAAAACAAATAATAGATACCGTTGGAAGACTAGTTTTGACGGCAAAAATAAAAACTAAAGAGTGAATTTTTAAGAATTTTTATTTTCGGGCAAAATTGGGTCATTTTTCGTAGGCTATAGCATTGACCATTTTTCGGACGTTTTGGGTGCCTCCTTAGTACACCTCCAAGGAGCACCAACTGGGACTCGTGGCTCATTCTCCACTGCTGTAGACCTTGCCAGAGACCCGATCCAACACTTACAAGCCCGTAATCATTGATCTAGGGGGTGCAGGACGAAAACCAATAAGAGTGTTCGTTGGAAGACTAGTTTTGAAGCCAAAAATAAAAACTTAGTCCGGGGCCTATTTTTTTGAATTTTTCGGAAAAAATTTTCAAGGTTCCAAAAAATTAGGCCACTTACCAGTTAGACGTGAATTTTCAAGACTTTTTATTTTCGGGCAAAATTGGGTCATTTTTCGTAGGCTATAGCATAGGCCATTTTATGGACGTTTTCGGTCTCCTTAGTACACCTCCAAGGAGCTCCAACTGCGACCATTGGCTCATTCTCCACTGCCGTAGACCTTGCAAGAGAACCGATCCAACACCTACCAGCCCGTAATCATTGATCTAGGGGGTGCAGGACGAAAACAAATAATAGAAATCGTTGGAAGACTAGTTTTGACGGCAAAAATAAAAAATGAGTCTGGAGCCTATTTTTGCAACTTTTTTGGGAAAAATATTCAAGGTACCACAAAATTAGTCCACTTACAAGTTAGATGGGAATTTTCAAGAATTTTTATTTTCGCGCAAATTTGGGTCATTTTTCGTAGGCGATAGCATTGGCCATTTTTCGGACGTTTTGGGTGCCTCCTTAGTACATCTCCAAGGAGCACCAATTGCGACCCATGGCTCATTCTCCACTGCCGTAGACCTTTCAAGAGACCCGAACCAACACTAACCAGTCTGTAATCATTGATCTAGGAGGGTGCAGAACGAAAACAAATAAGAGTATTCGTTGGAAGACTAGTTTTTCAGCCAATAATAAAAACTGAATCCAGGGCCTATTTTTTCGACTTTTTTGTGAAAAATCTTCAAGGTTCCACAAAATTATGCAACTTACCAGAGACCCAATCCAATTGCGACACGTGGCTCATTCTCCACTGCCGTAGACCTTGCCAGAGACCCAATCCAACTTTTACCAGCCCGTAATCATTAATCTAGGGGGTGCAGGACGAAAACAAATAATAGAAACCGTTGGAAGACTAGTTTTCACGGCAAAAATAAAAACTGAATATGTGGCCTATTTTGGGAAAAATCTTCAAGGTTCCTAAAAATTAGGCCACTTACCATTTAGACGCTAATTTTAGAGACTTTTTCTTTTTTCGTAAGCTATAGCATTGACCATTTTTCGGACGTTTTGGGTGCCTCCTTAGTACACCTTCAAGGAGCACCAACTGCGACCCGTGGCTCATTCTCCACTTCTGTAGACCTTGCCAGAGACCCAATCCAACACTTACCAGCCCGTAATCATTGACCTAGCGGGGTGCAGGACAAAAAAAAATAATAGAAAGCATTGGAGACTAGTTTAGATGTGAATTTTCAAGAATTTTTATTTTTCGCCAAATTTGGTCATTTTTCGTAGGCTATAGCATTGGCCATTTTTCGGACGTTTTGGGTGCTTCATTAGTACACCTCCAAGGAGCATTAACTGCGACCCGTGGCTCATTCTCCACAGCCGTAGACCTTGTCAGAGACCCGATCCAACACTTACCAGCCTGTAATCATTGATCTAGGGGGTGCAGGACGAAAACAAAAAATAGATACCCTTGGAAGACTAGTTTTGACGGCAAAAATAAAAACTGAGTCCGAGGCCTATTTTTTCGAATTTTTTGGGAAAAATCTTCAAGGTTCCAGATAATTAGGCCACTTACCATTTAGACGTGAATTTTCAAGACTTTTTCGTTTCGGGCAAATTTGGGTCATTTTTCGTAGGCTATAGCGTTGACCATTTTTCGGACGTTTTGGGTGCCTCCTTAGTACACCTCCATGAAGCACCAACTTTGACCCGTGGCTCATTTTTCAGTGTTGTAGACCTTGCCAGAGACCCGATCCAACACTTACTAGCCTGTATTCATTGATCTAGTGGGGTGCAGGACGAACAAAAATAATAGAAACCGTTGAAAGACTAGTTTTGACGACAAAAATAAAAACTGAGTCTAGGGCCTATTTTTTCAACTTTTTTGGGAAAACTCTTCAAGGTTCCACAAAATTATGCCACTTACCAGTTAGATGTGAATTTTCAAGACTTTTTATTTTCGGTTAACGTTGCGTCATTTTTCGTTAGGCTATAGCATTGACCATTTTTAGGACGTTTTGGGTGCCTCTTTAGTACACCTTCAATGAGCTCCAACTGCTACGCGTGGCTCATTCTCCCCTACCGTAGACCTTGCACGAGACCCAATCCAACACTTACTAGCCCGTGATCATTGATCTTGGTGGTGCAAAACGAAAACAAATAATAGAAACAGTTGGAAGACTAGTTTTGACGGCAAAAATAAAAATTGAGTCCAGGGCCTATTTTTTCGACTTTTTTTGGAAAAATCTTCAAGGTTCCACAAAATTAGGCCACTTACCATTTAGACGTGAATTTTCAAGTCTTTTTCTTTTCGAGCAAAATTGGGTCATTTTTCGTAGGCTATAGCATTGACCATTTTTCGGACGTTTTGGGTGCCTCTGTAGTACACCTCCAAGGAGCACCAACTTCGACCTGTGGCTCATTCTCCACTGTCGTAGACCTTGCCAGAGATCCGATCCAACACTTACCAGCCCATAATCATTGACCTAGGGGGTGCAGGATGAAAACAAATAATAGAAAGAGTTGGAAGACTAGTTTTGACGGCAAAAATAAAAACTGAGTCCAGGGCCTATTTTTTCGACTTTTTTGGGAAAAATCTTCAAGGTTCCACAAAATTAGGCCACTTACCATTTAGACGTGAATTTTCAAGACCTTTTCTTTTCGGGCAAAATTGGGTCATTTTTCGTAGGCTATAACATTGGCCATTTTTCGGACGTTTTAGGTTCCTCCTTAGTTCACCCCCAAGGAGCACCAACTGCGACCCGTGGCTCATTCTCCACTGCCGTAGACCTTGCCAGAGACTCGATCCAACACTTACCAGCCCGTAATCATTGATCTAGGGGGGTGCAGGACGAAAACAAATAAGAGTATTCGTTGGAAGACTAGTTTAGGAGCCAAAAATAAAAACTGAGTCCGGGGCTTATTTTTTTGACTTTTTTTGGAAAAACCTGAAGGTTCTACAAAATTATGCCACTTACTAGTGAGACGTAAATTTTCAAGACTTTTTATTTTTCGGCAAAATTGGGTCATTTTTCGTATGCTATAGCATTGGCCATTATTCAGACGTTTTGGGTGACTCCTTAGTACACCTCTAAGGAGCTCCAACTACGACCCGTGGCTCATTCTCCACTGTCGTAGACCTTGCCAGAGACCCAATCCAACGCTTACCAGCCCGTAATCATTGATCTAGGGGGGTGCAGGACGAAAGCAAATAATAGAAACCGTTGGAAGACTAGTTTTGACGGCAAAAATAAAAACTGAGACCGAGGCCAATTTTTTCGACTTTTTTGGGAAAAATTTCAAGGTTCCACAAAATTAGGCCATTTACCAGTTAGATGTGAATTTTCAAGAATTTTTATTTTCAGGCAAAATTGAGTCATTTTTCGGAGGCTATAGTATTGGCCATTTTCGGAAGTTTTGGGTGTCTCCTTAGTACACCTCTAAGGAGCTCCAACTGTGACCCGTGGCTCATTCTCCACTGTCGTAGACCTTTCCAGAGACCCAATCCAACGCTTACCAGCCCGTAATCATTGATGTAGGGAGGTGCAGGACGAAAAGAATTAATAGAAACCGTTGGAAGAATAGTTTTGACGGCAAAAATAAAAAATGAGTCTGAGGCCTATTTTTTCGACTTTTTTGGGAAAAATATTCAAGGTTCCACAAAATTAGGCCACTTACCATTTAGACGTGAATTTTAGAGACTTTTTCTTTTTGGGCAAAATAGGGTCATTTTTCGTAGGCTATAGCATTGACCATTTTTCGGACGTTTTGGGTGACTCCTTAGTACACTCCAAGGAGCACCAACTGCGACCCGTGGCTCATTCTTCGCTGCATTAGACCTTTCCAGAGACCCAATCCAATACTTACCAGCCCGTAATCATTGATCTAGAGGGGTGCAGGACGAAATTAAATAATAGAAATCGTTGGAAGACTAGTTTTGACGGCAAAAATAAAAACTGAGTCTAGTGCCTAACTTTTCGACTTTTTTGGGAAAAATTTTCAAGGTTCCACAAAATTATCCCACTTACTAGTGATACGTGAATTTTCAAGACTTTTTATTTTTCGGCAAAATTGGGTCATTTTTCGTATGCTAGCATTGGCCATTTTTCAGACGTTTTCGGTGCTTCCTTAGTACACCTCCAAGGAGCACCAACTGCGACCCGTGGCTCATTCTCCACTACTGTAGAACTTGCCAGAGACCCGATCCAACACTTACGAGCTCGTAATCATTGATCTACGGGGGTGCAGGACGAAAACAAATAAGAGTATTCGTTTGAAGACTAGTTTTGGAGCCAAAAATAAAAACTGAGTCCGGGGCCTATTTTTTTGACTTTTTTGGGAAAAATCTTCAAGGTTCCACAAAATTAAGCCACTTACAAGTTAGACATGAATTTTCAAGACTTTTTATTTTCGGGCAAAATTTGGTCATTTTTCGTAGGCTATATAGCATTGGCTATTTTTCGGACGTTTTCAAGGCCTCCTTAGTACACCTCCAAGGAGCAACAACTTCGACCCGTGGCTCATTCACCCTTGCCGTAGACCTTGCTACGACCCGATCCAACACTTACCAACCCGTAATCATTGATCTAGGGGGGTGAAGGACGAAAACAAATAATAGAAACCGTTGGAGACTAGTTTTGACATCAAAAATAAAAACTGTGTCCGGGGCCTATTTTTTCAACTTTTTTGGGAAAAATCTTCAAGGATCCAAAAAATTAGGCCATTTACCAGTTAGATGTGAATTTTCAAGAATTTTTATTTTCGGGCAAAATTGGGTCATTTTTCGTAGGCTATAACATTGGCCATTTTTCAGGCGTTTTGGGTGACTCCTTAGTACACCTCCAAGGAGCTCCAACTGCGACCCGTGGCTCATTCTTCACTGTCGTATACTTTGCCAGAGACCCAATCCAACACTTACCAGCCCGTAATCATTGATCTAGGGGGTGCAGGACCAAAACAAATAATAGAAAGCGTTGGAAGACTAGTTTTGTCGGCAAAAATAAAAACTGAGTCCGGAGCCTATTTTTTCGACTTTTTTGGGAAAAATTCCTCAAGGTTCCACATAATGAGGCCACTAACCATTTAGACGTGAATTTTCAAGACTTTTTCTTTTCGGAGAAAATTGGGTCATTTTTCGTAGGCTATAGCATTGGCCATTTTTCGGACGTTTTCAGTGCCTCTTTAGTACACCTCCAAGGAGAACCAACTGCGACCTGTGGCTCATTCTCCACTACTGTAGACCTTGCCAGAGACTCGATCCAACACTTCGCAGCCCGTAATCATTGATCTAAGGAGGGTGCAGGACGAAAACAAATAAGAGTATTCGTTGGAAGACTAGTTTTGACGGAAAAAATAAAAACTGAGTCTGGGGCCTATTTTTTGGACATTTTTGGGAAAAATCTTCAAGGTTCCACCAAATTAAGCCACTTACAAGTTAGATGTGAATTTTCAAGAATTTTTATTTTCAGGCAAAATTGGGTCATTTTTCGTATAATATAGCATTGACCATTTTTCTTACGTTTTGGGTGCCTCCTTAGTACACCTCCAAGGAGCACCAACTTCGACCCGTGGCTCATTCTCCACTCTCGTAGACCTTCCCAGAGATCCGATCCAACACTTAGCAGCCCGTAATCATTGATCTAGGGGGGTGCAGGACGAAAACAAATAAGAGTATTCGTTGGAAGACTAGTTTTGAAGCCAAAAATAAAAACTGAGTCCGGGGACAGTTTTTTCGACTTTTTTGGGAAAAATGTTCAAGGTTCCACAAAATTATGCCACTTACTAGTGAGACGTGAATTTTCAAGACTTTTTATTTTTCGGCAAAATTGGGTCATTTTTCGTAGGCTATAGCATTGGCCATTTTTCGGACGTTTTGGTTTTCTCTTTAGTATACCTCAAAGGAGCTCCAACTGCGACCCATGGCTCATTCTCCACTGCCATAGAACTTGCCAGATAACAGATCCAACACTTACCAGCCCGTAATCATTGATCTAAGGGGGTGCAGGACGAAAACAAATAATAGAAACCGTTGAAAGACTAGTTTTGACGGCAAAAATAAAAACTAAGTCCAGGGCCTATTTTGCGATTTTTTGGGAAAAATCTTCAAGCTTCAACAAAATTAGGCCATTTACCAGTTAATGTGAATTTTCAAGAATTTTTATTTTCGGCCAAAATTGGGTCATTTTTCGTAGGCTATAGCATTGGCTATTTTTTGGACATTTTAGGTGCCTCCTTAGTACACCTCCATGGAGCTCCCACTGCGACCCGTGGCTCATTCTCCACTGCCGTATACCTTGTCAAGGACCCGATCCAACACTTACCAGCCCGTAATCATTGATCTAATGGGGTGCAGGACGAAAACAAATAATAGAAACTGTTGGTAGACTAGTTTTGACGGCAAAAAATAAAGACTAAGTTCGGGGTCTATTTTTTTTACTGTTTTGGGAAAAATTTTCAAGGTTCCACCAAATTAGGCCATTTACTAGTTAGATGTGAATTTTCAAGAATTTTTATTTTCGGGCAAAATTGGGTCATTTTTCGTAGGCTATAGCATTGGCTATTTTTCGGACATTTTGGGTGCCTCTTTAGTACACCTCCATGGAGCTCCAACTGCGACCCGTGGCTCATTCTCCACTGCCGTATACCTTTTCAGAGATCCGATCCAACACTTACCAGCCCGTAATTATTGATCTAAAGGGGTGCAGGACGAAAACAAATAATAGAAACTGTTGGAAGACTAGTTTTGAAGCCAAAATAAAAAACTGAGTTTGGGGCTTATTTTTTCGACTTTTTGGGGAAAAATCTTCAAGGTTCCACAAAATTATGCTACTTACTAGTGAGACGTCAATTTTAAAGACTTTTTATTTTTCGACAAAATTGGGTCATTTTTCGTAGGCTATAGCATTGGCCATTTTTTAGACGTTTTGGATGACTCCTTAGTACACCTCCAAGGAGCTCAAACTGCGACCCGTGGCTCATTCTCCACTGTCGTAGACATTGCCAGAGACTCAATCCAACACTTACCAGCCCGTAATCATTGATCTAGGGGGGTGCAAGACAAAAAAAAAAAATAGAAACCGTTGGAATACTAGTTTTGACGGCAAAAATAAAAGTTCAGTCCAGGGCCTATTTTTTCAACTTTTTTGAAAAAAATCTTCAAGGTTCCACAAAACTAGGCCACTCACCAGTTAGACGTGAATTTTCAAGACTTTTTATTTTCGGGCACAATTGGGTCATTTTTCGTAGGCTATAGCATTGGCTATTTTTCAGACGTTTTGGGTGCCTCCTTAGTACACTTCCAAGGAGCACCAACTGCGACCCGTGGCTCATTTGCCACTGCCGTAAACCTTGCAAGAGACCCGATCCAACACTTACCAGCCCGTAATCATTAATCTAGGGGGGTGCAGGACGAAAACAGATACTAGAATTCGTTGGAAGAATAGTTTTGACGACAAAAATAAAAACTGAGTCCGGGGCCTATTTTTTTGACTTTTTTGGGAAAAATCTTCAAGGTTCCACAAAATTAGGCCACTTACTAGTGAGACGTGAATTTTCAAGACTTTTTTTATTTTTCGGCCAAATTGGGTCATTTTTTGTAGGCTATAGCATTGGCCATTTTTCAGACGTTTTGGGTGACTCCTTAGTACACCTCCAAGGAGCTCCAACTACGACCCGTGGCTCATTCTCCACTGCCGTAGACCTTGCCAGAGACCTAATCCAACACTTACCAGCCCGTAATCATTGATCTAGGGGGTGCAGGACGAAAAAAAATAATAGAAACCGTTGGAAGACTAGTTTTGACGACAAAAATAAAATTGAGACCGGGGCTTATTTTTTCGACTTTTTTGGGAAAAATCTTCAAGGTTCCACAAAATTAGGCCATTTACCAGTTAGATGTGAATTTTCAAGAATTTTTATTTTCAGGCAAAATTGAGTCATTTTTCGGAGACTATAGCATTGGCCTTTTTTCGGACGTTTTGGTTGCCTCCTTAGTACACCTCTAAGGAGATCCAACTGTGACCCGTGGCTCATTCTCCACTGTCGTAGACCTTGCCAGAGACCCAAACCAACGCTTACCAGCCCGTAATCATTTCTCTCGGGAGGTGCAGGACGAAAAGAAATAATAGAAACCGTTGGAAGAATAGTTTTGACGGCAAAAATAAAAAAAATGAGTCTGAGGCCTAATTTTTCTACTTTTTTGGGAAAAATCTTCAAGCTTCCACAAAATTAGGCCACTTACCATTTAGACATGAATTTTAGAGACTATAGCATTGACCATTTTTCGGATGTTTTGGGTGACTCCTTAGTACACTTCCAAGGAGCACCAACTGCGACCCGTGGCTCATTCTCCACTGCATTAGACTTTGCCAGAGACCGAATCCAACATTTACCAACCCGTAATCATTGATCTAGAGGGGTGCAGGATGAAAACAAATAATAGAAATCGTTGGAAGACTAGTTTTGACGAAAAAAATAAAAACTGAGTCCAGGGCCTATTTTTTCGAATTTTTTGGGAAAAATCTTTAAGGTTCCACAAAATTAGGCCATTTACAAGTTAGATGTGAATTTTCAAGAATTTTTATTTTCGGCAAATTTGGGTCATTTTTCGTACGCTATAGCATTGGCCATTTTTCGGACGTTTTGGGTGCCTCCTTAGTACATCTCTAAAGAGCACCAACTGCGACCTGTCGTTTATTCTCCACTGCCGTAGACCTTGCCAGAGATCCGAACCAACACTTACCAGCCCGTAATCATGGACCTAGGGGGGTGCAGGACGAAAACAAATAATAGAAACCGTTGGAAAACTAGTTTTAACGGCAAAAATAAAAACTGAGTCCAGGGCCTAACTTTTTGACTTTTTTGGGAAAAATTTTCAAGGTTCCACAAAATTATCCCACTTACTAGTGATACGTGAATTTTCAAGACTTTTTATTTTTCGGCAAAATTGGGTCATTTTTCGTATGCTAGCATTGGCCATTTTTCAGACCTTGTCAGAGACCCAATCCAACACTTACCAGCTCGTAATCATTGATCTAGGGGTTGAGGACGAAAACAAGTAAGAGTATTCGTTGGAAGACTAGTTTTGGAGCCAAAAATAAAAACTGAGTCCGGGGCCTATTTTTTCGACTTTTTTGGGGAAAATCTTCAAGGTTCTACAAAATTAAGCCACTTACCAGTTAGACGTGAATTTTCAAGACTTTTTATTTTTGGGCAAAATTTGGTCATTTTTCGTAGGCTATATAGCATTGGCTATTTTTCGGACGATTTCAAGGCCTCCTTAGTACACCTCCAAGGAGCACCAACTTCGACCCGTGACTCATTCACCTCTGTCGTAGACCTTGCTAGAGACTCGATCCAACACTTACCAGCCCGTAATCATTGATCTAGAGGGGTGCAGGACGAAAACAAATAATAGAAACCGTTGGAGACTAGTTTTGACACAAAAATAAAAACTGTGTTCGGGGCCTATTTTTTCGAATTTTTGGGAAAAATCTTCAAGGTTCCACAAAATTAGGTCATTTACCAGTTAGATGTGAATTTTCAAGAATTTTAATTTTCGGGCAAAATTGGGTCATTTTTCGTAGGTTAACATTGACCATTTTTCAGACGTTTTGGGTGACTCCATAGTACACCTCCAAGAAGCTCCAACTGCGACCCGTGGCTCATTCTCCACTGCCGTAGACCTTGCCAGAGAACCAATCCAACACTTACCAGCCTGTAATCATTGATCTAGGGGGGTGCAGGACGAAAGCAAATAATAGAAACAGTTAGAAGACTAGTTTTGACGGAAAAAATAAAAACAGAGACCGGGGCCTATTTTTTCGACTTTTTTGGGAAATATCTTCAAGGTTCCACAAAATTAAGCCATTTAAAAGTTTGATGTGAATTTTCAAGAATTTTTATTTTCGGCCAAATTGGGTCATTTTTCGTAGGCTATAGCATTGGCCATTTTTCGGACGTTTTGAGTGCCTCATTAGTACACTTCCAAGGAGCACTAACTTCGACCCGTGGCTAATTCTCCACAGCCGTAGACCTTGCTAGAGACCCAATCCAACACTTACCAGCCCGTAATCATTGACATAGGGGGTGCAGGACGAAAACAAATAATAGAAACCATTGAAAGACTAGTTGTAACGGCAAAAATAAAAACTGAGTCCAGGGCCTATTTTTTCGACTTTTTTGAAAAAGTCGTCAAGGTTCCACAAAATTAGGCCATTTACCAGTTAGATGTGAATTTTCAAGAAATTTTATTTTCGGGCAAAATTGGGTAATTTTTCATAGGCTATAGCATTAGCCATTTTTCAGTTGTTTTGGATGACTCTTTAGCACCTCCAAGGACCTCCAACTGCGACCCGTGGCTCATTCTCCACTGTCGTAGACCTTGTCAGAGACCCAATCCAACACTTACCAGCCCGTAAACATTGATCTAAGGGGGTGTAGGACGAAAACAAATAAGAGTATTCGTTGGTAAACTAGTTTTGAAGCCAAAAATAAAAACTGATTTCGGGGCCTATTGTTTCGATTTTTTGTGGAAAAATTTTCAAGGTTCCACAAAATTATGCCACTTACTAGTGAGACGTGAATTTTCAAGACTTTTTATTTTTCGGCAAAATTGGGTCATTTTTCATAGGCCAATTTTCAGACGTTTGGGGTGACTCCTTAGTACACCTCCAAGGAGCTCCCACTGCGACCCGTGGCTCATTCTCCACTGCCGTAGACCTTGCCA
>JBBPDJ010000020.1:18009849-18051552 GCA_037974625.1 Cucumis cinereus
TATATATATATATATATATTTGTGTTTCTTTTATACATAGTGCGCCTTACAAAAAAAAGCCCGCGCCTTTTTTTGCGTCTTGCGCCTAGGCTCCAGAAGGCCATTGCGCCTTACTGCGCCTCGGGCTTTTTAAAACACTGATCTCAATCCCCCCTCTGGTGCTCGATTGTTAGAAGTATCCATGGCACTGACACCTTTAAATGGCACACTTGTGGTAAAGAAGTATCAAGCCTATGAAGCTCTTGGATAAGTATATCAAGGTAGTGGAAAAAGATTGAGGCTTGTCAGTCTTCAAGGTTGGAAGGGGGGATAGAATACGGTTTTGGATAGACCCATGGTTAAACAACTTGGCGCTAAAATCGGTCTGCCCTAATCTTTTCAGACTTTCCCCTCTCCTAAAGCAACAGTTGCTGAATCTTGGGACCAATCAACTGCTTCATGGTCACTTATCTTCAGAAGACCTCTCAAAGATGCATAAATTGTTGAATTTCAAAGCCTTCTTGGGATTCTTGACACATTCACACCCTCGGACCAGCCTGATAAAAGGAGATGGAGCTTAGAAACTACCGGATCCTTCTCTATCAGATCCCTCTCTAAGCACCTTGAACCATCTTCTCCCATGGAGGCTCACTCGGTGAAACGTTTATGGAAGTCTAAAAGCCCAAAAAGAGTCAACATTACCGTGTGGATCTGATTGAAAGGCAAGTTGAATTGTGCATCAGTTCTTCAAAAGAAGCTCCCAGCCCACACCATCTCCCCGCATGCTTGCCCTCTATGCCTACAAGCTCATGAAGATCTTCAACACCTCTTCTATAGTTGTGAGTATGCTGGTAAATGTTGGAAAAAACTCCTTAACACTTTCAACCTTAGCTGGGTATTTGACAGGACATGTAGTAATAATGTCTCCCAGTTACTGTTTGGCCCAAGTTTTAGAGATCAGACCCTAATTTTGTGGGTTAATGCAGTTAAAGTCATCCTCTCTGAATTGTGGTTTGAGAGAAATCAAAGGGTTTTCAACAATAAAGCCTCACACTGGTCAGAAAGATATGAAATTGCCAGGTTATAACCTCCTCTTGGTGCTG
Organism: Cucumis cinereus; assembly: GCA_037974625.1. Classification (NCBI taxonomy): domain Eukaryota; kingdom Viridiplantae; phylum Streptophyta; class Magnoliopsida; order Cucurbitales; family Cucurbitaceae; genus Cucumis; species Cucumis cinereus. The sequence continues at coordinate 18,010,932 of JBBPDJ010000020.1, forward strand.
TGCAGTAAATTTACAGACTACCCATTACAAGTGATAGTGTTGAATTGGCAAGCCTTCATCCACTCCCCTTGAGTAGTCCTTAGTATGTTAGATGGCTTATTCCCAGCTCTTCAGTTGCCCATCATTTCATCATCCTTCACTTCAGCTTTGCCCAAGAATTCAGATTTTTATTATGTTTTATGGACTCGGTTTCATCTTGTCTATTTTGATTTGCACTCCCTCCCATCCATTTTGTACTTTTTAAGGTACTATCAACAGGCTAAACCTATAAAGGCTCACAACGGCTTGATAATTTATTAGGAGATGATGAGGGCGCTAAGGGGGTGTCAACCTAGTTGAGATGTCCGGGTGCGTCTGCTGATCCTAGATTTAGATGATTTTGTTTTTGTTTTTGCTTTTAGTTCTTTAGCTTTTAGTTCATTAGTCATTAGCTAATAGCTAGCTAATTTTGTCTTACTTTTTCTTCTTATTTTTTGGTCCTTGTATTAGCTTTTTGTATAACTCTCTTGTACTTAGAGCTTTGTCTCTTTTGTTTTAATGAATAATAGAGGATATTTCTTTTTAAAAAAAAACTAAATCTCCTTCTCCTTAAATTTCCAATGGACATCAACAATTTTGTATGTTTTTTTTAAAACGGAAGCAAGACTATTCATTGATATAATGAAAGAGTCTAATGCTCAAAGTACATGAGAGAAAACAAAAGAAAAACTACAAAGTGGCTGAACACCTTAAGAAAGTGACCTCTTCATGCAAAACTAAAGCCAATGCAATCTAACAATTTCTTTAAAAAACAAGTTAGCAACATAAATGGCACCAGAAGTTTTCTTACATGGCAAAAGATGAGACATCTTTAAAAAGTAATCTTTGTATTAGGGACCGTGAAGTTTGAGTAGTTAAAACGCGAGAACAGGGGAATTATTGACTGGCCTGTTAAGACTAGCAGAGGCTTGGACTTTTGAACTGCAAACCTCCAGAAGATCCGGGTTTTCGTCGGAGAGAGAGGGCTTGAGTGATTGCTTCTTTTGGGGTACTAATTTTGGAGCTTTGATGGAATAAACTCCTAAGGATTCTGACTTTAATAAAGCAGTCCAGGCGTTGTTGAAAGAAGTTTTTTTCCAATTAAAATGTTTCAAGAAAAATTTCGGTGGACAGACTTTCTTCTTCCCTTTACCGTGACAAAATTTGCAAGAGGATTCAGCTTGGGTGAAAGGCAGAGCAAACCGGTTGAAGGAGAACCAGAGAGAGAAATCTCTTTTGACTTTTGTAAAGCTTTCAATGAACAGTCGGCAAATTTCTCTGTGTTGAGCACTCCCTCATTAATGTTAGACATTAAAGGCGCCATTGGTACCTCATTTCTTCTTTCTAACTCTTTCTAACTCTTCATATACCGATTTTTTAAAAGGTGATGTAGTTGGCGTAGGGCCCACTGGTTTAGTAGAACAATTGGCTTCAATAGGCTTAACAAAAGTTTCCACCTGAGACTCTTCGGGTTATGGGGCATTGAATGCCATTTCGGTCTGCCTAATCAATTCGGCATGCCTGAGCATCTCAATCATCTTCTCCGGCACCGGCAAAGGGATATGACTATGAGACAAAGCTTCAAACGGGTTTTTTGCTAATGGAAGAGCTAAGATTTTTTATTTGAAAATGTCTAACTCAGAGGGGAAAGATGAAACGTCCACCACTTCATCTTGCAAGACATCCTTGATTCTTAGTTGATCGATAGGATTTTTAAAATCTCTAATCAGAAGAGAAGAAAACTTTCACTGTGGCCGGCGGAGTTCAAACTTTCAATATCACCATAGTTTAAGAAAATATTTCCCCTCTTAAAATCTGTAACTTCAATACTAGAAGGAATAAATCCACATAAATTTTGTTGAATTTGAATCCTTGTCTCACGGCAATTTGTGAGATTTAAAGTTTCATTTGCAATCTTCTCTAGTCCCCCAAAATGGTCTCCAATAACCTCACAAGTTTTCTTACATCAGTAATCCAGAGGAAGGTTTTTAATACTTAACCAACATCCAAAGCTCTTCAAACATTTGGCCTGCTGTGATTGAATTTGTTCCATTTTTCAAACTTGAGGTGGAAAGACTCCATCTCTTGTCGTTTCCCTTCTTCTAAAATGAGATCCTCAATCGAACCATGGTCTAGACTTATGAGAGCATTTTCATCGAACAGAGGATTAATAATAATCTTTGCTTGAAAATTAAATTTCAGCATTTTCCGAATTTCTCTCCATTCATCAAAGACAAAAAGTCTTTACGACCCAAAGATGCTCAAAATTAGGTTGAATAACTTCATAATTCTTAATCACCCATTGTCTTTGTTTTCAGTCCTTAAAACAGGGGAAGGACGAGTTTTGATATCAGTCTGGGCTTCTGTAACAAGCCCGTTCTCTTTTCCTTTCTTTGTATCGAGCTCAATGGTGTTTTTAGATTTGACTTTTTCAGCATAGCTTTGACTACCGGCCTGTGTGTGACTTTTTGCCTTGGGGTGAATTCGAGAGAACCATCTAGCATATTCCTCCTCAGATAAAAAATTTTCTAACATGTTCTCGAAGGACCTCCAGCCCTGTTTACTATCCCTTGAACACACACTTAAATTTGAATGACCACCGGACTTAGGCCACAAATCACAACTTAGCACCTACCCACTTTGAACTTCGACACCTTCATTCTACCTCTGTCTAAATCTCCAAGCTTTTGAAAGAATCTATCTTCTGGACCTCTTAGCAATTCCGAGACTGCATCCAGAAAACATGCTACCTGATTTTCCGAGACTGACAAAATTTTGCAAGCTTCCACATATTCAACATGAACACTATCTCCCTCTTTCCAGGTGCAGTAATGTGACTGAAGACTCTGCAACTGACTACTTCCATTTTGAAACTGAACAGTAAAACCGACAGGGAGAAATTCGGATAGAGAGTTTACCAGTGGCATGAGGAGAGGGATGAGGAGAGAGGGGAGAGAGAACTTACCTTTTCCTTATGCCTTTTATCATTGACTTTTTGAGTTTGATTTGTACGAGCCTTTCTACCAGCTCTAGTGTTCTAAAAAATCTCATCCCACGCTTTGTTTATGAAGAAGCGATCTAACAGTAATCTAGAGGTTATATTTCCACTCTGGACCATGTGCCATTTAGAAGAGGGATTTCCAGAATTTTAATTGAGTCAATGAAATTATTGAATTGTCTCATGCCTCGAGTGTATCTTCTAAAAGGAAAACGTTCATGCGCCCATCTTGTAATATTAAAATCTCATAAAGAGACCGTCTCCTTTTCAAAATAAAAGTAAAAATCTCCCCCAATGCACCATGCTTCTGTGCACTAATCTGAAAGTGAGATTAGTTCTGGCCATACCAAATTTTCTTTCATTGTAATCGTTTGGACCATACACATTAGTTATCCAACAATATTTTTTGCAAACTGTGATGCAATTGATTGAAAGTGAGTATCCATCTTTAAGTGTTTCAACCACTCTTAGCTTGCTCATATCCCACATAGTTAATATGCCTCCAGAACGCCCAAAAGATTCAACAAACTCCCAACCGATGTCCTTGGAACTCCATAGGGATTTAATAAGAGCTATATCAACCTCCTCCAATTTGGATTCCTGGAATAAAACTATGTCAGGATGAATCTTCTTGAGAAATCTTTTGATGGCTATTCGTTTAGATATATCCTTGAGGCCCTTGTATTCCACGACACAATCTTTTGCAGAGAAATTAACACTGAACACTGTATTGTTGAGTGGCCAGGATCAGGCCAAAAGTATACCACAATCTTTGACTATGGAAGTCAAATGGTCTGGTATTTCTGTGGGCTTTAGAGGGGAGAAACAATGAGCACCCTGAAAATTGCCACTCTCATCCAATTCTGCTGTAAACAAGGCTTGTAAGTCTTTGCCACTACTGTCTTCCTTTATCAAAGTTTCATGATCAATTGGAAAACCTTCAGAGTCTTCGCTACTTGCACTAAAAGGGGAATCAAGCTCCAATTCCTTCTTTTTAATATATGGATGATTCGACTGGGAGCAAGGTGAACCTCTCAAGAAAGTGATCTTAGAGTTAAGGGACTGTAAAAGAAGTGCGCTTGAAGAACTGGCTGAGAGGAAGATACTGACCTGTTGGATAAAGCAGGATTTTGGGCACGAGTGCAGCAAACTTCTAAGAGATCTGTGTTGCTTACAGACTTGGAGGATGAAGCTTCACAATTGGTTTTAGTCGGTATTTGAGGATGGGGCTTCACACGATTTTCCTTTAAAAAATTCGACTACACTAGGGCTGTCCAAACATTGCAGAAAGAAGTATAACCTTTTTCTATAATATTTTTTGAAACGCTGGGAGTTCCTTTTACCAGGTGGGCAGAGCAGCTTGTTGACTGAGGTGCTTCTTTTTTTTATGCTATCTGAATTTCCTTGAAAAGTAACAAAGACAGGGGAGGAGGAAGAAGGTAGACAATGGGAGAGATTGGGCAAGAGTACAATTGGTGTTGTAGTGTCTGACTCCTCATCTTCCCCGTTTGCATACCAAAAACCAAGAGTTACAGCATTTGGAGATTTGGTGGGGCCAAAAAGCCAATTGGCATTTAATTGAATATTCTGTAAATCAACTAATTGGCTATTGGAGGCCGAACAGTTAAAGGTAGAGTCGTTTTTTGAAGATTTAATGATCTGGCAGCCATTTTTCTCTCTTTGAAAGTTGCATTAAAGGCTCAACCGGAGGTGACTCTTGCTCTCCTTCACACGCATTGAACACAGTTGTTGTCCTCAAAGTATATTGTCTCTTCTTTGGAAATTAATTTCAGAACTCTCTCCAGTGAGTTTGAAATTTTTCGGCTGGCCTTCTCCGGTCACTGAGTCAAACACTTGAAGTGACTCGAAAGGGTTTCTTGAAATGGACAGCTTATGTTGTTGGAGGAAACCCCAGTTCGATGAAAGTAATTCAATCATCACCTCTTCATCAGAAGCCACAGATGACAGATTCCAATCTGCATAAATCAATTGGATTGGAAAAATAGCTACTGAATAAATCTTTTTTTACTAGGAACATTTAACGATTCGAAATCTCCAAAATTAAGAAACAACCTGCCCTTATTCCATTCTTCAATTCTATTGTACTTGGCATAAACCCGCAGAAGTTTTTCCGAACTTGAATTCTTGCATCAGTATGTCTTAATTCTTTCCTCGCACATATATAAGGATAACTATAGCTTATCTAATCTCATGACCAATTGGAGAAGTCTTTTGTGATCCATTGGATTGGATCCTTTCTAGTGATTTCATCTTATCAATGAAATTTTATGTTTCCTATCAATATATATATATATATATATATATATAAAGAAACAACAAGCAGAAATGCTTCCAAAAGAATAAAGAAATATGGCAGCGAGCACGAAAACAAAAATTTAGATGCCAACCTGCAGTTCAGGATAGCATATCTCAGTCGAAAATACGTATCCCGACTCCAAGGCAGAGATTGAATTTTGATAGTCTCCTTCAATAATCAAAGCATTTGCTAGCTGTGAATTGAAGTTGCAAGACCATAGCTTCACCGACAGTCTTAAATGAGTGCAAGAAGAAAAACACAAATAAGTAAAGTTGATAAAGTAACACTAAATCAAAATAATTGCAGGATAATCCATTATTACCAACAACAACAAAAAATGAGAGGGCAACAAACAAACCAAAAAAGAAAAAAAAAAATTGATTACGTTACTTGGCGAAAGAAATGTAGAAATAGTTCACTAGGCATACGGAAATAGGATAAATGCTTACTCGTGACCAGCAGAATTGGTGAGATCAAGACCCTTATAAAGAAGTTGTTTCTGGGGGGGAATAGCACCGACGAGATGATAACACTGGCTTAATAAGCTGTAAGCACGGCATTTCAATTCGAAGCATGATGGAATAGACTTCAGTAGCAATTGCTGTCGGGAAAACCCATCGTTCATAAATAGCTAACTCTACATCATCAGTTGTGTGAAATAATAATAATAAAAAAAAAATCATACAGAACGCTCGAGATGGGATTTGGCATGATTGACGTTGTGAGAATAAGTGAGCAGAAGGGTGGCAATTCGAAGCCGAGTCTTGACCTCAAGGACTGGAAAGAAAGAGACGGGACTTTGGCATATGGCTTCCAAACACTTAATTGCCTTCCCTAATTCCCCCTGCTTCTCGTGGTAATCTGCCAGCCTCCACAATCCCTCCGCCACCGCTTCCATGTAATGAAATGAGGTTCAGTTGAAATGGGTGCTTTCGTCCTCCCCGCGCCAAAAGTAAGGAACCTCTACTTTTCAGTAGGGGTGTCAATTAGATTGCTTCCGGAAGGGGATGTTAAGCTCGGACGACGATGAAGGATCTTTTCTAATGTTAATGCAGTTAGTAAAATAAAAATTAGGAATACATGGTACTTTTAAAATATTTAGATGATTGTGAAAAAACAATAAACAAAAAAAAAAAAAAACAGACTATTTAAGCTTTAAAAAAAAAAAAAAAAAAAAACCCATTACATTTATTTCGTATCAATTTTACTATTTTTTACGATTTTTTAATATATATTAACAAAATATTTTTTAGTTATATGTAGTTGAGATTATGAGTTGTTTTATATGTAGTTATATTTTTTTAGTTGCATGTTTTCTAATATTATATTTTTTTTAACTCTTATGGGGTTAAAAGATTTTGAGTTTTTTTAAAATTTTAGATCTTTTAGTATTGTTATTTAATATTTTAAAGTTATTAGAAAATATAGGAAAATGATCGTAAATGATAAAGTTGTTGAATGTATTTACAAAATAAAGCAAAATTTCACATTATGTCAATAATAGACACCGAAATTTCTACTAGTTTCTATCAATGTCATTTACATACATTGTGTATCATGAAACTTTGCTATATTAAATACGGATTTAGGGTTTAAGGATCTTAGCGTCTACGAGTTTAGACTTTAGGGTTTAGCCTTTACGGGTTTACGAGTTTTCAAGTTTAGGGTTTAAAGTTTTGAGATTAGGATTTAGGGTTTAGAGTTAGAGTTTAAGGTTCAAACAAAAGGTTGTCCATCTCTTTTTTATTTATTTTTTAGAAAAAATGAAAAAGAAACAAAAAGACAACGGATGCGTACCTATTTGTTCGAAAGAGATGAACATGTAGTTGATTAGAGAAGCGTTGAACTAAGTGTGAGATAGTATCCTTGGCAAAGTCTATGGCATAGGAAAATGAGCTACGAGTATTGATTGTTGCTCCTTAGTGGTTGACAAAGGTGGCTTCAAAACTGTTTGAAAATGGGTCAATGTTATAGCCTACAAAAAATGACCAAAGTTTGGCTAGTGTCAATAAATATTGAAAATTCACATCTAACTAGTAAGTGCTCATTTGAAGGAACGTTGAAATTTTTACATTACAAAAATTGCATGGTGAAGCCTCAAACTTAATTTTTTTAATGTCTAAACTAGTCTTTCAACGTTTTTTTTTTTTGCTCTATACTTATTTAGATAAGGGTTTTTTGGTTGATAAGTGTGGGATCGTATATTTGGCAAGGTCTACACCACATGAAAATAAGCTACGGGTCGCGATTGCTGCTCCTTAATGGTCGACTTAAGGACAACCTAAATGTTCGAAAAATGGCCAATACTATAGTCTAGAAAAAATAACCAAATTTTGGATAGTGTCAAAAATTTCTAAAAAATTTCATATAACCAGTAGGTGGCATCATTTGAAAGAATGTTGAAATTTTTTCCTAATAAAACTTGAACGGTGAAGTCCGGGCTCAGTTTTTATTTTGGTATCTAGGATAGTCTTCCAAAAAAAATTAGCCAAGTGTCTCGATTGGTGCTCCTTAGTGGCGTACTAAGGTGGCACCCAAAACGCCCATCAAATGGTGAATGTTATATATAAAAAAAACCTGAAAATTCACATCTAATTAGTAATTAGTCTCATTTTAAGGATGTTGATTTTTTTTTTGAAAAAAAAAATTGACCAGTGAAGCCTCGGACTCAGTTTTGTTTTTTTGCTCAAAACCAGTCTTCTGACGATTTCTTTTATCTGTTTCGATCTTGCACCTCTATAGTTAAATGATTATGGACTGACAAGTGTGAAATCACATCTACAACAAAGTTTATGGACCAGGAAAATGTGCCAAGCATCGTGATTGGTGCTTCTTTAAGAATGAGTCTCGTCACTTTCCAGAGGAAGTTGTGGTCTCCTTATGTAAATTGATATGTTACAACCATCAATATAACCATAGGAACCACAATAACTAGAATGACTGTAACTACTATGAGAATAACCATAATTACTATTGTTATAGACATACTGTCTATGTCCATAATGACTGTCCAAACTCATCTCATCCATATATACTATAAACTAGTGAGCTTGCATCAATTTGAGCTTCGTAATGCATGGATCTTCTACGAGGTTTTTCTATTGCTCTATTCTAGATCCACCAGTTCTCTGTCATGTTTAGAGTCGTGTTGCATGCGTTAATTGAGATTCTTTAGTGAAGGGGCTAAGTTCATATTGTCGATCTCTTCCCATATTGTCCGAACCTTAACCACCTTCATTGGAATATGTTAATTTTTTTTTTTTTAAATTTTGATCTACCATTCTAATTAAAGTTTGAGGTGAAAAATGTTGTACTTAAACAAAATGAAAAAAAAAAAGACATTTTTAGATATATATGCTAAAAATCGGCAGAATATCCACGATATTTTCACGATGGACTCATATTTGCCAATTTTTGTATAGATAATATTCCCAGAACAATATATTGTCGATATATCAACGATTTTTCGTGGATTATTACAATTTTTCAATCCATGATCGTACTGTAAATATGAGGTTTAATGTATCCTCTCCTCCATATATCCGAGGAGTCTTGATCATTTATTCAATGAAAAAGAAAATACTTCCCTAGTGATCATTATCTCTCTTATCTGATTACATTTTGACATTGGATCTAAAAAGTTGAGACTTATGAAGAAAGTTGAGGTGCCTATGACAACTCTCGCCATACCTTACCATTTGGAGAAAAGAAAGAAAAAAAAATAGAACTCACTGAAATGGTAGTGAAAAATGGAAGTAACAAGTACGACGTGACTTTCACTCAAGCTTCCACGATTGCTTCGGCAAATTAGTAAAAAAAAGGCTGGGGACTAGTAGAAAGTCCTGGACACAGGGGTGATGTGCTCGGTTCTTTCTGGATATATTGCGAATTGCGATAACTTCTCCCTCTCTGGAGGAAACGGAGTAGTAGGATGGGGATGGGGAGGGAAGAGACGGATAAAATCTCAGAACCTTCCGTCACAGTTTTCAAGGGAGGCGGTGGGTCGGCGACCAAATGGCGGATGATGCACACAATAGTAGCCCTCGGAATTTGGCTTGGCGGCATTCATCTCAATTTTGCTCTAGGCCTCATCTCCCTCTTCTACCTCTCCCTGTCCAAAGCCCTCTTGTGAGTTTTGTTTTTTCTCCTATTCTCTCATCCCTTTTACCTTTTCCTTTTGGTGCGTCTCTTTCTAATCTCTCCTTTTTTCTTTTTGTTTTGTTTTTAAGGGTCTTCGCTTTACTTTTGATATTAGTGTTAATTCCTGTCGACGATAAAAGCAAATACGGCCGCGCATTAGCTAGGTATGTTTTGCACCCTTATTCGTTTGCCCTCCTATCCTTCTTCTTTCATCAATCTGCTGTTCCCCCCCCTCTCTGCTTATAATCTGCTGTTTGCTTTCAGATATATATGTCAAAATGCTTGCAGCTATTTTCCTGTTACTCTACATGTTGAGGACATACATGCCTTTGATCCCAATCGTGCTTATGGTTAGTGACTGCGTCTCTGAGGCTTATGCCTCAAGGCTGTCTTGAAGCCTTTCAAAACATGGATAATCATTGTGTAGTTGCGTTTGGTGGTCTCCTTTTTGTTTTCAGCTTCCATTTCGGTTAGGTTTTCAAAAGCTTTTGCTCTTTCTTTATTTTGTATTAACTAAAATTTTGTTTCCCAAATTAAAGACAAAAAAACAAATAAGTTGGTAATAAATTACATTAGTAGGAAACGACTTCTTACAATACAGCAGTCGTCTATCATTGTCCTTGTTTCATGGAGGAATTAACTGAATGCAAAGGAGGAATCCTCACTTTCTTCCTTGGGGGATTGTGCGTTTTTTTTTATTTTTTTTCCTTATTTTTTTATGGGTATTTCTTCTATTTCAGAAATCCTTAATTTCCAGAGAAAATATATAGAAAATACATTTTTTTTGAGCAATTTTATTTTCCAATGTTGTAGTTTTTGGTTATGAGCCACATTCCGTTTTACCTATTGGTGTTGTTGCGTTGGCCGACCTTACTGGTTTCTTGCCTCTCAAAAAATTGAAAGTCCTTGCTAGTTCTGCTGTAAGACTTCTTTCTTTTTATTTTATGCATTTACTAGTTTCCTTTGTAACTTCTAATCGTTTCATCATGTGCCGGGTATTATACCAGGTGTTTTATACTCCGTTTTTGAGGCACATATGGACATGGATGGGCCTAACGCCAGCAACAAGGAAAAATTTTATCTCCCTCTTGGCAGCTGGCTATAGTTGCATCATTGTGCCCGGTGGAGTACAAGAGACATTTCATATGGAGCATAATTCGGAGGTCTTTATCCATCTTTTCTTTACCTGTAAATTTTGACATTGATCCTTCTATCTTTATTTGATTTATTTACACTTTCCTCCATCTTATTAGAAGGTTAAGGCTTATGCACTTGTATACTGGAGCCAAGATAGATAAAACTCTAGTGCCTTCTTGTCCGTCTATTTTGAACTTAGCCACAGCGTTGGCAGATTTTATCTCCTTTTCTTCTACATTCTTCTATTTTCTAGTATCAAATAGTTGATATAACTGGTGGATTTTGCTACTTGAAGCATTCTGTAGTTACTTTTCCTTTGTGATTAGTGCCAGATGAGTTTATTTTTGTAATTTTTTGCTTTATAATGGTGCCTAACAGGGAGCGTGTAAGCCTCAAATTAAATTAATAACATTTTACAAATCCTCAATTGGTACGAACAAGTATTGCTAAACATAATAGTTATATAAAAATTTAAAACGAAAAAAATACCATAAATTCCCACTTTAAACAAAAAATCTACATCACTATTATTATTTAATAGGATGGTCATATAAACATTTTTCATCAATAAAGTCATAGTAGTAGTAAGAGTCAATGTTTTCGAAGCAACCCAAGGTGCATGCCTAAGGCGAGAGGCGAGGCGACCCTAGGCCATTGTGCCTTGAAGGCAACTAAGATGAGCGCCTTCAACCAGTCACTCGACTGGCTATGCCTTTTGTTGCCTTGTTGGTGCCTTCATCGTACACATTACACAAAAGCGAGCGTGCGTCTTTCTCTCTTTTTTCCCAAATTTTTTGTAATTGGAAAGAGTAAAGTCATGAGAATAAAAATGACCATATGAAGACAAGAAGAGTTCGAAGACTATAGGAAGCAAAAGAAGTGAAGAAGAAGAACAAGAAGGAAGATACAGAAGAGCAGAAGAAGATGTGGCATTAGCTTCCAAACTTTTGTGGTCTTATGTGGTCTAATGGGGTGAAAGAGTGTAACTAGAGAGTTTTTCGTAACAAGTCTCTTCCTTAGGATGACCGTTTTGGTTCAGCATGATCTGTCAGATTGTTTAAATATCTTAAGCAAGGTTTTGTGGTCTTTTTGTACTCTAATCCCATTTGTAGAGGTATACCACTGCCAAAACACTCCCCCCCACCCCCAAAAAAAAAAAAAAAAAAAGAAAATAATATAAAATAAAATAACAACAACAATAATTGCGATGAGGCTTACACCTTCCACCAGAGCCGTAAGCCTCCTTTTGTTTGGTCGAGGCATAAGCCTTGAGGCACCTCAAAGCCCTCTTGCTCAAGGCTTGTGGTTAACATTCAGGGAGAGGAAAAGGAAATGTAATTAGTATAACTTCTTGCTTTTCTGAACAGTTGGGTTTGCAATAATCTTTCTCGTTCCTCGAGAAGCTTGGCAGGATTGACAATTCTGAAATTCACTTTGTAGACTGTCTTCCTCAAGACAAGACGAGGATTTGTCCGTATAGCGATGGAGATGGGTACGCCACTGGTCCCAGTTTTCTGCTTTGGTCAGGTATTTTTCTAATGTTTTCATAGTGCTATATTTCTCGTGCTTTATTATCGTCCTGATTTTTAATTTGTATTTTAGAATTTGATTTTGATGAGTTTCCTCCAAATTTATGTAGTCAAGTGTCTATCAATGGTGGAAACCTGGTGGTAAGTTCTTCCTCCAATTTTCTAGAGCGATCAAGTTCACACCAATTGTCTTCTGGGGAGTTTTTGGGTATGTGTATATTTTAGTCTTCACAAATATCACGCCCTTCTCTTATCTTACCATGCTTGTTCTTGTCCATCTGAAAAAAGAAAGAGCACGTCTTGTTAAATGGTTGCATGGTAGCATTGTTGTATGATTGTATCTTGATTATTGCTTTTAGGAGAAACATTTCTACTTTAAATATATGTGTATTTTTAGTCATTATATCATCAATGATGCACAAAACTTTTAGCTTCGGAGTCAAAGCTCAATTATGTGCTCTATGAAACACGAACACTCCATTTTAGGTAGAGTGTCTAGTGTCGGACACAGACACAGACATGTGTTTGACATGTAAATTTACGTGATCCTATTCTTATTTGTTGTTTTCAATTTCAAACATGTGGGTCATGTTTGGGACACTTCCTGTACACCTCTAAAAAGATCTTTTAAAGGTAAAATAGCCCAACCTTTCATGTTGGACTCAAATTTAAAGCCCAAATCAATTATATGTTGTAAAGATGGGGGAAGGGGGAGCCCTTTTTTAAAACCAATTTTTCTTAAAAAAGCGCAAACATGTACTGAAGTTAGAAACCTTAGGTTTCATCTCTTATGATGGTTAATTAACTTCATTCTTAAATCATCAGTGGACCCAAAAGCTTAAGTTCATGAGGGAAGACAAATTTAATATTATGTCATCAAACACTCTCCCTCACTTGTGAGTTTGAAATTTGTAGAAGATCCAATAAGTGGAAATCAATATAAATTGGAATGAAACCATCATGGGTTGGCCTAGTGGTAAAAATGTCAATAACTAACTAAGAGGTCATGGGTTCAATCCATGGTGGTCACCTACCTAGGAATTAATTTCCTACGCCCCGATACTCGGATATCAAAAAAAAAAAAAAAAAAAAATATATATATATATATATATATATATATATATATAAATTGGAATGAAATAACATTGCATTGAGCACAAGATCTTCTAGGCCACCTACTCTAATACCATCTTAGGTGATGATTAACTTAAAAATTTAAGTTGATGCGTGAAGGCAAATTTAATATCGTATCATCTACTAGACATTCTATGCTTTTTTTAGTAGAGTGCATTTAGCATCTTATGTTAAATTGATATATATTCTTAAAAACACTACTAATAATAAAGTGTATCCCTAACATGTCCATGTCCTTAGGCATAATTCTGGTGTCAGTGTCTCGTGTCCTTGTAATTCTTGCCCATTCTTGCCGATTTCACTTCATAGGGATACTCTCCTGCAATCAGGGATGCCTATTGTAGGCCTTTGTTGAACCTTCGAGGAGTTGCATAGACTGCAACTTGAGGCAAGTTGAGTTTGGGTGTCATTAACAGCCACAACTGTTAAGGATGTCAGTGTTAACGCTGCACAGTCAATATTGAATTATATATTTAGTTCATTTTTGGGAACTTGGACCAGGAAAAACTACAGTCAATATTGAATTATATATTTAGTTCATTTTTGGGAACTTGGACCAGGAAAAACTAACTTCGCACCGGCCTTTCATTTGGTAAAAATGTTGTATACATGCAATTTATTTGAGAAATTTGCCTCGAGAGAAGGAACAAGATGATCCACGAAAAAGTTCAATAGTATGTTATACATTGGGATCAAGTGTGTTGGTTGGTGATCTTTGGTTGTGTTTGTAAGTTAATCTATCTAGTTATAGTTCCCCATCGTCACCTGGCTATCATTGAATATTGTTGTGTTTTCAGATCGCCTCTTCCTTATAGGCGGCAGATGCATGTGGTGGTGGGGAGACCCATTGAGGTGAAGAAAAATCCAAATCCAACGAGTGACGAGGTAGGTGTCTCAAAGGCCCATTTCGTTCCATTAACAATTTAACACATATGCTAGAATGAACACATACGCTTGAATGATTGCAATTCTTTACGAATGTTTAAGCATACTTAATATTGACGTCAAAGAATCTCTCTTTTTGGTTCCTCTATTAAACTCCAGCCGCCCAACTTTGTTTGGCAAGATGAGTGCTGAGAAAGAGAGGTGGTGGGGGAGCTTGGGGGTCAAAACTAGTTGCCTTACTTTTTAGAATTTAACAATTATAGTACGATTCAAACCGATTATTTTAGTAAGTTCTTTAGCATTATCTGCTTGAGGGATTACTTACCAAGTCCTGTATTTCATTGTTCTTATAACTATCATGGTAAGTCCCATATTTATTTCATGGTTTCTGTCAGGTGCTTGATTTACATGGCCGGTTTGTTGAAGCACTAGAAAATATATTTGAAAGGTACAAAGGACAGCTTGGCTATGATAACCTTCAGTTAAATGTCCTTTGATTAAAGGTTGAGAGATTTATTTGGTCCAAGTTCAATCCTGTACTCATCTCTTGTATTCAAGAATATCTGTAGCAATAATCGGAGTGCCCATTATTATTTACTCGCACTTGGGATCTTTTGGCAAATAATGTGGGGTCCAAGCAGAATAGAAGTCCAGGGTTTTGTATCTTTGAGGAAAATACACTTGATCGAATTCAGTGATGAAATACGATTAACCAACCTTTGTCAAACAAAAAATGATCATAAGACATTGTTCGATCTTATTTTGATTTCTCGAACCAAGAGATCCATGATTTGGGATTCAAATTAATACAAAATCTGATCTTTAAAATTAGAAAATCAAATCTTGGACTTTTGTTGAAAGGATAACAAAAAAATTTTTTGGTTGTTTTACAGTAAAATTTATGACAAAACGTCTAATGATGATGGTAATCTTTTAACTCATTTTTGGAAGTTACTTTTGAAACTTCTTTGACACAATCGGTAAAGTACATTTATTTTTTTTATAATTTAGCCTTTATTATTTTGTTGTTGGGTGCTATAACCTTTTTTTTTATTTTGAACTTCTTATTATTTCTAAACTGCCCCTGATTGATCAATTTCCTCTCCCCCGTCCTCTTTTGTTTGTTTCTTCATACGAGGGTTTCTCCTCTTCCTTTCCTCCTCTCGTCCTCCTCTGTCTCCTTCTCTTCTCCTCCTCCGCATCTTTCCTCTTCTCCTCCTCTTTTATTTCTTCTTAAATTATCGTTGATATTGATTTCGTCCTTAATAGTTTTAGGAGTTCAATTCTTCTAAATTTTAAAGATTTGAAAACTTTTTGAAGTTCGCTTTTATGTGCTTTTGACTTGTTTTCTTTTGTTTTGAAGTTGAAATACTGCTATAATATACATTTGGCATTCACGATTTCTTCTCTTTTTAATTGTTGATACGAGGAATTTAACTTAGTGTTTGTTCTCTACTTTTTCCATGAAAATTAGGGTTTCAGATGTTTTTGCCATTGATTTTGTTTTATTTTTTTTACATGTAATATGTATCAACTGTATCGTGAAGTATATTAAGTGTATCAGGAGAACTTCAAGTGTATCAAGTTTATTTAATCAATAAATTTATTTAATCAATAGAGTGCATCAGTGAAGCGTAAAAAGTGTATCAAATAGTACTTTAAGTGTATTAAATCTGTCTAAGTGTATCATTGAACTATAAGAAGTTTATCAACATTGTATCAGACATATCAAACTTATTTAAGTACATTAAATCCATCAAGTGTATCAATAGTATGTCAAGTGTTTCATGCTTATATTGAGTGTATTTAATCCATTGAAGTGTATCAACAACAACAAAGCATAGCAAGCGTATCAACAACGTATCAAGTTTGTCAAACTAATGATGTGTATCAAGTGTATTTAATTCATCGAGTGTATCAACAAAGCATTTCAAGTGTATCAATATCAATGAGTGTATCAAACTGATGATGTATACCATTGGAGTATCAGTGAAGCAAAATAAGTGTATCAACTACATCAGTGAAACAAATCAAGTATCAATGAGTGTAATAAGTGTATCAACAATACATCAAGTGTATCAATGAGTGTAATAAGTGTATCAACAGTACATCAAATATATCAAAGGTATAAAAGGTATCAAGTACGGTAATTACTTCTTTCTTGTTCGATCCTTTCATTCTTTCATCTTTTTCTATATATATTAAATTTGTAGATGAAGTTGAGCGTAAATGGAGGTTTAGGGGGAAGACATGAAATGAAAGACTGGAACCCTAAATTTTAGGAGGAATACGAAACTTGTAGGAAAAGATGAACTCTGTGAAGGTGGAGGGTATGTTTGTAGTTTTGTATTTTTCAATTGTGGATTGGGTTTGAGTTTCGTTGTTTTTGCAAAACTAAAAGTGGTATGCTATGTGCCTAATTTATCAAATTTGTTATGTGAAATCGAATATAATATTTTAAAATCACTCTTACATAACATTTTATCAAATAATAACTATTATGAAGTTTTATCGAGGGATATTTTTAAATAGCGTAATTATTGACAAATAAAAAAATTTGATACATGGTCGTAAATCTGGAATCTAGATACACATTCTTTTTATTTATTTACTTTTTTTTTTTTTTTAAAATGAATTTATGGGGTTTTAGAAAACCATCTAACTCGGATTTAATAATAGAACCATTGCATTTTAACAGAAAAATGGTATGCGGTAATACTGAGGCCATCGGTGTTTCGCAACCACTTGTGGAGGTCCAAATTCTGACGTCGATCGTTCTCCTTCAAGGCGTGCAGCTCCTGCGCGAGAGAAACTAGAAATACGCAACGTCGAATTCAAATTTCTGAAGAACCAGGTTACTGAAACGGACAATCGCGGTATCATATAGGTGTGATTTTTAGGGTTTCTTTCTGGGTTGCATGTTCGTAAAATTACCACCAAACATCAAACCAGCAATTTCAGGTTTGAATCCCCAAGCATGCCGCTCCTTCTCTTTTCCAGATTAACCCATGGGCATTCGCTGCATCTAATACTGTTTCCCTGTCTCCTCCCCCTCAAAATGCATATCATATAATACTACCTTTTATCTCTTTTTAATCTTCGAAGCCTTGATGTCTTACGCATTTTAGGGAAATGTGCATGCTATTCCGTTTATTTGATTCGATTGTTAGGGGGAGGGCATGAGAAGCGAATCTTAGGGTTAGGTTTTTCTATAAAGTTAAGATGAGGATCATGGGTTGAGAGTTTTGTATAGGAAGTTGCTCTCATCTATTCAGTATTGCTACTTCCATATCTTATTTCTCATAGACACCCAATTCCCTTTTCCAGATTTCTGGGTTGGGTTTCCGTTTTATTAAGTGCAGCATTTTTTTTTCCACCCATCTGTCTTCTGAAAACCAAAATATCATGAGTTGCATTTTCTTAAATTTTCTTCTGGAAACCTAACTTCCATTAGTATTTAGTTGTAGGTTTCTGATTCTTCCGTTGGAACTGAAGATGTGTGACGCGAAGGAGAAACAGGAATCAAGTGAAGGAAACCAAGTTAATGCAAAAGAAGATGAGCTTCATGATTCTCTCTCTGTGCCAGCTGAGGCAACTGCAAACTCTTGTGAAAAAGAGATTGATTCTCCTGAAACTCATGTACAGGAAATTGTACCTCTTGAGGATAGTTTAGATAAACCTACAATTGCTCAGCAATCAATTCAAAAATCGGGGCATGCACTTCCCATGGATTGTGACCAAGAGTTGGATAAGCCTGATGCAAAACCTGCTTCTGATGTCAAGTCTGGCCCTGTTGAGTTACCCCCAAGGGATCTAGACGCTGCTGTTTCCAGCTCTCCCCTAGAAACTGTTCAGGCCTCCATGGATGCCAAATCTGAGGCTTTTGAGATGCCTGAAATTAAAACCTGTTCTCTTGATGATGCTTCAACAGCAAGTCACGATGAACCTGTAACTCCCCATCCAGTGTCATCTTGTGTAAAAGCTGAAACAGAAAATGCCATAGAATTGAAGGTCAATGAAGACATTGTTACTACACCTCATAACGGGGATTCAAACATGAATCACTCGTTTATTTTGGATGAAAATCATATTGCTGAAGGTAGTGAATCAGGAACAGAAGAAGAGCAATCTGCTTTCATGAAAGAGCTTGAAAACTTCTTCAGAGAAAGAAGCCTGGAATTCAAACCTCCTAAGTTCTATGGAGAGGGTCTGAATTGCCTCAAGTAATAATTTTATTCTTCTTTACTGTAGCATGATTTACATGTTATTGGATTGGAGTTCTCAGCTCACATTTTGAACTTTTTAATATAAGGTTGTGGAGGGCTGTGACTAGATTGGGAGGCTATGACAAGGTATTTTTTGTCATACTTTCTGTAATGACCACTGTGTTTCTTGTTTCGAGGACGATGTGTTTGGATCATGGAAAATCTAATGTAAATATTTCAAAGATAGTTCTAGTTCCCATGTAATTTTTTGTTTAGGGCTTAAGCAGCCTCGTACACGATGAGGCTAGAAAATGCATTTGATAGGTACTATGCCTAAATTTAATTGTCGAGAAAATGAACATGGTACGTATAACTTCATGCAAAGTGTTTTAGCTGCTCTCTTTAATCAACCTTAGGGCATAGGTAGTTGGGGGAGAAAATTACGGGTCTATGGTTTATTTTCTTATGTTTCTCCTCATGATATTTCTTGTTTCATTTGATTAAATTGTCTTTTTTTGGCCCTGAAATCTTACTTTTGACGCATCCATCACTGGCATCCTTTTATGACAGGTGACTTCATGCAAGTTGTGGCGCCAAGTAGGAGAGTCTTTCAAGCCTCCAAAGTAAGGACACAATTGGTTGACTTGTAATGTCAAAATCTTCCTACGTGTGACATTGTTGGAGACAAGTTGCTGCTTTTCCCAATTATATTTTTCGAATTGTTAATTTAGTTTATGCTCTTTCACCTGTCTTTCTTATTGTTTGTTAAGAGTCAAATTAGTTATAATGCCCGAAATCATTGAACAGCCTAGCTTAATGCCTAACCTAATTCTGGTTTACATTTATACTAAATCATTGTCAATGAATTCTTCAGGTAGTTTGAAGAATAAATGGTTTCATAGTATCTGAGTTGTAACACCTCCAATTTAGGAGGAATTTTTTGACCTTTTATATTTTACCTCTTCTTTCGGCCTCTATATGATAAACTTTTTTTTTTTTTTTTTTTTTTTTGTGGTTCTGCAGGACATGCACGACAGTTTCATGGACATTTCGAGGATTTTATGAGAAGGTGATGGCCAAAAGATATTTTCTTTGAATATTTGTGTATTTCCATTGATGTATTTATATCTATATTTTGTATGCGCGTCCTATGGGATTTCCATAGTCACAGGTTCCTTATAAATTATAGGTTATGGGATTATTAAAACTACTTGTGGGTCATTTGAAGTTCTGTAATGTAGGTTATAAATATAAACCATTGCACTTGTTTCAAATGGATGAAGTTTTCAGTCCATGTAACCTTTCTTACCGTAGCAAGTATTATTTCAATTTAGTATCTGAGTTTTGTTGCACTTCTTTTAACCTTAGCTTTGTATCAAGACTCAAGTGTCTCCAATCTCTATTTACGGCTTAGAAGATCATGGAAAAAGAAACATATATAGTTGCATAAATTTCGTAACATGATACTTTTGGTTGTAACTCCTTGATTTTTTGTAGGCTCTCCTTGATTATGAGAGGCATAAAACCAATGGTGGCGAACTTAGTGTACCTATTGCTTCCAACTCAGAACCTATGAGTATTGAAAACCAGGTAATACAGAATTTGAGGCTCTGGACTTATTTTTTTTATTTTTTCATGTCAAATAGCATCTAGGTAATATTTTTTGGGCAAATTTGATTCTGTTATATATATAAAAGAGCTATTATGGCGTTTTTTGCTCACAAGATGAGGTAAGAGAGAGTTGAAGGTTACATACAATGCATTTCAATTCATAGATTCAGGGCTAGTGACTGGTTTCAACTATTATTTAGGAAATTTTCACACTTTTATATGACTTGTGTTTAGCAATACTTGGTCATACAAAATTTGGATTTGTAAAAGGGTTTCAATTCACCATCAGAGGCTTACTCCCCATTCTTCCTTGGGGCATGTGCCTTACCTCTCCATGAGGAAAAGGCCTCCTTTAGTCTTTTAAGACATTGGTTGGGTTCAAATCCCACAGTCACAAGTTTAAGATCTTATAAAAAAAACAAAATCTTTTAAGACATTGGTAATAAATTGTCCCAAATTTTGGTGGGAAATTGTGTTAGGCCTTGATAGAGGATTGATATCTCTAGAAGCTTACTTATTCCGTGAAAGTACAACATTCCATCAAAGAAAGTTTTCCATAGACAAATATTGTTCAATGAAATAATTGGTATTAGTCCTGCCAAGAGCCACTAGCCAACCAGAAAGTGTATTTTTCTCTGAGTTTTTCAACCTGCATAGCTCAGGAAAGGACAAAAAGAAGTTGGATCATGGGGAGAGGTTTGAGGAGCTAACGAAAGATCTGGAATAAGAGAAGACATCCAGTCTGAGGTCATCTTAAATGTTGCATAGGTTAGATCATCGAAAATAGTGGGTGCTGGTTTTAGGAAGTATAGGTGTTATTTGTTAATAATGTTGGTGTTCTTGATCCTGCTCATGTTTGTATTATATTGCCCCAAGGAATTACCATCCTGCTAATGTTTGTTTGCCCCAAGGAAACACCCAAGAGACAAAATAGTACATGATCAAAAAAATTAATGTACATACGGTCAAATTTCTCAAATTTCTTTAGTAATTTTATAAATCCTGATGTTCTCTCTCACACACACAACTTTAATCAGGGATCAGGATCAGGTAGAGCACGAAGAGATGCTGCCGCACGCGCCATGCAGGGTTGGCACTCACAACGTCTTCTGGGAAATGGTGAAGTTAGTGACCCTATTATCAAGGTCTGGTGAATGCTGAGTTTCATGGATTGTTTTCTCTCGTGCATCCTCAATTTATTCCATTACTATCCTTTTCCAATGGGGTACCATCTTTAATAATTTCTGCAGGACAAGAACTCACTTTCAATTCAGAAAAGGGAAAAACAACTAAAAAGCATTGGTAAGCTTCTTTTAGGTTCTTCACAGTATGGATGGCTGCATAGCTGTAATTTTTCCTTCATCTGGTTATAACTATTATTAATAATTTTTGGTTGATGTAGGTCTTCTTAAACGTAAGAAACCATCTTACATGGAGCATGCCATGAAATCAACACGTACAAAATCACCAAAACCACAGTTAGTAACTCTCTTATGACAATTGGCCAATTTGTGTTGCACATGTAAGAAAACATTGGATGGAATGTTGGTAAGGAATTTAGCATTTCAAAAATTTTATCTGTGGCTAGGTTGGACGTAGCAGTAGTTGATATTGGACAACCAGCCGACTGGGTCAAGGTCAATGTGCAGAAAACTGTAAGTTGCGGAAGTCTGTTTTAATGAAAAACACCTGAAATAATGATCATGGGGCCAACTTACATAGTTCCATTCTTGTGGCAGAAAGATTGTTATGAGGTCTATGCATTAGTTCCCGGACTACTACGGGAGGAGGTACATCATTTCTGTTTTGTGCCTTTTCATCATCTGCAAATTTGCAATGTGTACAGTTGTCATGGAGAAACTGGCTTTCATTTTTTTACATTATTTATATTTCATTTAATCAATGAAAACTTTTAAGAAGCTCAATTGACGACGCATTTGCTTGGGTTTTTTTTTTCTTTCTTGCAATGGTTAAGAGAGATGAGCATTTTCCATCTGTTTGCTGCGCTAGCAGCCTTTGGCTTGTGAGGCCTTGCGCTACGAGCTCAAGGCATCTTTACTTTAACTTTTTTTTTTTTTTTTTAGGTCTGAATTAGTGCATATGTTTCATTGTAGTCTGTGCAGCGTGTAAAATATTTCCGAATTCTTGTCTGTTTCTGCAGGTGCGTGTTCAGTCTGATCCGGCAGGACGCTTGGTCATTAGTGGTGAACCTGAACATCCTGATAATCCATGGGGTGTCACACCCTTCAAAAAGGTCCTTACCCACCTTAACTTGATTAGGAAGCAGTTTATTTTAGTAACCAGAATTACCCTCAACAATTTACATTATCGTTGAAACTTACAGGGCTCCTTACGTTTTTTCTTATTCTAATCTGCTGTATTCCCCTAATTTCCTCAACCTCGGATCTTCAATTTCTTTGCCGGGAAAGAGCTGAAGAAAAGAAAATGAAAATTTTGTGAATTTAGAAAAAATATTCAATGCGTATTTTTCGTGGCAGGTGGTCAGCCTACCATCAAGGATTGATCCACATCAGACTTCTGCCGTTGTCACCTTACATGGACAGTTGTTTGTTCGTGTTCCATTTGAACAGTTGGAATGAATGCGTACTCGAAGCTTGATGTTCAAACCAATCTTGTAGTTTGACATGTTAGTCTGTTTTATAATGTTAATACAGTTGGACAGTGGCAAAAAACCGTTTAGATAGGCAGGAAACATGATTTTGTTTTGCTTTGGTAGTGGTTAGCTGGCATGGAAGAGCTATTAATGTATCTTATATGAACTTCTAATCTAAGGTATAGCTAGTTCTACAAATCTGCTGACTATTTCGTAGTCCCTCTACGGCTTATTTATAGCATTAATGATACTACTGTTCATTTATTCTTGATAAGTATAGATAGGATATTTGGTCGCATCATGGTAGCCCTAGGAAAAAGGAAGTATACCGTACCAAAATTTGTAAATGACAGAACATGAAAACAGCAAATTGATCAGTATCAATATTAATAAGCATGAACGTGATGAAATTTTCATATTTGCAAACTAAGGTATGTAGTTGATATAAATTTAAATAGAAATGTATACATTTTATGACACTTAAATGAAATCAACCAGAAAAGGATACTTTTGCAACGTGATGTAATAATATTCATAATTTAATGATTTAAAAAATTAGACGCAATTTACATTATGGTTCAGTTGCCATTGAAGCCAAGTCTAATTCTTCGTCAGAATCAATCACATCCTCAAAATCATAATATGCTTTGACCTGCATGTAAAGTAATAACTGTGAGCTCCATTTACAAGACCTCGATAAGCATAACAGTACGATACTTCCATTCTATCATTATAAGAGAAAGGGCTACAACTGCGAGGTGGAATGTGATAATAAATCACCTTTACCTCCAACTGAGGCATTCTGAGCCTCTTTAAAAGGAAACCAAGAGGGGTGTTACGTTAAAGATAGATCTGATTGGCCATCAACCAAAAGGACAAAGGAAAGATGGTTTATGCAGCCACATATGTTCGTGGATTAGCCATTCCTCTCTTTTCTTTCGTCATTCTTCCCTTATCCTATACGTTAATGCTCTCATTTATCAGGGGCTGATTAGAAAACAATACTGTGGACGCCAGTTTTCCATTAGAAATCTACGCGAAAACCAGACCACAGATTTTGGTGGAATACAATTCCAGTTAACTAAGTCGTTGCTGTCATCTCTACTTCCAGTCCTGTGCCTGAAAAGCCTCACTCCTATTCCAGGAACTATAACGGTCGAGATGCATAAACCCAAGTCGCAAGTCCATAGATACCTATTCTTCAAGTTCTCCATTGAAAAAGACACTTTTAACATCCAGTTGATAAAGGAGGTAATCAAAGTTAACTGCCATAGACAACAAAATTCTGATAGAATCTATTTTAGCAACGAGAGCATACGTTTTTTGATAATCAACTCCATAGATCTAAGTAAACACCTTGGCAAACCTTGTACCTTCCAACACTACCAACAGCTTTACATTCCACAGTGAACACCCACCTGCATCCAACTGTTTTCTTATCTTTAGGTAGTTCAAGCTGCGGTCGACGGGGCAATCGGTCAGAGTAGAACTAACGACGGCGACAAACCTCGAGGCAGTGAACACGTGGGCAGCACTGGCAGCAGCGAGGGGCTATAAAAGTTTTGGGATTTTTTAGATCGTCAAAGGTTTTATAGGTTTTAAAAAAACTAGGGTTTTTTAGGGTTTCAAAAACCTACTATGATACCATGCCAAAGAATGTAATTTTTTGTATATTTCACAAAGAGAGAAAGATTTTCTTAAATAGAAGAGCAACTTATCACAAAAAAGGGAAAAAATTGGCAAATATAATAAAATAGAATACAAAAAAGCAACATTTATATCAAAGTAGGAAATATTCACCAACTTGAAAATAATTTTCCAAACAAGGCGATAGCTTGCTACCTTTGGTCGTGGAGTAATGGCTTCAAAACTATGAATGATTGGAACATCAAAATTCGGAGGTGCTAGAACAATATATGCACCTTTGTTTTTGTATCTCTCCTCAGTAGCCTGCAAGGGAAAAACGGAAAGAAAACTAGTTCTCATTTCAAGTGAAATAAAAGGTAATATCAAGTTTACTCATTTATCAAGAAAATAAAATGCCTTTGTGCTGCAATATTTTGGCGTAAATTGCTCCTACTTAAGAAAAATTCATCTTTTAATATCCATGAGTGTCTAGATCAACTTACGCACACCTCGACAAATCTCACAGGATCACTCGCCTAACACTACAACATTTGGATTGAACTCATGACCTTTTAGCCATTTCTTGAGTCTATATATCCTTTTTTACCACTAGACCAACCCATTATGGTTCCTACTAGAGAAAGAGTTGATGAGGATTCAAATTTTTGAGGCCTTCTTTTGGGTGCTTTGAATGGAAAGAAATCAAAGATTTTTCTTTTTCTTATAAGAAACGCACTATGAGATGTTTTTTCATTACGTCATTTATGTTGCAATATCTTGGTGTAAATTGTCTCCTTTCTTTAATTACTATAGTTATGCTTCCCTACTAATATGGAAAGCCTTTTGTAATGTCCTTGGAGTTTATCTTCAACTTTATGTAAATTTTGTCAATGAAATTGTCTATAAAAAATGAAGGGAAAAAAGAAGAAGATATCCAAGTGACTGAGAACAATGACTAGTGAAGGAATCAAAAGATGAATTTTGGTATTTTGGACAAAGGTTGTAAATGGCTCTGAATGTCAACCTTAATTTGATTTCTCATCTAAATGGCTCTGAAAGTTATCTTCGAAGCTTCCTTGGTATTTTTTTTGGGTCAGTTAAGCTTTGAGGCTGCTGGAGGCATCTCTATGGGTTTTGCTTTCTCCTAACATTTTGAAGTTTTGTCCGAGAGTCCTCGTGTTTGGCTTTCTCATTATCTTTCTAGATTTTGTTTCAGCTTTGATGGTACCTGTTTAGCTTGTTTAGTCTTTGGGTTCTTGTTTTTCCGTTTCGCAGTTTTTTTGCTGACTTTGAGCTACTGGTTTTGTCTAGTATTCTTCCTTATTTCTTATGCTCTTAGTATAATACTCTTGTACTTTGAGCTCAAGTTTCTTTTATTAATAATAATTCTGAGACTTGTTGCCGTTTCAAAAAAATATTACAATGTCAAGCTAATTGTGGTGTGATAATGACAATCAAGTTGCACTTCAAACAACATCTAATCTAGCATTTAATGAGTGAACTGAACATATTGAAGGAGACATTTCATACATAAGAAAATACATCAAAGGTTGGTGTCCACAAGATATGTGGAGCAGGAGAACAATTGGAAGATATCATTACCAAAGCAAGAATAAATTATCTTTGCAACAAGTTGGTCATGATCGACATATTTTCTCCCGCTTGAGATGGAGTGTTATAATCTATATTTTCTTTTATACTTCCCTCTATTGCACGTTTTTTAACTTAGGGTTCTCTAGTGTACCTATATATCTCCGATTCTCCCTATTATGAAATGCAATGAGATTTCTCTACACATTGAGTACACTAAGAGAGATAGCTCTACGTGGCTATGAAGCACAAACACGGAGAAGAAGGACATTAACAAAACTCAGCAGGTGGTTGTTTAATTTACAAGGGAAATAAGCGAATTAGCACTCCCAACAATCGAAATTACACAATTAATACCACCAGTGAACTTACTTTTAAGTTTTAAAAATATTGTTATTTTTTCTTAAGTTGTTTAGTTTATATTGCCTTAATTAGCAAATAAAATTAACATATTGTTGACCCCTTAGAACCAAAGAAAAAATTAAGAAGAAACTACTGAATGCTACCACATTTATAATTAATAATTTTGAAAAAGTTAAAACTAATGAATAACTATCTTTCTACTGCTTACCTTCAAACTTGTTCCCACCAAACATACATGATACCAATATGTTTAAAAGGCTATAGAATTTCAAATATAAGAACTTCCCATTTGAGAAGCCCCAAACACCTTCAAAATAATAGCTTGACTTGGGTAAAAAAACATGTAGCACAAATAGTTTGGTGTACAGATTGCAATTCTTTTTTGCTAGGCAACGTGTACTATTCTACAAGTATTCTAACCCAGATTTCAAGAGGCAAAACACCACACAAAGCTGACACTGATTTTTTACTGCCAAGTTGATGGATAGAAAACTTATCCCTTCAAGCTGAGTTTAAATAGACAAAAGGGAAGAAATCAAAAGAAATACAAAATTAAAAACAATCAATGCAATCCGCTCTATAAAGAGATAAAGATTCAGTCGATACCTGAAATTGCGGATAGTCTGGAGCACTAAACAAAGTAATCAGTTTCCCTGAATCTACAACATGATCAATCGTGTAACCCTGATCCATTCCTGCAAGACCGGGTCTCTTTTCTCTAGCATCAGGACCTTCATGGGATCTGATAATTAGCTAGACAACCAAAAGGAAAAGGTTACAAACTGATTGTTCTAGACAGTTTACTTTAGGTCATAAAATACGTCTCAAGTAATGTTCGAACGTCCAACAGTATATGCTACGACAGATGAAGAGTTAGGAAGTTGGACAAGTTTTTACTTGTTAGTTAGTCAGTTCAGGTGTACAGTGTACGACATTAAAGAAGAGGAAGGGGAGGAAGCAAATTAGAAATTCAAGAATTGAACAAGTCTCTAAAACACATGACCTGTATCATTCCTTGTTTTCTTTTCTATTTCTGTTGACTTCAGAATTAAAGCACCAAAATCACCATGTCAAAGGGATGGAACATGAAAGGGCAATCTATGAAGGATAGAGTAAAGTCAGCTGCGGAAGAGATGAAGACGACAAAACACAGAAAATTTTGGAAATGGAGAGGGGATTGGAATACTCTTGGAAAGATGGAGAAGGAAACCAGCAAGCAACCAAAAAACCCTAGAAGGCTAGAACCATATCATGAGGCTTCATCTATACGTTAAGCTTCCATATCTATAAGAACAGTTAACAGGAGAAGAAAGCAGAACATACTTCTTATCTTAAAAGATATTTATAAAGAATGGGGGGAAAAAACTTGACTTTTTTGTTAAGAAAAAATAAAAGAATACATGGACATTAAAAAACTATCGTGCCTATACAAGAAGGGGCTCTAAGCAAGAGAAATAAGTCCAAGCGAATACTTACAAAAGAGCCTAGAAACAAAGGGCCAAAGATAAACATAGAATCTAACAAGAGACCAAACATCATCAAAAGAACTATTGGGCCCACTAAAGATTCTATTGTTTCACCTAACTGCCACAAAGCAAACCCTTTATCACGGAAGGGTAGATGAAGGAAAAGCTCTTCAAATGCCTCCCTACACTATCATGGAGAAGCCATTGTATCAAGGGTCCACTGCCAATGGTCTCCAGAGTTTGTCTTTGGGGAGGGAGAAGGATGGTGGATAGGTTGGCCCACTTATCGATCTCCTCTTCCAGAAGGCAGCATTTAAAGAACCGACGCCCTCTTCCAGAACCCACGCCCACTTATCGATCTCCTCTTCCACAAGTCAAAGAGGTTCCAACAAATGAATATAGGAGGGATGGAAGGCCAGATGGAATATTATTAAAAGAATAAATCTAACCAATAATGAGCTGGATTAATTCCAATCTCCATGGAAGAAAAGGTAGAAGTTAGTTGGTATTTGATATTCCATCTAACAAGCTCATGCACATTCTCGTGAGATACTTCTTCTTTGGATTAACAAACACAAGATTAATTTTGAACCCCAAAAGGAAAATAGGTAATGTAATACGGAAAGGCAACCAGAAAAAGTGAAATCTTTTACTTGAATTATTTGCGACGGAAGTCTAAACATAGCCTAAAGGTTGCAATAAAGAAGATGAAGCTTGAATCTTGGTCCATCTTGGAGTGTCTTTTACTTGAGGGAGGAGGAACGGAGGAAGAAATTGGGTATGTGTTTCCTCCCAATGCAACTAGGAAAGATTGATGGAAATAAAAACAAGAGAATTGTTATAAAATCGTCCAGAAACAAGGGTGAAAAACAAAGAATCTAATAAGGGTCCAAACGTCAAAATAAGAACCCACGCCCTTTAAAGATTTTGATGTTTCTCTTTCTCCAAAGCCCCCCAAAGTAGCTCATAATCCATATTAATAAAGATGGTTTAGTAGTTAATGTCACATACAATCAGCTTGGATCAGACAAAATTCATGCTTTTATGCAAATAAAGATGGCTAAAATAAACCGAGTGCAGTCCAAGCAACAAATATTATATAGTTGAGTGATTCTAAACTTTTATTTAATATTTCAAACAAGTTTTGGACCTACTGACTGCCACCAGTAAAACTTAATTCATTAGCTAAGAATTGCATTAAAAATGTATCTCTGATAAGAAACACTTTTATAGATGACAAGAAATAACCAAAAAGAAGGAAGAAACTCAAGCCCCAAACCAAGGAAGGGTTGTATTAAAATATATCTTTTAAAAGAACAATATAGATATCGTAAATTCAAAACACACACGCACGTTTTAACATCTAAAATAAACTAACAAAGTGTTTGTTAAAGTTACCTTCAGATCGAATTTTTTCAAGAATTCTTCAGTGCAATCAGGACCCCACAAGAGACCAATGCCCCTCTCTCTATTTGGGGAGAGACCAGGATTCATAGAAGGATCAGACCACAACACATCACCCGGAATTAAATTCAAGCCTTCCCATGGGGGATCAAGAACCGATCTTCTGGCTTTGGATAGCTCCTCCAAAGAACCAAGAGATAACCCGTTGGCTTCCGGATTTAAGATTATCCTACGATTTTTTTTCCCTTTCGATCTTTTAGACGAAGGAACTGATATGCTGCGGAAAAGTCCTCCATGAGCCGTATATACACATCCAGCAATAATGGAGGCTAAAGGCAGCCCTTCGAAACACCCCAAACACTTCCGATAGACATGCTTACCTTTGTCTCCATACTTGGTTAGCACCTCCTTCTCAAAACCATAAACGGATGTGCAGTACTTGGACTCGTGGTTTCCACGAAGAAGAAATACACGATGTGGCATAAACACCTTTAGACATTATGGAAGCAGAATTTAATCAAATGAAAACCCCCTGTTCAAGGCAAAGAAAGACTAGAAAGTAGCAAGGATATATGTGATGCCATGTTTTTCTTTTAAATAAATGGAAGGGCAATTACTGCTAGGCTGAGATGATAAAAATTGAACAGAGACTAGATAGAAAAGATTAAGCAGCAGGCCACATGCTACTCTACTGTACGCATAACATAAAATCCCGGACGATGCAGGGAACGTGATTACATGAATGATTAAAAGTAAAACTGATGTTCATAAATACCTTCCAAGCCAATAAGAGCAAAAAAGTTTCAAGTCCCCAAGCCCCTCTGTCGACGTAATCCCCATTGAAGACAAAGAAACGGTTTTCAGAAGGAAAACCAGCATCCTGCAGAAGAAAGAGGAGATCATGAAATTGACCGTGGATGTCTCCAACGACGACTACAGTGGAGTCGCTGCTGGGGGGTGAATCTTGGAGGATTGTGAGGCAATTGGGTTCTTTATGGAGGATTTTAGAAGCGGTGAGGATTAGAGAGTCGAAAACAGAGACGGGAAGGACGGAAGAAAAGTGGGATGGAGGTAAATTTTTGGAAGACCAGTCGAAGGCAGCGATGAGATGGTGTATCCACTGGAGGGAAAGGGTAGCATCGGGAGGCCAAGAGAGAGGTAAGTGAATGGGAGGTGGAGTGGAGGAAGGTGAAGATGATGTGCAGGGATTTTCTTCAGATTCAGAGAGGGTGGAGGAGGTGGTGGAGGGGAGATGACCGAAAGGAGCCGGAGTAACATCCGTGGGAATCGGATTGGAGGAAGCTGAAGAATCCAAATCCGAATGGTTCGACGACATTGTTATCTTCTTCGTGGTTGAATGATGAGAGATGTAGCAAGCCCTAGCAATGGCAGCGCCTCCATTTCTATACTAATTTATTTTTCTACACTTAACTACTGGCATGCCATCCGCCAGCTCCTTTTTGCACTCCTCTGTCCCATTAATTAGGCATCACCATTGCAATAGTCAGTCCATGAGCCTTTATTTTAAATACAATAAAGAAAACAATTTTATATTATACGTTTGGTGGAATATTAAAAATTAAACACTAATTTAAACAATTTCTTAAAATATATTTACAATAATTACAATCTGATGTATTGGCAACTTTACAAAATACAAAAGAATTTAGAAAATTTAGATTAACTCTCAGCAGTCAATTAATAATATACTATACATTAGCATTACTAATAGAAATATATCTAGGAGTATTATAAAACTAAACGATGGATTTATAGATTTTGTTTGCATCTACAAAATATTTAGACGGGTGAAATGTAAAAAGAATCACTACAAATAAAAATAAATAAATAAATGGTTGAAAAACAGGAAAATAATAATATAAAAAAAAATATATATAATGGAATTAAAATACTAGTTTTTAATTACATTACGTTTCTATCCTACGAGTCACCAACAATCCGTAATTGGTGTGAAAGAAGTACTGTTAATAGGATGAGAGGAGAAGAGATTTTTTTTAATTCACTGCAGTGTTGGAGGAAAAAGAGAGAGCAGACCACCAAAATAAAATCTAATCTCCACATATAAATAGTAATGATATTCCGCGTGAAGTTGGGTTAAAACTTTTCAAGCATTTCTTTTCAGACGACACAACCAACAACAATCCGGATCCCATTAATTAATTATGGATCCTATCACATATGAGAAGATTAGACGGCGGAGGAGGCGGTCCTCCAGGCTCTTCCGTCTTACCTCCAGAAGACTGACGGTGTCGAAGCTGCGGTCAAAATTCGGGTGGCTGTTGCGTATCTTAAATTGGTGGCGTCGATCCATTGTTCGTATTAAGAAGAGTGGAAAATCATCATCAAAAGGTTGTTCTAATAATTCAGGTGCGCAAGCTGCGAGGCTCAGGACCTTCCGCCGCTCCAACTCCTTCTACGCCGAAGCCATTGCCGATTGCTTGGAGTTCATCAAGACCTCCTCCTCCTCCTCCTCCACCTTCTCAACGCCTCCTTCCACTGTACCTACGCATACCTTCTAAATTTCTAGCTTCTTTCTTTTTTCTTTTTTTCGCATCCCATATGTTATATTATATTATTATTGGCGATGGTTTATTCCTTTCCTACACAATTAATTGAAAATATTTTTTCACCTTACTCCTATATACTGCAATTTCTACTTCCATTTTATTAATTCTTCTTCTTTATTTATTGTTTTTTTTTGGGTATATGTCGTTTATTTTATTTCAGTTTCTAAACTTATAAACATTTCAAACAGTGTTTAGGAATTAAGTAAAATGAAATATCTTATAAATTGATTATCAAATTATTTACGCATCCATATTTTCACTTATTATTATTTATTACCCTAATTAAAAATCTCTTATTTGTTTGCCGAGATTGAATTTTACTTTGATTTATGTTAATTGCGCAATGAACGAGTAGAGTAGTTTTAAGATTAATAATTAAATACAAGAAAAAAAAAAGTAAATTTGTGGTGAAGTGAGATGATATTAATTTAAAATAATATAGCGGGGTAGAAAAAATGTGGTTGAGTATTTAACGAAAAACGAAATTAGTTGATTTTAAGTAGGTGAAAATAAAAATAAAAGAAAAAAATAAATGGGAAATGAAAAATGTGAAAAAGCTCCGTGATTACGCCACCTACTTCATTTCTCCTCTTTTGACTAACGTGTTCCATTATTGTAACACAAGGAACCAACATACCGGCTTCTTCACCTGCTCTTCTTTCAAACTTTTTCTTTATTATATTTCTCCATTTCAATGCTAATTTGCAATCACGCCTCTTTTACTCCCAACCCTTTCAATTTTATGTTTTGTGAATTATGTACTCTTTTTTTTTTTTTTTTTTTACTTAAACAATTATAATTAGAACAATAAAATTGAAATATTTGCTTTCAACCTTTAAAACCTGTTTTTGAATAATGATATATTATTGATAGGTGAAGCCCCAACCAAAATGTAAGAAGTCAGCTCAACAAAGTCATTTCAAATGAGGTTCATTAATTAGTTAAACAACTTCGCTTGAACTCAAAAGGGACAACAGAGACAAGTATATAATCCATATTAATTGCAATATATATGAGGTTGATTAGTTCGAGTCTTATTTATTGATGGATTTGAATTTGTATTATATATATATGTGTGTGTGTAGGGACAGACAAATCAATTTCCTTCTCATATATATACACACATACGCATATTTAATAATGTATTAATGATATTTTCATTCTTTGACTGTTTAAAATAACTATCGGTCCTCTTAATTTTAAGAGATGACTTGGTGGAGATTAATTATTGTAAAATGTTTGAGAAATGAATATTCAAAATTACTGATAGAGAACCATACTTATGATACGTCAAAATATTGTAAACGATAGAAAAACAACGATAAAAAGAAACACATGCTCAAATAACAATAAATGTGATAAATTTATAATTCTTATATTGCTACGATAAAAGTAATAAATTTCAAGTAATTTTTCAAAACAATGTGATGATTAAGCATGTTATTCAATTAGATTATAAATATTAATTTGTTATTACCAATAGATGACCTTTGACGTGGACAGTAAACGTGGCCATAATTTAAAAAGAAAAAAAAAAGGAGAAGTTGGAAAGATAAAACAAATAATGGAAAGAGAAGAAAATGATGGAAAGTAGAAGAAATGGGGTAAATCATCGAAGAAAGGTAGAACGAAATTTTAAATATTTTGTAATTAATAACCAATAATTTCGCCTCAAACAAGACGCGATGATGGACAAAGGGAGAGAATAAGAATTGTTTACTATTTTTCTTATAATGGATGATTTCACGCCAATCTACATAAAATTTCTAATGCTTCCATTACATAATACATACTATTCCTATTCCTATTCCTATTGAATATTAAGTTATTTATTAAATAATTCAGTGTTTATTGTGTCGAAGTTACATAATTTTTTAAAAAATACATATAAAACTAACAACGTGACAAAATAGTGTGATTTTTTTTTATTTTTATATTAGCATAGTATATATTCGTTTTACTTTTGTTAGTTTGAAGATGAATATAATTGGTTTGTAGTCATTTTAGGTTTAATGTGAGTTTGAATGGAAGTGTTTGTTTCATTTATATATATAAAAAAAAAGGTGTAAAAGGAAAAAGAAAATGTAGAGGGTGAGTAATTAAAGTAGAAAAGGAATATGTGAAATAGTAAGAAAAGAAGGGAATGGGATGAAGCATATTAAGGATTGAAAAATGGAATAACAATAACCTTGATGCCTTCGAACAACTTCGAATAATGGGAAATCAAAGGACAAGCATACCTTGTTTCACACTATACGCATATTTCTAACCTCTTTATCTTTGAATTATAACATAAACATTGGGATTTGCGTTATAAATATGTAACCAAACTTTATTATTCTTTTTTAAATAAATAAATAAATTAATAAATAAATTAATAAATAAATAAATACATAAATTAATAAATAAATAAATAATCAGAATGGGTAGAGGCTTTGGCTTTGGAGGGAATGGGAATAATAAAAGAGGGTTGAATGCCATTCCCAGCTTTCTGCGAAGAGCGCTATACTCTATTTGCCGCGCCTCTCTCCCTCCTTCTCCATTATCTTACGCTCCCTTCTCCTCCAAGTCAACCTCCTCGACAGCAATGGCGGATGCTACCGAGACTCTTAAAACCAAGCTTTGCGTTATTGGAAGTGGCCCTGCTGCCCACACCGCTGCCATATACGCCGCCCGCGCCGAGCTCAAGCCTATTCTCTTCGAAGGATGGATGGCCAACGACATCGCCCCCGGCGGCCAGCTCACTACAACGACCGACGTTGAAAACTTCCCTGGATTCCCCGAAGGCATTCTTGGCATCGAACTCATGGACCGTTGTCGCAACCAGTCGCTTCGCTTTGGCACTCAGATCTACTCCGAGACCGTAACCAAGGTCGATTTCTCATCCAAGCCATTTAAGGTCTTTGCTGATTCAAAAACCGTCCTCGCCGATTCTGTGATTGTCGCCACTGGTGCGGTTGCCAAGCGATTGACATTTCCTGGCTCCGGTGAAGGGAATGGGTTCTGGAATCGAGGTATTTCGGCTTGCGCTGTCTGTGATGGCGCTGCGCCTATTTTCAGAAACAAGCCCTTGGCGGTCATTGGGGGCGGAGATTCCGCCATGGAAGAAGCCAATTTCCTCACAAAGTATGGCTCCAAAGTGTATATTATCCACCGAAGAGACACTTTTAGAGCTTCCAAGATCATGCAACAGCGCGTCTCCAGCAACCCTAAAATCGAGGTGATCTGGAATTCGGTGGTTAAGGAAGCTTACGGCGACGCTAACGGGCGAGTCCTGGGGGGTCTGAAGGTCCATGATCTGATCTCCGGAAAGGTTTCTGATTTGGAGGTTTCCGGATTGTTCTTCGCTATTGGTCACGAACCAGCTACCAAATTCTTAGCTGGACAACTCCAACTCGATTCTGATGGGTATGTGTTGACGAAGCCGGGGACAACGCAGACCAGCATCCCGGGAGTCTTTGCTGCTGGCGATGTTCAGGACAAGAAGTACAGACAAGCTATCACTGCCGCTGGTACAGGTCAGTAAAATTGTTTCCGCTTTCCATACTCATTTTTCTTCTTCCTTGTGCTTGTTGTTTCACAAGACATGGCCATAAGTGTGGTAAAAACTTCAGTACAAATAGACATTAGATTTGAAAGATGAATATATATTAGATTATGTAACAAAAAGTTTAACTCCGAACTGTCTATATCCAAGTCTATTGCAAACGTTGCCTTTAGTTTCTAATATATCGTAAAGTCTAGAAAGATGAACTGATTGAGGTCCACGAGAATGAACTTCCAAATACTTGGTGCCTACGTCTTGAGGCGTTAGGGCTGCAAAAGCTTTTTGCACATAAAAGCATTGCTTGGGTGAAGCAGTGTTTTGTTATTTTATTTGTAAAAAAGATACACACTGACACGTTTAAATATTTAGTGTACTTGAAGATATAACCTCAATAGTGAAGAACAGGGAGCACATAACATCAATTTACCTACTAGAAACTGTTCAACCAGACATGCATACTAATTGATCTAAATAGGAGAAGATAAAGATTCCTCTCCCTAGTTTAATCAGGATATGAGGTCCGATTAGCCCAAATAATGGTTAGCAAGTAATTTAAAGAGGCTGCAGGTCCTGTGCACCATGAGCCTTAAGGTGGTAATTTCCCGATC
Source organism: Cucumis cinereus (assembly GCA_037974625.1). Taxonomy (NCBI): domain Eukaryota; kingdom Viridiplantae; phylum Streptophyta; class Magnoliopsida; order Cucurbitales; family Cucurbitaceae; genus Cucumis; species Cucumis cinereus. The sequence continues at coordinate 18,046,712 of JBBPDJ010000020.1, forward strand.
AGTCTCGAAATTTGTTTCTAACCGATGGAGAGATGCTTCTATTCCTTTTAACCCAAATCATCCAAAAAATACAAATCACTCACGTACTTCTTCGACTTCATCGCATGTGAGCGTGAATAGAAAAGGGAAATTCATAAAATAATTAATTCTAAAGATTTTTTTCTAGAAACAACTTTGATTGAAAAAAATAAAATATAAAATAAAAGAACACAAGGCATACAAGAAAAACAAGCCCAACAAAAAAGAGTCCCACTAACGGAAAAGGATCCAACTAATATTAATGTTTCCTAGCGAATGGTTACAAAAATAGCTTCAAACTGTGTGGTGAATGGGGTTAAAGGCACACATCGTCCTTTTTTGTTGTAACGGTGTGTGCCTTTAATTCTATAGACACCAAGATTAATTTTGAGGTTGTTTCATTGTTATAACATTCAAGTCCATAACAAAAGAAATCCTCTACGTTTCCTCGCTCCTTTATTAATTCCAGAATGTAATATATCTTATCTGCTCATGCCTCTGTGGATACACTTGAGATAAATATAGTGATAGTTCTGGGGTGGTGATCACGAATTGGCCAAACTCAATATATTATTCACCCTAACTCACGGATATAAAAAAAAAAAAAAAAAAAAAAAGGAAAAAACAAATTATTCACCCTACTGGGACTTTGCTTCTACCTTGTCTAATTTCTCTTCGTGAAGGGAAGCTCTTCTACTTCTCCCTTTCTTCCCTATGCGCAAGGCAGGTATAGGAGGGAAATTACTTTAGAATGGAGAGAAAAAAGTGTGGATATGTGAGCGGACAGGGGAGATGAGGAAATTATGTAACAGGTTTTTGGGTAATATATTATTTAAGGGTGTGGAACTGCATAGCTTCGCCCCAACGAGGATCCTATTATTAGGCCTAAAGTAAAATAAAAAGCTAACATGCTTAAATCCTATATGAAGAACTCTAAATAATATTGGATGGGTTTTCATGGCATATTTATGAGGAGTTTCTAAAATATAAGTGGAGCCACGCTTTTTTGAACGTGCAGATGTGGCAGTGAACCTGATTCATGATTGAGAAGTAGGAGCACTGAATTATTTACATATGTATTGATATTATTATTATTCATGGCAGTGAAAGTTATTTATTGAAGTTTAGACAATGGGACTTCCTCATTTTAAATTTAGTCCCCTGTTCCTTTCCTTTTAAAAAAGAAGTTATTTTTGTTCGAAAATCATGTCTTTCTTTCGCTTGTCCTTCGTAAAGGTTGATCAAATGAAGTTGCTTCCTTTCTTAAGATTTATTTGTTGTGGTACAGGTTGCATGGCCGCATTGGATGCGGAACATTACCTCCAAGAAATTGGTTCTCAGGAGGGGAAGTGTGATTGATTGATAATAGACTGTGCCTGGGTTTCTCAAAGTTGGCCGTTGAGAAGTAATTTGAAGGCAAATGGCCAAATGTTAAGAACGACCGTGGAAGGGAAAGCTTGTTAAATTGTTGATTTGGGAAATTTATGGGGAGGGATTGACGGGAAATTATTATAGCATTTTCGAAGAAGGTTATTCAGGACATCTTCGGGTAATCTTTAACTTGTGCACTGGATTTATGTTGGTTGGTGTAAAAGCTATTGCAGGCTTGGGCAGTAAGGTTTGAAAGTGAAAACTTGGTTTTCATGCTTTGTATTTTTTCTTACAATGGATAATTTTAAACAACATTTGAATCATCTTTTTCTTAATTTAGAGACTTTTAGGACACTTCGGAGATGAAAAAGACTCGGTAAATAATTTTTCCAAAATCTTTTTTGAAGTTTCCTCCAACGACCACTAGGCATTCGGCATTCAAGCGAGAGGCGACACCTCCTATTGCACGAACTCCACAGGCATCTAACGTAACAGTGGGCAAGGAAATCTGGCATGCATAAAAACTCTGTCTGTTTGGAATACTGACTTGAGTTTTGAAGTTTGAGCTTAGTATGTTGAAGTTAGGAAGTAGTGTTACTTTGATAAATCTGAAAAAAGAAAAAAGACGAGAAGATGAAAATTTCACTAAAGTGCTCTAGAGAATTATTGAAGTTTAGTTATTTAACACCAATTTTTGGCTAAACAACGCTGAATATAGAGACAGTAACCCGGCTCAAGCCAAACCTAAGCAGGTGGTACACTCAGATAATTACATTCTTAGTAGCAAAGCATTTCCAGTTCACAACTTATGGATTATATACATGATGATTTTTGGAGTTTCCATATGGGTAGAAATAGAAATAGATCTTTCAAAGATATTTCTAAGTGTGTGTGTGTGTTTTTTTCATTTTATTCAATCGGGTTTATCAGAAGAAGAATCCGATCTTGAAATTAACTATGAAATCTTGGGGTTCAGCTGAGCCGTGGAATGACACTGATTGCACAAGGGGTTGCTTATCGAATGGAGAAGGTTTGTGCGTAGATGTTGGAGCTCGTCGAGGGATGATGGAGCATGCATGTCCAAATATGTGTGAACAGCAAAATTCTGTGTGAGAGCTTGAGGTTGATGCCTGATTTTGAAAGGAGAGAAATGGCAATGAAAATAGGTGCGGTATGTTTAGTGATGACGAGGAAGAGGAAACTAGATGACAAGAAGAAATTTGGTTCGTAATTAAGTTTGGTGTCATGGTATCAAAGTCAAAACAGTAATATCAATGGATGGCAATGGGATGCGTAGAAGGAGCAAAGAGGAACCGGAGCTGTGGTACTACATTACTATATTCCATGGTGTGGCAATGTGGTTGATTGTGCTTCATCTCCATTCCATCTCTCGATCCCATATGCATATCATGATATGATGTTATCGTGCGTGAGCTATGTTTTCTCATTCAAGGTCTTACCATTATCATCAGTTTTTTTAAAAACCTTTCTGTTATCCCTTTCGTATAATACTTGAAATTGCTGGCCTTTGATGGTTCATTGAGTCTCTTTAGCAGTGTCAGCCCATTAGATCAGAATAGGTTGATATAACTTCAAAGTTGAAATTTAATGATGTAAACTAGTCACCCTTGTGTACTCAGCATGTGCTCACCTAATGGTCTATCATGACTGGGTTACGACTGATTTACTAACTTGACATCTCATCAATATGCTTGATTTTAATAATTTCAAAACTCCCAACTTAGTTCTTCTCACCTACTTTTACATATAATTGAAATAGAACCTACCTCATTTCTATTAAGTTGGGTGCACTATGCACATGTCAATGAATTTTAGCCTTACATTATACTTCCACTTAGTTGGTCAAGTTCTATATTCAATCACATGATAGTTTTAGGTCTCTTCCATTAGAGCTACAACCAACAATATCTTACATATGGTTGAATCTATTCAAGTTGGATGGATGACTTGTCATTTTAGCACTAGCTTCTCACTTTGTGTAGTCAAATGGCGCAATTAGCCATCATATGCTACTAAAATTCATCTTGATTACATAACGTATTTCTTAGCTTACAAATCATGGCTAAATTTTGAAGGTTTTATGGATCACATTTTGTATTATATTCCTGATTTTGTGGAGTGTTTAACTCACAAAACATTCAAATTTAAAATTTAATTTTGTAAGATTTAAATAAAGTGGAGAGATGCCCCTTGTGTTGGTCAACATACGAATCCCCTTTTAAATAATATATATAAAATATTAGAATTGTATTGGGAGGAATAATAATTAATTAGCTAAGTATAAAATTATAAATAGATCTTTGAATGGCTCCAAGCCTATGAGTGGTGTCAAGACATTAGTGCTTAATATCTATTTTTTCTTTGGGTGGTCTAAGAATTTTGTTTTATAAAATTTGGGAACAATATTGATTGATTAAATATACAAATCCAAAGATGCTCTATTTTCCCCCCACATAAATAATTAATAATTAATCATTCAAACCCAAAACTTTACCCAATTTTTAATTTAATTTTGAGCTCCACTTTTCTTTTCGTAATCAAAATTAGGTAAAAATATGAAACCTTTTGAACCAAATCATTCTTTTGAATATAGTTTTTAGGAGATTTTTTTGGTTCTTAATGTTATAAAATAAATATCAGTCTATATCATACGAAATTAACAAAATAGGATAAAAGATAAATTTTTTTAAATAATTTATTTATGATTTAGAATTTATAAAAATTTATAGTCTTGAAGGTTAAAAAGTTGAGTTCATCTCCAATTTAATTAAATTATATTTTGAATAAATAGATGGTAATTTCAACTTTTGGGTTGATTAATAATTTTACACAAACTTACTTACAAAATATAGCCTTGGCATTTCAAATTCTATGGCAATTTTTTTTTTGAGTCTAGGAAGAAAATTTAAATAATAATAATTTATTTTTTTCTTTTGATCCAACAAGTGGATTTAGGAGAATTAAAAAATCTAACTTTTTAATTGCAATGACTCTTTTCAACGATTTAATCCTCAATTATGATGTTATGATTTGTATACAATTTAAAAAATGTAATTTCAAATCATTAATTATTCTATCCACCACAGAATTTGATAGGATGTTTTTATATCTAAACTGACAATATACTATATATTTATTGAGACAACTGGCAATATAGTTGAAAATATAGACAATAATCAATATGCAAGTCACTTCAATTTCCTACTTAATATTTTGAATAGATTGTGTTTTTAAAAATTAAAGTAGGACTAAATCGAAAAGAACTAAATTACGTGACCCAAAATGTTAAAAGTGATAAAGTAGACGAAGGAATAAGAATCCTCTAACTCATACTACTTTAATATATCTATCTATCTATCTATCTATCTATCTATCTATCTATCTATCTATCTATCTATCTATCTATATCTATCTATCTATCTATCTATCTA
>JBBPDJ010000020.1:18060093-18079826 GCA_037974625.1 Cucumis cinereus
TATATACCCTTTTAAGATAGATGTTGAAAAGTTTGTATGTGATTTTTGAATGGATCGGATGAAGGTAGGCTGGTTAAGGAATTAGATGGGGTGGTTGTCTCTATTGGAGGTGGCGTCGATGCCCAATATACAACTCCTCCTTATTTGTTTATTGGGAGCTTTCTTAGCCACTGATTATTGCAAAATTCTTCCTCCCCATGCTACGGCTTCTCTTAATAAGGTAATTTATTTAATTAATTAATTATTTCCAAAATATAACCCCCATTAAATTAATTAATGTATATTCTAATCATTTTATCTACTGGTTCATGCATGCAGATTGTGTTTACTGTTTTCACTCCCTGCCTCATGTTTGCAAATTTGTCCAAAACCGTCACCTTTCAAGACATTATTTCATGGTAAATTAATTCATTTTCCTCAATTATTATTCCACTATTATCAATCATATCCCTTTTCTTAAATCAATATATATATATATATATTATATAGGTGGTTCATGCCTGTGAATATTGGATTTACGTTTTTATTTGGTGGAATATTGGGATGGATAATTGTGAAAATTTTCAAACCAAAGCCATATCTTGAAGGCCTTATCGTTGCTTCCTCTGCTACTGGTGAGTTAATTACTGCTTTTAAATTGAATTTAAATAATATGGATTATTATTATTGGGTAAATTAATTAATTATATACACACACAGGGAATTTGGGAAACCTTCTTCTGATAATCATCCCAGCCATTTGTGGAGATGAGGGGAATCCTTTTGGGAAACCCGACACGTGTACTTCTCGTGGACTGTCTTACGCATCGTTTTCCATGGCGGTAATAAAAAAAAATGGATATTTTATTATTATATATTCGGAATTGAATTAAATTAAATGATTATTTATTTATGCATTGCAGTTAGGGGGATTTTACATATGGACATACAGTTACCATGTTGTGAAAACATCCTCATTACGCCTCAAACAACTTCAAGAATTAGATGCAGTCCCAGTCCCAGTCCCAGACCCAGACCCAGACCCACATGTTTTGCAGTTGCACACTCATCTTCTGCCTCAAATACCTCAAGAACCACAAGATCCTTATCATCACCTCCTTCCTTCTACCAACAACAACAACTACACACTCAAATTATATCAGGTTATTAATTAATTAATTTTAAAATTAGTTAATTACTTAATTAATCTGATAGCTGATTAATTATATTTGGAGTAACTGATCTCTCTCAGATTGAATCCCAATTAGAAGGTGGTGGAAACGTGGTACCCATTTTAGAGAAACAATACTCAGATGATGAGATATTGGTAAAAGTAAGATTATTAACATTATTATGGGGTAAATTACAACATTTGTTTTGCTCTATTGTCAAGGAGTTGATGGAGCCACCCACTCTAGGAGCTGTAAGTTAATTATATACATATTCTCCCTTTTGATCTATTAATCAAAACTAGAAAAAATTAAATAAATTTGTTTTGTTTTGTTTTTTTTGTGTGTGCGTAATTAATAATTAGATTGTTGGATTCATTTTTGGAGCGGTGACATGGCTGAGACATTTGGTGGTTGGGGAGAGTGCTCCATTTCGAGTAGTCCAGGACGCTGTCAAACTACTGGGGTAAAATATTTATATATTTAATTAATTATATATTGTTTGAATTCAAAATTATTAATGAATAAGAAAAATGAATGATTGAATGCAGCGATGGAACGATCCCAAGCACAACATTGATCCTGGGGGCCAACCTAAGACAAGGGATACAATCCTCACGATCAGTGGAACCAGTGATCATCCTAGCCTTAATCGTCTCTCGATATATTGCTCTCCCTGCAATCGGAATAGCCATTGTGAAAGCGGCGCGGTGGTTGGGGTTTCTGTCTCCTGATCCCATGTACCAGTTCTTGTTGATGGTTCAATACACACTCCCACCAGCCATGTCCATCGGCATTATGACCCAGCTCTTTGAGGTGGGTCAAGAGGAATGCTCTGTTATTATGTTTTGGACATATGCAGCTGCTCCCATTGCTCTCGCTCTTTGGTATGCACTTTTCATGTGGATTTTATCTACTTAATTTTATCAAGTTCAACAAAAAAGAAGGCCATTATATTATATATAGGCCATGCAAGGCCTACCTATTACTTTCAAGTTTGTTGTACAAACTGTATTTTCTTTTGAGTTTGTTTTTACCTTTCCGACGACTGCATATAGTCAATCATATATATATATATATGTGTGTGTGTGTGTGTGTATGTATTCTCTTCTGTATACCTAAATATTTGATATATATACTGTACTGATCTATACCTTCCTTCTCACATCACTTCATCTTTTCCTTATCTTCTCTTATTTACCTATCATTATTAGTTATTACCACACCTCTTACTCTCATATGACTACGGGGTTTGCTCTCCTTTTGTAGACAAACACTAATATTATCTAACTTCATCAAAGTGGAGTTGTAGAGTAAAGAGCGTAAAAGTCTAGAAATAGGGTTTTTGATTTGACACATGCGTGCATATCTTGCAACTTAAATATAGAACACCAATATCCTAAGATGTTCCTAAAATTGAAAAGAGATAAATAATTGAGTTATATAACGTTGAGATTGATAAATAATTGAGATATATAAATAATTGAGCTATATAATTTTGAGATTGATAAATAATTGAGCTATATAATTTTGAGATTGATAAATAATTGAGATATATATAATACGTCCAAAAATTTTGTTTGATTTTTTTTTAATGATTATTGTTTACTACCTTTAAAAGTGATTTTTATAAATATTTAATTATTATTTTCTACCCTAAATATTAAATTATTATATAGTTAATTTTTCTCGATTTTATGTTTGTCTAGGGTCTATCACGATCTTATACCCCTTTAGGCCAAATTTAATATAGTATGGGCAATCTTTAGAGCTGGATAGTAGATCTTGTATTCAATACCATGTGTATCTTACCATTAGAATATAATGTCAATATTTTGAGAATATGTTTAGAAAATTGAAAAGACTGTTAAGATCAATAAATTGATTGAACAACAATGAAAAAAAATGTTGCATAAAAACATTGAAGAAAGCTCTTTTATAATAGTTTGAGGTGAGAGTTTCAAAAACATTTTGAACTCTAAAACTTTTAAAATTCTAATATTATTTATAATCAAAGGAAAAAAAAAATCTTTTAAGGGGAGAAAAATAACTTTTTTACACAATACAACGCCTAAGATTTTATATATTTATTATGGATAATGAATGCATATTTAATTAAGAAAAATTGTTTTAATAACAAAATTGTTAAAAATGTTTACATATATAATAAAATTTTATAATTCAGATACTAATAAATATCTATCATTATCTATTAATATCTATTAACATATATCCATACCATTTGCTGCATTATTTGTTAATATTTATAAACAACCCTAATTAATTATTAAAAACTTACATTTAATTGATAATGGCACACTACATAAATAAGTAAAATAAAGAAAAGACAAAAGTATATAAAAAAAGAATATATGTATGTATGTATGTGTATATATATATTCAGAACATACTCAGCTTTAATTTGAATATATGATGTAGTTGAGTTGAAGTTGAAGAGTGTTATTGAGTAGGCATATGGCATATAACACCTTTACAACAACTCCAAGGGACAAAATGGCGTCACAGGTGCGATTCACGTACATTATAATTAATTGATAAAGTAATAATGTATATCTTTGTTTATTTAAAAGAAGAAAAAGAAAGGGATAGATGGATCGTGGATGGGACCAAATACAAACAGAACTCTAAAAGAAAAAAAAAAATAGTAAAAATCCAAAATAATATATATGTTGTCCTATACCAAGGAAGGCTCTACTACCTTTTTAAGTCTTCTGTGTAATATTACAGTGTATAATAATACATATATACTCTTCTTCTTCTTCTTCTCCTTCTTCTTAGATCCATCTTCTTCTAATACTTCCCTTTCTTTTTCTCATCTTAATTGGAATTTGGAATTTGGGAAAAGGAAAGAAATTAATTAGATGGGTTTGTTGTCACTATTGGAGGTGGCTTTCATTCCCAATTTGCAAGTTCTTCTGATGTGTTCAGTGGGAGCTTTTCTAGCCACTGATTACTCTAATCTTCTTCCTGCCCATGCTAGAATCTCTCTCAACAAGGCATTTTATTTCCCCCCTTAATTTTCCCATTATTATTAACAGTTTTTTTTTTTTAATTTCTTTCCCATTTCAAACACTGATTTTCTTCTTTTATGGCAGATTGTGTTTGCTGTTTTCACTCCTTGTCTCATGTTTGCAAATTTGGCCAAAACAGTCACCTTTCAAGACATTGTTTCATGGTACGTATATTACATTTCAATTAATATATACTATGCTCTTTTTTCATTTCTCTCATTAATTTAACTTTAACTGTAATCTATATAGGTGGTTCATGCCACTCAATATTGCTTTTACCTTTCTATTTGGAGGGCTTTTGGGATGGATTGTTATTAAACTTTTGAAACCAAAGCCATATCTTGAAGGCCTTGTCATGGCAGTCTCTTCCACTGGTTGCCTTTTCTTTTCTTTATTTATTAAGTTTGAGCTGCTTTTGGGCTAATTTAACAAATGTGTTTTATATTTTAATTTCTTCATTGATTAGGGAACTTGGGGTACCTTCTTCTCATCATTATCCCTGCAATTTGTTATGAAAATGGCAGCCCTTTTGGCAACCACAATACTTGTGCTTCTCTTGGACTCTCTTATGCATCCTTTTCCATGGCGGTAATTTCATTTTCATCTTTTGCCGATTTAATACAAATTTGAAAGAAAAATACTTAGCTGCATTTGGAAACTAATAGGTTGATTTGGTCAAGTTTCAGCTAAGTGGGTTTTGCCAATGGACATATACTTACCACCTTTTGAAAACCTCCTCCCTGCGATTGAATGCAATTGAAGAAGCCTCAAACATTGACCACCTCCATACTCACCTTCTCCATAACCAAAATGGTCTTGTTTCAGTTGAACAGGTAATTGCTTTGAAACTTTACACCACCTTCACGAAGAATATTGGAATACTTTGAATATGTTATTGGGCACTTCAAACAACCAATTACATGGTCTTGAAATATCTACGTATTTGTCATCTTTGCATGGAAAAGTGCATATATAAATGCTCTAACTCTAGAGACACCTATGTATTTTTTTGAATTCTTCTACAATAATAAAAAAATTTATTGCTCTCTCTACATGTGGCATAGCTAACGCACTGTTAGTAAACCATGCTATTGTTTTACGTTTTTTATTTTTTTTATTTGTCATTGTCAACGAAAAACTGTTTTTCATCTCTCGTCTCTTCTACTTACAGATTGAATCCCAAGATGCAGTGCCCACCAACTTATCCTCTTCCATGTGGGCTCAAACACTACAAAATTTGTACACCATTATTCAAGAATCAATAACCCCTCCATCCTTGGGAGCAGTAAGTAATAAGTAGTATCCCCTGTTTTTGTACAACAAATGATAAATTGTGAATTCCAAAGGTTGAGATAAAAGAAATAACATTTATGATTAGATCGTGGGATTGAGTTTTGGAGCGGTATCATGGCTTCAAAATCTAGTAGTTGGGGAAAATGCTCCACTTAGAGTAATCCAAGACTCAGTTCAACTACTCGGGTATGTGTGTGTATATCTATATCTATAACTATATGCTCTGTTTTATGAATGGTCTCATCTGATATTTATTTGCGTGTTTTGGTCAGAAATGGGACGATTCCTTGCACCCTTTTGATATTAGGTGGCAATCTCATTCAAGGGTTGCGATCTTCAAAGGTGAAGCTGAGGACAATTTTGGGAGTGATTGGGGTTCGGTACTTTGCGTTGCCTGCAATTGGCATTTTGGTAGTGAAAGCGGCGGACACATTAGGGTTTTTGGCACCGGACCCTCTTTACCACTTCTTGTTGATGGTGCAATACACCACGCCACCGGCTATGTCCATTAGCACAATGACTCAGTTATTCGGCGTTGGTCAAGAGGAATGCTCTGTTATTATGTTTTGGACTTATTTGATTGCTACTCTTTCTCTTGCTCTTTGGTCTGCACTTTTCATGTGGATCTTGACTTGATTCAATTTTTTCTTTTCTTTTCTTTTCTTTTTATTTCCTCATAGAATTAAAGGCATTATAGCACATTCAGCCAAGGAAGGACTTGACAAATTCATTATTGAGATAGCTGTGGGACTTGGGTGTGGATATGTTGAAGAGATGGAGCCACCTCACCCATTTTGTATTATTTTGCTATATTCCAAAGATAATGAGATATAAAATGGAGGATGGTGATCACATGATCTATTAGGAAACAAGTTTCATTCAGCTTCTATAAAGGCCATCTTATGTTGTATACTATTTCAAGAGCTGTTTTTCAACATAGATTCTTTCCTTTAAGATCTGATGATTTTCCCCTCCTCCCACATTTGTTAAACTAAAAAAGGAAAAGTGAAAACAGACATCTGAAATTAAGGTATTTTATGGGTTATACATACATAGTTATATATTCCTTTTTCACCTCATAAATAATATAGTTCATACCTATGTTGGAGATACTAGATTTTTTCATGATTTCATGGATATAACTATTTTCTTAAAGCCATCTCCAATATGTCAGACTAAAGCATAGTTCAACTAATCAAAACACTATTCAAGTTACCAATACCAATAGCCCGCCTCAGTAGAAAAGGCAACTTGAATTTTAACTTTCCTCAACCCACATCAAAAAGAGCTTTTCTATTACAACCAATTTTTTCCAAATAATATATTTGTATAGAGAGCGCAGCAACAAATGATCTCCTTCTCTGCTAACAACAAATTAACAAATTATGAGATCTGATCCGCCAAAAGAGATCTCTTGAAGGCCAGATTCTCGACGGAACATAGCTACTCAAAATTTCAAGCCACAAAACCAGCCTAACCCATCCCATCATCACTGAATATTTAAAATGGTAGCAGAATTTTACAGCTCATCTGTTTGACAGTCAACATAAGAATAACAGACAAAAAAGCTTCAAGTACAACATTACTCATTTGAGCCAAAAATTCATATTAGTAATAAAAATGGAAGCTTTCATTTATATATAATAAGAGCAATTACACTGCCACAAGAGGATAGGGCATAGGGCATCCTCCTCTAAAAGGGGGAAAAAGATCTAGAGAATACAATCTTAATACTAGTTAATCAATAATAACAAAGCTATGAAAAATGTAGAAAACTAGATGACCAAAAACAAACAAACACTGCACCCTTTCCACAAGTACCAACACAATTGTTTGAAATTTTCTTCAATTTCTTTCAATCCACAACTCCTATAAATGAGGACATCATTGAGTAATATATTGATACAACTGTAGTAGGACCACGAAAACAACCATCTACAGATCTTACCTACAGATACATGAGGATTGCTTTTTAGTATATTCAGTATATATAATGAAATTAAGACAAAAATGCCTCCCGAAAAACAAGGAGTGTTCGAGTATTCGGTTTATTGTAACCCTCCCTCTCTTATTTGGACTTCAAGCTCTGTGTCATAAAGAATATCTTTCAACTCTGGAGAATATTCAAACACATAATATAAAATTTACAATTGGTCTATCCCAGTTCATCGTGAAACAACACATGCAGGATCAAAAGGAAGACAGATGGAGTAAAGTCGTTTCTATAAGAAAAGTTGCAAGGATCCTACCTCAACTATCAACTTTCTATTAGCAGCAACCTTTTACCACATGTCATTTTCCAGTCATGACTGCACAACTTTATTTTGTTTGACAGAAAGGGGAGCCTTAAACTCCTGGCATTTCCATACTGACGTAGAATCTATTGGCATCACACCTTCGGTAGGGCTATCTACAGAATGTAAAATAACTTTTTCAGATGTGGGAGACCCCCTGTTTTGCACAGTCAATATTGGGGAACTTCCATTATTCATATCTTCCTTTAGAGTTGTCTTGTCCCTGAAAGAACAAATACTCAAGGGCAATTTTTTAAGCTTTACTCTTCCCCTCCTTTTCATAGTGACACTAATATCGTCACACATTTTCTCCTTCTGACTTGTCTCTTCTCCATTATCCGTCAGAAACTGATTGTTCTTTTCATATTTACTAGTCTTCTCATCAGGTTTGAGCTTGTATACCTCCTGGAAGCTACACTCAGAGTCAGCCTCGTTAGTTTTAGCATGCCCATTACACGTAGTTGTAGGGTCCAAGTCCTGTGAGATGCCACAATTGGAAACCCTAATTTTCTCAGAGCTGATTGAGCTTTTCAACTTCTTATGTTTGTGGCTTCTAACATCAGAACCAGATGAATTCTTCAAGATTCTAGGAGAGCTGTTTATTGCCCGATGCAATTTGCGGGCTAACTCTTCATCTGTCTTAGTATTCTCAAGAGGTTGATACTTTGTGTACAGAAACTGAACTGGGACATGTTTCTTCAGCTTGTTCTTTCTCAGGTTTATTTCTTTATAAGCTGCTTCTTCAGAAATTGAGGCAACCAAGTCCATGGCACTCTTTGCAACTGTAACAGCCCTTGCTGCAATCGCAGCCTTCTCTTCAGCTGCTGCCCTAGCAGCCTCTGCAGCCTTCACAGCTGCAGCAGCAGCTGATCTCGAGGCCTCCACTATTTCCTCAGGTGATAGGTTAGAATTTGAATGAGCACTCAACAGACTGTTAAGCCGTATATTGAATTCAATAGATGTGAAGCCATAAGAAGGAGAAGGAGGAGGAGAACAAGTAGAGGAGGCAACTGGCGGCAGATTAAGAGTACCATCGCCATCACCACCTTGCTTCCTCAAGCCAGCAAGAAGACGCTTTCTTGGAGGTAAGAGAACATCGGAATTGAGGTGATTCACGTCACAGATGTTGCCCTCCATTCTTCTCCTTCCAAATTATAGCTTTAAACATAAATCGCTAATGTGTCTCCACAGACAAAGAACTGAGTAATCATTTACTTCCGCTGTAAAATAATCAAAAGAATAGAAAATTAGTTTCTAATTCATCACAAATTGCACTCCACACATTCCATCAGACTCTGAGATCGAAAATTATAAAATAAAATCCAAATGAAAACGATTTATTTGGTAGTCAAAACTAAGAATTTGAATTTGAATGTAACACCCCAAATTTCAACTACAATCTAAGGGCGCATCACCAAAATTTACCCTTTAACTAACTCTGCTACCTATGATGCTTTAGGGAAAAAATCAACAACATAACGACGTGCCCTGTACAATACATATTCGCAAATCAACTAATAATCAAATTAACTACAAATCCAAACAAGAAAACTAATATTCAAAGCGCTTTCTAACCAGATTCAACAAAACTTGCCCAAATGCTAATGAGTTACAACTAACCAACTTAAGCTAAAGTTGAAGAAACCAATCCTTGAATCAAAATAACTCAACGAAAGTCTATTAGAACTGCCTAGCTCAAGAGTAACCATAACTCAAGGGCTTCTCTAATTCCAACGGTGACATCAATATACACCCAACTTTCCTTTATAAACACTGTTCTCAAACCTCTTTATCACACAAACTCACCAAAAGGCACGAGTCCAATAACATACTTCTAAAATATGCCTTACGCCTCACATAATAACACCAATCAACGTAAGGAGCATCTAGACATGCTTCGCAAATAGAAACTTTTACAACTTACACGCTTCAGCGAAAGCAAGTTATTACAAACAATTTCTAGATCAAACTATAAAATCCTAAGATAAAAATCGTTTTAAGTCCTACTAGAATGGCAAACTTCACTTTCTTCAAAACTATCACATGATCTTTCATCTGAAAGCATTTTCAAAAAACAAAGATGAGCACAAAAATACTCAATAAGAAACTTCCATATCAAGCTTTGGAATTCATTTTCTTTCAAAACTTTGACAAATAAGAACACAAATCACTATGAAACTTTCAATCAAGAATTTACTACAAACGGTACTTCTAAAATCAAAATCTTTGAAGCAAATATGCTTTCAAAACTAAATGTTTCAACCTGAAACTTTCAAATATTCTTTCAACAAAAAACCAAACCGTACACATAAGCTTTCAACACCTTTCACATACTTCTTTTATATGTATCTATGATTGTTCAAGCTAGCACCTCAATCTAATCTCATGGGATGACCCACATAACCCTACAATATTTAGTATCAAGAAAACATGCAGGATTCTTTTTTTTTCTTTTGATAAAACCTTAGGAAGGCGGCTACCATAGATTGAAACCATGGCTCCATAGACCTTTACCAAGGTCAAGCTCCCTGTTTACCACTAGGTCAACCCATGATGGTTTACTTCCAAACTTATTATAACACTAATCTTCCAATACTTTCCAATGCAAAGCTTTTAATCGGTCAATACTTTCAATCAAACAGAACTTGTAAACAGCTAATACTTTCATACAATAAAAACTTTCAAATGTATGGTAAGAAAAATGCATAGCTGAACCATCATGGGTTGGTCTAGTGGTAAAAAAGAAGACATAATCTCACTAACTAAGAGATCGTGGGTTCAATCCTTGGTGGCCACCTATCTCAGAACTAATTTCTTACGAGTTTCCTTGACAAAATGTTGTAGGATCAAGTGGATTGTCCCGTGAGATTAGTCGAGGTGTGAGTAAGGTGTGTGTAAGCTGACACGAATACTCACGAATATAAAAAAATGCATGGTTGAAGTAGCCCAATAGATATGGTTACTAGTCGGTAACACCAGCCAAATTACTAAAGTGTGAGGTTATGTGAGTGCAGCACGCACATGAATTCTCATTTCAAAGAACACCAAACCACAAAAATGTGTCCTCTCACAAATAAGCTTTAGTCAGATCATGTACAGTCAATTCAAAATTTTGATACAACAAAATACCATACAGTTCCTAAAACACAAAAAATTATCATCTCCACATAACCCCTGTTGAATCATTCAAAAACATTTGAAACAAAAACAAGTATTTAAAAATAGCAATTTCAGCAGCAAAACTCATCAAACCCAACCATTCAAGCCTTTCAAAAAATTTCAGAGGTAAACAAAACCAAAACAGAAACACTTGCAAAATCATCACATTTCTAACTATCATTCATAACAATTACGTACTTTTATTAGACAAAAACAACTAGAAGTAAACAAAATATTTCTAATTGACTTCCTTGAACAAACATCCGCTTCTTAATTAACAAAAATGAACTTCTTAGAAAGCCTAAACAATAAACACAGTGGTCAGGCGTTAGAACTCAATTCGAAATCCTTAGTCGACACCAAGAGATTTTTCATAAACCTTAATTAATCACTCCAAATTAATCCAAAACTACAACCAACAACATTTCACAAGTTCAAAGGTTGATCTAAGAGACTTTAATAGCGTCCGAACTAATCCTAAATGTGTTCAACCTTGATGAACCTAGAAATTTACCCAAACACAACAGATGAGTTCCAAAAATTCAAAATAACATTTGAACACTTAATTCCAATTCAAAAAAAGAAATTAAAGCGATGATCCTTACTGAAGTTTACTGAAAAGGCTCCGAAACATGCTGGTTGGTGTTCGAAAAATCCGAACTTGCAGATCTGGACCTTGAACCTTATGGGTACACTAATTTGAAGGCAATCGGAGTGTGGGTCAATACCAAAGCTCGTCGAACAAGTGAGGAACGCTGCTGTGAAGGTTGTTCGAAGTGGGTGTCGTGTTGCAGGTCAGATTCGTGGGTGAGATTGCGCAAAAGATAAACGTGGGGGAGGGAAGAAGAATTTGGCCTCTCGTGCACGTCCCGTAGAGAGAAGAAGAAAACGAGGTTGATCCGTGCGTGCAGTAGCTGCAGCTGCTCTAGGGTTTGTGAATGATCACCACCGGAGAAGAAGATTGAGCAAGAGGAGGTGTGGTCACCTCTCTAGGGTTTCTTTTTTTTCTTTTTTTTTTTATTTTTCCTTTCTTCTTCTTTCATAACCTCATAAATAGAACAATTTTATCTTCCACAAATATTTCTCCAATTCTCCAACTTTAGACTAACAACTAAACCTTTGATTCAAAAACCACAATCAAGCCTATAGAAAATAAAAGAATTAAATTTTAAGTAATTCAAACTTATCTATTCCAAATATATATATAATCCCCAAAAGTGAATTTGAGACTTCATTTAAAATCTCTAATCCATAAAATTTGAAAATATTTCTTAATCAATCCATTGTTATTTCTAATTGAAAACAACCCAAATGAGTTTAATAATAAAATTTAATTAACAAGTTCATTTCATCAAATATAAACCCAATTTACTTAATCAAGACACACTCCAAAATAAAATTCCAATGGTTGTAAAATTTATTGTATATGAAAAAATGGGAGTTTGTTATACTCTATCTTAGAATAGAGGTATTGGATATTTATATTGAAAGAAAGTAAAATTTTGGTGAATTTTGAAACATAAAAAATTAGATTGAATTGTGTAAATTGAATTCATTTGTTAGAACCTTCAAATTGGATTGAAACCATCAAATTAAGATGTTGTTTCATGTACAAATTTAACATGTATTAGAGTTAAGTTTATTGTTTTTTCTATTTGAATTAGTTAAGTTTGATTTTAGTCAAATAACACATCCATTCCAAAATTGAGGAGTTCTCTTCATTCACTCTCTCTTTCTTTCTTTCCTTTGTTCTTGTGTTGAGTTGAGAGCAAATATTTAAAAGTTCTGTTAGATTCGAGTAGTTCAATGTTGCAGTTATACAGGAGTTAACCGTTGTATTTTGCTAAAGCAATTGTTGTAGTCTACTTGAAAGATCGTGTAGATTGAATAATTGTCTTCAGAACAACGCTTATCATAAGTGACATCTTTGATTGTTTTGTTAGATAAAAAGTAGTTTGAGTATAAAAAGTTTTTTATGAAAGTCTTTGATTGTTTTCATGTCTAAGTCTTATTATTTCATCTAACATAAGTTTGAGTCTAAATATTTTACATTAAGGGACTGTGTGGGGCGTAGAGTGTGTTTATTATCATCTATGGTTATTATAGTCTGTGAGTTATAATAATTTGTGTTGTTATAGTATGTGTTTGGATTGCAAAGCATTATAGTCTTTGTTTGGGTACAGATTATTATAGTTCAAACTATAACCGTTTGTAAAATAAATATTAGTTATGTTAGATCATTTTTTTTTGCACTATTATTTAGTCATACATATATTTAGGTACATGAAATATCATTCTTGAAAAACATAGTTCAAACTATACCTTCCACCAATTCATACAAACTAGTTTATTACTATATGAGATACACGTGTTATAAAATTTTATAATATAAACTCTTTTATAGCAATTGATATGTGATTTTATTAATCTTGTTAATTATGTTGTTCATTTAGTAAATTTAATATTATCTATATACATGGTATTTAGATTTTACTAGATTTTGAAATAAAATTTCATAGATTTTTGTCACTTTAACTAATTTGAAACAAATCCTAATTTTTTTAATATCATAATAGGCTAACTTCAAATTGAAATAAACTAGTATTTTAATCTTGAATTCAATTATTGGAAAACTATAGTTTTTTTCATCAAATTATATTTGAGGAATAAAAAAATGATAACATTTTTTAATTTTAATTTGTATTTTGACCACTAAGTTTTTTCCAGCATGATAACTTTTAAGTTTAAAGGATAATTCTATGTCTTTGAGCCTGTTAAATTGACCAACCAAATAAATGAAAAATGTTATTAAACTAAAATAGAATTTCTACACATAAAATAAATATACTTAGTTATATATATATATATACATATATATATACAAAAAGAAGCATGTATGTAAAGTTTATTTGATATGTATACTAGCATTATTCCCTAAAATGAAAGTAAACATTAATTTAAAAAAAAAAAGATAAAAAGATAGTTTTAAAAAGATAATCTAATAAAAATAATAATTTACAAAAAAAAAAAGGAGAGAAAATATATTTTTAAAAATAGAAAAAAATATTCTTTTAAGTCTCTAGTTTTTAGGATAGATGTGTTTGGTTGTTGATGTTTCAAATTAGTAAAAAGTTTGTCAACTAATAAATATATTAAATTTAAATATAAAAGCAATAAAAAAAATATGACGTTACAATATAACATGGAAAAGATATATATTTTAATACTTTTCACTTCTCTGTCTTCTCTCTCCTCCTCCTTTTCTCTCTTCTCTTCTCTATGTCATGTCGGCTCCATCCCCATTCTTCATCTCTCTCTACGCCTACTAATTATCTCTTTAACGCAGATATCTCCACAAATTTTCTCCTCGTCGGAGAAGCTCTTGTCCTCATTGCCTGCAGCTCTCTCACAAGCATAAAGACAAAATCTAATTTAAATAAAAGAGAGAGAAAAAAACCAATTGAGATTTTTGTACTTTTCTTCTATAAATTGCATGCTTTTCTATTGATTTGCTTTTTATAAGCCATGAAAACTACAACTTGAAGCTTTTCCTTTTAACTTTTGTTATTTAGTTTTTTACTCTGTTTTGGTCTTGTTGTTTCTTACAACAAAGAACCACTTTTGTCTTCAAAATCTTCGATTCATATATGCTACATTCAATTCATTTTCTTGCTGAGAGAAAAAAGAGAGAGGAGTAAGTAGATTTCTACTTCATTCCATTGAAAAATGACAGACAAACAAAACAAGAGATGGAAAAGAGAAGAGAGAAGAAGTAGGAGGAGAGACAAGAGAGCGACTTGAAAAGTATTAAAAAATATATTTTTTCATATTTTTAATTGTTTTTATATTTAAATTTAATATATTTATTAGTCGAGGAACCTTTTTAACCTATTCTAAAAAAACTCATGAACTAAAATGATTAATTTAAAACATCAAAGAAGAAACACTTTTATTAATAATTAATATTATTAATAAAAACCCAAGAACTAAAGAATATTTTTTCCTACAAAATATTATTAATAATTAAACTAAGAGGCTATTTGGAATGAGTTAGAAAAAAGTTTTTCAAAAATTCATTTTTATTTAAACACTTTTGATAAAAATTTCTTAAAATAAAAACACTTAACTTTTTTTTTTTAAAAAAAAATATTTGTACATACAAGTTTCTTTGGTTTGTTATATATACTAAAAATGTTTTTATTAAAAAATTTCAAGGTTGATCAGTGGCGACAAGAGGTTGGTTGATGACGGTCATTGGAGTTTGTTCTCGGAAGTTCACTGATGAAGTCACCATAGGTGGTGGTCGGAGGTTGGCTAGTGACGATCTCTGGATATGGTGTCCCAAAGTTGGTCGACGAACTTTCCAACTTTCCAGCATTTGAAACAAATACCCCTTAAGGTTGAAGAATAGTAAGAAGTTGAAGTATAGTAAGAATGTTAGTTATTTTAAATCCTAATTATAATCTCCAACTAAAACTAACATTGCCCTGAACAAGAGGTAGGCTATTATAGATCAGTCAACTCCACTCCACTCCTAGCCTCAAACATGTTTTAAGTGTATTTGTTTTCAATTGAAGTATAATCAATTTGTTAGTGTATTCAATTCATATTATATTTAAAGTTTACCCCAACAAGAGGTTGTTAATAACTACGTTGGGGAGAACATCGTTGCAGGGTATTTGAATGTGCTTGCATCGAAAAATTCTAATTCTCTAATCTCGCCCAACATGGTTGCTTGTTTTTCTAGCCCACAATCGTTTTTAATGACAAAACTGAATTGAAAACATCAAATCTTGATTTTGGTCATCCTTCCAACCATTTAGCTTAGATAAAGGAGTAATTCGACAATTCGTGAAATTCATGAACATTTGGAAGAATCTTTACAACTACCTTCAGAAAATCTTCAAGAATAAGACTTCTTTTAAAGAACCCTAGTCTTTTTTTTTGTCATCCCTGCTCCTTGAAAGTGTGTGTGGAGAGAGAATTCACCATTGAGAGATGTTGGATTTGACCTAGTAAGCCTAGAGAATGAGAGTTTGTTTCATGGAGTCTTATTGCTACTATTTCCCATACTCATTAGTTCTTTCTTTGCATTCTTTTTATTTCCTTGTTTTTCATTCTTAAGAATCAACATTGTGCTAATGACTTTTGAATTAATAAAGTTCATTCATTCATTTTTAGTTATGTGCTAAATTTGGAAGGGATTGAGTCATGTGAATACCCTAAGACCTTATGGCTTGAGTTTATACTAATTCATCATGTTGCTTTGATTTTTCAATTTCCTTGGTTGAATTTAATGTATCTTGTTAAGTTTAAACGATCACTTAATTTAATATGTTAGTATAGTTTTTGTTGAGAAGGTTAAGATATAAACTATTTTCACAAATGAATATGAGACTAAAAGTCTAAAAATAGAATTACCGTGTAGCATTAGAGATAAGGTACACTGTAGAATTTAAAAATTATATAAAACGATCTAAGATTTAGCTAAGTATGAAGATATGAGATTAGCAACTTGGATTCCTAAAAGATGTTAAGAACAAGATTGATTAAAAGTTTTGTGCATGTTGGGTCACTCGTGGCGTGATGCAGCATTGCTCAAGGCATAATGCCTATTGGTTGAAAGTTTAATGGTAAATCCTTGTTTCCATCTTTGGTTTATTCTAATATTTTGCATATCAACCACAACCAACCATTTTAAATAAAAACTAACTTAAATAAACTACAAAATTTGAAACATTTTAATATATTTTGTAATTACTTTCAATTTTTTTTGTTATATTTAAAAATATTTTTCAAAAAAAATAATTAAAATATTTACAAAATATAGCAAATATTTTTTGATTAACCGGTGATAGACGACCAAGATAAAAAGTTGTATGTGTATATCACAAATAAATTGTATGTTATACTTGTAAATATCTTTAAATGTTTTATCTTCTAAAATGATTTATCTTTTATCTTATTTATAAATGTATATAATTCATATATGAATGATATATATATTTCAAATACTAATATAATTATATCTCAAATTAAGTCTTTTGAATTGTTTAATGTGATAGTAGATACAAATTAAGAAATAATATTTTAACGTCAATATTAAAAAAAACAAACCCAAAAATAATTTAAAAAACTATAAAGATCAAGATTTTAAAAGAAAAGATAAATCAAGTGCGGGTATAAGTGATTTTTTAAAAAAAAAGATAGGTGATTTAATTTATAATTAGAGTAAAATTATTCCATACATCTAATCTTTATAATTAAAAAAAAAAAAGATCTCGTATATCTATATAATCACCAAATTGCAAAAAATAAATTGTTTAAAAATTTTGAGGTGATGTTCCAAAGATTTGACGACCTAAGTTTTGTCGTTAAACTTGGAAGTGTGTCAAAAGAGGCTGCAAATTTGGAAAAAAGCGTGCAATTACGAAAGCAAAAATCACACAAAAACAAACCAATATTAACGTTTTCATTCCCTATTTTCTCAAAATAAAATTAACGTTTTCATTAAGTTGTTGGTCAGAATTAGGGTTCTAAATTTTTATTTATAAAAATTTATAAAATATTACTAACGTCAATCAAATTTTAATAATGATTAATTTAAACTTATTTAAAAATGTGACATTTTTTCTCCAAGTAATTTTGACTTATTTAATAAGTGTGAACGTGTGTAATTAATAATTAATTATTTTATTGATATTTCAAAATATTGCTCATCACCAATAATTTATGAAGATATATATTATAGAAAGATATAAATATTTGTATCAAGGTTAACATAGATGCTTTTGCACCTTCAATAGGTGCAAAAGAATAGGTTAACATATTCATTATCAATGTTAACATATTCATTATCTCGCCTTTTTACAATTCAATAGGTTTGAAAGAATAATTAAAAAAAATTACAAAAGCTTCAACCCTAATTACTGTAAGAGTTTTTCAAGATGATTAAAAATATTTATTAAAACCCTAATTACTGTATGATTTATATACACCAAAGTGGTTTTTAATGATTAAAAAGGCATGTTTAAATGAGTTTGAGAAAATCATTCGCATATACATATACATGCATGCTATGAATAAGTTGATGAGCAGCTAGTGAAAATTTTAGATGACACGTGGCACCATGTCGTACTTGAGCTACAGGCCAACTGTGGTTGCAAATATACATTGTACGTATTATATATAATGTTTAGTAATTTTTCAAAATAATATATATATATATATATATTTTGTTTAAAATATTCAATTTTGAAAGTCAAGATAAGGAAGAATATCGAGTTAAATATCTAATATCAGAGGAAGTCCATACATGCATGGATAAAGATTAAAGTATATTGTTTTGCCCTTGTTTCAGCTTAAAAGTTAGCTTATATTGTTTCAATATAAAATAGTAATTTAATGAAACATAAAATCATACTTCTTTAATAACAAAAGATTTTTTTTTAAAAGGCCTTTTTAATTTTAAAATAT
The DNA here is from genome assembly GCA_037974625.1 of Cucumis cinereus. Classification (NCBI taxonomy): domain Eukaryota; kingdom Viridiplantae; phylum Streptophyta; class Magnoliopsida; order Cucurbitales; family Cucurbitaceae; genus Cucumis; species Cucumis cinereus. The sequence continues at coordinate 18,078,496 of JBBPDJ010000020.1, forward strand.
GTAAAAAGCATAGAAAAGGAAAGATGAGAAAAAGCTGTTCCTCTTTTTATCTGGTATATGATTATGGAATATTATATTCCCACAATTAGCCGACTTTGAATTGACGTCCACTTCAATAGTTCACATACTCGAATGTTGTTCTAATATTACTATTTTCTTCATCTTCAAATTCAAATGTGTATATATCAAACTTAAACTAATACTAAAACCGTAGACTTGTTTTAGAATATTTTGGAGTTAAAAGTTTATCACTTTTTTGAACGTTTTAGATGATTTTCTATTAGATTGTGCATATTTAAGACATAAATGATTGAATTATTCTCGATAGAAAAAGTTCATTCCTAGAAAGTTCATACTCAGGGCATAAATATGAGAAGCATGTTGCATGAAAAAAAAATGATAGTACCATCTCTCCTACTCCGCCTTCACATTTTTCACATGAAAATGAAATTATAAAAAATGATTGAATATTTGTTGGACTTTATATAATTATTTTTATATATAGAAAAACAAGTAACGGGGAAAATAAAGGTGAGGGATATTATGGATATATTGGCATGAGTTTATGATATCAATCTCAATTTTTGAAGAGATTAAATTGAAAATTAAGAATTTTAAAAATTATTTAAAAAGTAAAATATTATTTTATAAGAATCTAAAAATTAGTAGGGAGTTGATTTTAAAAATTGAGTAGTAAAAAGTGGTTTTAGTAGATATAATTAAAATTTGTTTAATTAAAGATTCTTTTAAATTCATTTTAAAATCTACTTTAAATTTATCTAAATAAAAACTAGATCCAAAAAATGTATTGATCAAAGAATATTTGATCTTAGTTTACCAAAGTGTAAATTTGTGGTTGAAGTTAAAATAAATAAATAAATAAATAAAGGCCACCAAACATATTTGTTGAGTTTATATATACGTCAACTTTGGTTCGGCCTTATCGGAAAAACAATAGAAAGAACATATCCAATTCCAATTTGAACTGTTGTCCCCAATTGCCAAGAAATTTCTAGCTGTGTAACCTGGCCTCCAAGAGATTATGAGTTACAACTTACAAACTACAATCATAATTAATAATTATAATAATAAAAATAAAGTTTTAATTAGCCGCCACAGCCACCAATCTATAATTAATTACGTCACCACCACATATATATTCCTATAAATACACAATTTCTATTTCCCACACACCATTCTCCAACTCCCTTAATTTCTCTCTTCAAACCTAAAAACCTAAACCCTAAACCTAACCCCTCTCTCTCTCTCTCTCTCTCTCTCTCTCTCTCTCTCTCTCTCTCTCTCTCTCTCTCTCTCTCTCTCTCTCTCTC
>JBBPDJ010000020.1:18079926-18110925 GCA_037974625.1 Cucumis cinereus
TCTCTCTCTCTCTCTCTCTCTCTCTCTCTCTCTCTCTCTCTCTCTCTCTCTCTCTCTCTCTCTCTCTCTCTCTTATATTAATTCATTGATTAATTAACACAAGCAAATATTATTTACTCAATTTTCCCGGCTCTACCTACCTTTAAATACCCATTATTATTGTATACTTATATCAATTTTCATTAATCTTCTTCTTTCTTCTTATTTCTTCCCCGATCTTCCTCCTCGACCGGGTCGCTGCCACTGCCACCTTCTTTCAGGAGATTACTTCTCACGTCACCTCATAAATTCAGGTTTGCATTATTTTATCTTTCGTACATTATATACTCTTCTTTTTTTCTTTTCAATTTTTTGAATTTTGGTTTGGGTTTAGAATTAAGTTGAGATTAATAAATAAATGAACATAATAATTGGAAGGAAAAAGAAAAAAAAAAGAAAAGAAAAACGAAGTAATATAGGAAGAAGAATGAATGGGGTGATTAATGAGCATGAGTTTTGAGTTCCACCCTTTCTGCTATTCTCTTCTACCAATCCAACACATTTACGTAATCTTTTTTTTTCTCGCTACTTCGAAATTCTGCCTTTTCTTATCTTATTCTCTTTTTTATTTTTAACTCACAACAAAATTAATTTCACTCTAAATTTATTATATTTTATCCAATCTAAATTTTTAAACTTTTAACCCATTAAATTATATATCTCAAATTTAGATAATCGTTAACTTTAAAATTTAACCCTGACTTTTAAATATTTGTTAAAAAGAAAAATCTCTTATATGCTCAATAAACTATAAAGCGTGTTTGTAAAAAAAAAGAAAAGAAAAAAAAAACTATAAAGTATGGATATGATTTTTTTAAAAAAATATAATTATAGATAAAAACAACACAAAATTATGAATTTTAGAAACATTACTAATTTGTGCATTGTTTTTTTTTTTTGAGATTTTTCATTAAACAACTATTTTTAAATACAACAAAATATTGAAGTAGGAAAAAAACAAATATTTTCTCTACCTTTTGGTGATCCTCTTATTGTTGTCCCTTGTGGTTGTGGCCTCCACCAGATAATTTATTTTTTCAAAGAAATTTCTATAAGTTAACAACAACCGTATTAGTTGTGAATTGTGATAAAGATAAAGATAAACACTATATAATTTTATTTTAGATTGGCAATACAACTAGATCTTCTTTATTTTTCCCTTATAAATGAATAAATAATCCACACGTCAAGGCTTGGTCATAGCCTCTATATTTCTTTCGCAACTATAATAAAGATAAGATGAGGACCAACAATGTTTTGTTAGTTTTAAACTTAAAGTCCGTGGTCTATAAAATAGAATAACCAAACTTTCTAGCTAGTTTAGGGACAAATGGAAAAATCATAAAACTTAAATGAAATTTAAACCAAAGTTTTCAAAGTTAATATTAACATTCTCCCTCTTCCTCACTTTGAAACAATTAGAAACACAAACCTTAATTAATTTTATTTTTAGGTTAAGTAATGAAATTATCGGGTAGAGATTTTGGACATGAGAATTAATAATAAAAATACAAGGGAATGCAGTTTGTAGTGGCAATGCCCTTTCTTTGTCGTTTCGAAGATTTAGGATTGGTAGGGCACACGCTCTGCTAAAGATCCGCCTAATATCAACAACACGAGAACAACGACAACAATTTTCCGTTTCAGATCCAAAAATTTAAAACAATTCCCAGTTATTAAAGATCTAAAGCTGGAGTTTAATTAATTATGTTTAGGAAAATGGATGAGTTTACTTACTAATTGTGCATTAAAATTTTGAAACACAGACAAAAATAAATAACATCATCCCAATAATTCAAATCCAAATTGAATACATGGGTTTGTTATCACTATTGGAGGTGGCATTAATGCCCAATTTACAAGTCCTTCTCATTTGCTTGGTGGGTGCCTTTTTGGCCACTGATTACTGCAACCTTCTTCCGGCCCATGCTCGAACCTCTCTCAACAAGGTAATTATTTATTTTTTTCCCCTACATTCTCATAAATCATAATATATAATATTACTTTAATCCATCCACCCTAATTCTCTTTTAATTTGCAGATTGTGTTTACTGTTTTCACTCCATGTCTCATGTTTGCAAATTTGGCCAAAACAGTCACCTTTCAAGACATTGTTTCATGGTAATTTAATTTAATTTTGTGTCCTTTGATTTCTTTTTGTCAATCATATAAGTATTAATATTAAAGTGGAATGATTATTTTATATTAGGTGGTTCATGCCAGTGAACATTGGGCTTACTTTTCTATTTGGAGGGATATTGGGATGGATAGTTGTTAAAATATTGAAACCCAAGCCATACCTTGAAGGCCTTGTCATTGCAGCCTCTTCTTCTGGTTGCTTTCTTACTACCCTTTGCTTCTTCTGTGTTCTTCTTCAGTTCTATATTCTTGTTTTCTCTAATTAAATATTAATGAATTTAGGGAACTTGGGTAACCTTCTTCTCATCATCATCCCTGCTATCTGTGATGAGGATGGTAGCCCTTTCGGCGACCGTGATACCTGTACTTCTCTTGGACTCTCTTATGCTTCCTTTTCCATGGCGGTAAATATCCTATCCATTTGAAGCTTAGTGTCAATTTAATATGGTATTAGAGCAATAAATTTGATATTTATATGTTTGAAATATTGGTAAACTTTCAGCTAGGTGGGTTTTACCTGTGGACTTATACCTATCAGCTTGTGAAATCCTCGTCCATGCGATTGAAAGCACTTGAAGTTGAAGAAACAGAGGAGCAGTTGAAAGCACCCAACCAGGCCTCCAATGGGGATCTTCAAGCTCACCTTCTCAATAAACAAAATGGGGAACAAACCCATATTCTTCCTGTTTCAGTCTCATCAACCGGCAACACCTTGTTGGAACAGGTAACTGATGGAATGATATATATATAAGAACCAAATACACTTTTAACACTAGCAAACTAATTGCACCACAATTAGACATTAATAATATTCGAACTTATAAATTGAAGCAACCAAGAACGTATGAAAGCCTTGAAAAATGGTAGAGATTCAAAAAGTAGTTAAGATACGTTTCTTTAAGTGCTGTCTTGAAAATGATTAATAGTGCTTTGTATGGACTGCATGCATACTACAACAATCGTATTGGTATGATACAACAATTAATTCTAGTAATTTTGGATATTTACTCTCAACTCAACTTAAGATCAAAAGAAAGGAGAGGAATCCTCAATTTGGAATGTGACTCATCTTTAAGTTTTGTATATGTTAAATTTGTCCTTGAAATATCGAATAGTTTGATAATTTAGATCCAGTTTGAAGAATGTTTCACTTTCTTTCACCGCATTATGAACTACTTTCATAGTTACACCAACATTGGGCTTTCTAGTTGCAGGGTAACCCATTTGATTTTACGTGCAGGTTGAATCCCAACAAGCAGTAGGCAGCTTAGAGAGAGGGGAACCATCCTCCATTTGGGCTAAAACACTTGAATTTATGCATAGCATTATTGAAGAATTGATGGCCCCTCCATCACTAGGAGCTGTAAGTAAATATAAACAAGAATCCCCTGGTTTTATTTTCATACATCAAATTTAATTAACAGTCAGTTAATTTATGGTTATGATTATATGATTAGATTGTGGGTTTCATTTTTGGAGCGGTGGCATGGCTTAGAAATCTGGTGGTTGGGGACAATGCTCCATTTAGAGTAATCCAAGATTCAGTTCAACTACTCGGGTATATATATATATAGATACATACATTTTCTTTAAAATGATGAAATTTTAAATCAGTTGGAAAGGGATTTTTTTTAAAAAAATATTTTTATGTGTGTCATGTTCAGAGAGGGGACGATTCCTTGCACTACTCTGATATTAGGTGGGAATCTGGTTCAAGGGTTGCGGTCGTCAAAGGTGAAAGCAAGCACAATAATTGGAGTGATTGGAGTTCGATATGTTGTATTGCCTATAATTGGAATTTCAGTAGTGAAAGCGGCAAATGCATTAGGGTTCTTGGCGCCGGATCCTCTTTACCATTTCTTGTTGATGGTTCAGTATACCACGCCGCCCGCCATGGCTATTGGCACAATGACTCAATTGTTTGGTGTTGGTCAAGAGGAATGCTCTGTTATTATGCTTTGGACCTATTTGGCTGCTGCTCTTTCTCTCGCACTTTGGTCTGCAGTTTTCATGTGGATCTTGTCTTAGATTCTTTTTGCTCTTATATTCTTTTTGTAAAATCTAGTTTAAATTGTTTTTGCCAACCCATTTTGCTACATTCAACAATATAAAAAGGAAAATTAGTGATAAAATAACAGATCAATACTCTTTCAACCTTTCTTTGTCTTTGTTGGAGTCGTATTCGTTATGTAAAGTTGATACATTAATTGTTTCGACACCATTGAAAATCAATATTTTATTTATATTTTATATGTTTCAAATACTCAATATATTATAATTAAGCACAGTTGAATCGACATTTGAGTGTTAGTAGCTACATATTTTAAATTACATATTCCAATCCTACTTAAAAAACCCATTTGTGATGTCGTTCAACTTCAAGAATTTTATTGAGTAGGCATGACATATAGTACCTTTACAACTACTCCAACGGACATCATAGCCACACAGAAGAATTGTAAAACCATAATGTTGAACCATGCATCATAATTAATTGATAAAAACAATATATACTTTTGTTTATTCGAGGGAGGGGAGGTTTAATTTTTTTTTTCTTTAAATAATTAGAAGAGTTAAATAAAATGCAGTTGTCCAAAAGTTTATGGAATAGGCTACACCATATTCAAGATACCAACTATATTAGCCGGGTGTATAACTATTATAACATACACTTAACAATAATAATTATTATTTCAAAACCTTTTTATTTTACTATGTACTATATTGTGTTCAAAGTTTTCTACTCAAACAAAAATAGTTTACATCTCACTTCAAACACAAATTAGAATACAAACTGTGATAACATTTTACAAAAATAGTATGCACCATAAACACTATTATAATTCACTAGCTATAATATCCAATTCAACGCTTTCAAGTATCTGCCTAAATGTTCTTTATATGATAAGTAGCAATATAACGTATTTGAATATTGTCTCATTAAAAGTTATACTCAATCAAAACTTTTATGAATTAATTATAGATTAAGTTTTTCTAAAATTTTGGTTATCCTTAGGTTGTTCGATATTTCCAAACAATCGGAACGTTTGGAATTGAATTACTTTTATCTTAAACGGACCGACATGTCGCCCGTCCTAGCGCCGCCCTGGTACCGGGAAAGTTTTTAATTACGATTTACGGCGGTATCCTCTGAATCCGCCACTCGGCACGGCCATTTTTCATTAACTGCGGCGGAGCACAGTCGTCTCGAAAAGAGTTTGGCTTCAGACTGAGTACGGGTTCCGTGCCTGCACCATCACATCGGAAAGAAGAGTCCGGCTGTGGATGCTGCGTTAACATGTGAGCATAGCTTTTGGGATTTTGACAGAATTAGAGTAAAATTGTAGTTAAAGAAGTCTTTTACGTAGGGTTTTTTGTAGGTTTCTTTCGTTAAAAACTCATTGCTTTTCATGAATCTTCCTAAACTGCACAAGCAAGATAGCAAATCGAATATAGTCTTCATTGGCTTTTTTGTTAACTTTCAATTTTGCGGAAATGCGCAGTTGTTAGGCTATTACCGCTTTCGCATGTGCTCTGTTTCTGAAAACTTGTTGAAAGGGAGCTGACGCTAAATTGTTTATAATTTATGAAAAGGAGTGTTGTAAATCGAATATGAGGACCTCTGAAATTGCGGAATGAATTTATGTTGAAAAAAGTATTGAATTGGTTGTCTAGTTTGTTGTACTCGCGCCTTTCTTTATCTCCGAGCCAAACACCAATCTTCACTTGCTTCCAAGTCCATGATTTGCCTTTTTGAGGGAATGGGAAGGCCGATACTGTCTCAAGCGAGTTATAAGAAAGTTAGGAACTCAAGCTTCTGTAGCCAAGTTTTGCATAATTTGTCCACTTGCTCTCGCCATTGGAACTACTTTCTGAAAAAGCAGTACAATTAATGTATTAAAATTTGGTGAAAATAATGAACTATTTATCTTTCTATTTATATGCTAATTCTTCGCCTATTCTTCTTCTTCGCCTTGTTTCTCTTTTGATGTTTATTCCTTATCGATGCACGGTAATGCTAGATGGGGACTATCGAGCCCCTGCCGAAGTCAGTTCGTAGTTCTGTGCGTACTGGCGTTATTCTCTATGATGTTACGAAGGTCGTGGAAGAGCTTGTTTATAATAGTTTGGATGCTGGTGCGTCAAAGGTATGGAGTCTAATAGTCCCTTGTATGATATTGTGCTATGCTGAGGCATGGGGTTGCTTACTTGCCTAAATTTGAAATGTGATGTGTTTTAGGACTAATTATCAATGTTACAGTAAGTTAATCTGATCGAGAGTGTGCAGAATATTAAACTTAGATATAAATAAATCTTGGTCCTAAAACAGTTGAAAGTAGTGCATTATGGATTAGAGCCTACCAATGTAATCATAGTTTTTTTCTTAGTCATCCATCACTGAGTACCTTTCTACTCTTCTACAAGAGAAAACTAACTCCTTTATGGTTGATTGGTTCTCTTTACAAAGATAATAAATAGAAATCAATCTAGTTACTGAACTCAGTCTATGTTTTAGTGTTTATGTATTTCTTTGTTGTTCTTGTTTGGTGGAATCCTAATACTGTCATATTAAGCGAATTAAAGAAAGATGATTAGGCATGAGCACCAAATAGTAGGCTAGGCAGATAAAATAAGAGCGACCAAATTTGGATTAATATGTATATCGTGTTTTTGCCGGTTCGCCTATTTCAATATTTTAGCTTGTTTACCTTGATTTTATCTTGCTACTTTGTTTCTTTGTGTCATGTTGTGCGAAATCATTATTTGGTAGTGATATTGACCTATAGAACAACATCAAAAAGCACCATTTCTCATGGTGTAAAACAAAGCACCTTTTCTCCCATGTTGGCATATCCTTTTTAGTTAGTAATTGATGCACTCCCTTGTAATCACCTTTAGGTGTTTGTGGTTCTCCCCTAATTTCGTTCATCAATGAAATGTTTCTGGTACCAAAAAAAGAACAATATCAGAAAGTATAAGGACGTAATTAGAACTTCTCAAAACTTCAAAAACTAAATAGAAACAACCATCAAATTTTAGGGATTAAATTTGTTACTTTTCTATGTGAAGGTTATATATATATATATATAATTTCCTTGCAATTGTCCTGCCTTAATGTATCTTACTTACAGTCTATTGTATCAACTTATGTGTTGTCCAGATTGCAATTTTCATTGGCATTGGGACATCCTATGTTAAAGTAGTGGACGATGGTTTGTGATTTTCTCAGTACTCTACTTGTTACTTTAATTTTCTATATCAAGTTTTATAAGGATACAGTGAATTTGTTATATTCTTGTAGGATCTGGTATTACTCGAGATGGGTTAGTCTTGCTAGGAGAAAGATACGGTAAAAATCTCAACTTTCATCTTTGTGTACTGTGTATCTTACTTCATTATCATTTCCCCGGTTTTACTTTGGAATCCAGAATTGAATTGTTATGCTTGGGCTTGCAGAATGGGAATGGTAATTGGTAAGTGTTATAACTGGATGGGTTAGAAATGATTACTTAGCTTTGATTGAGTGGAGCGGACTGAAGGGCAAGTTTAGACCAACAAATCTCTCTAAATATAACTCCAATGATATTTCCGAAAATCTATTAGTTTTTTCAACTAACAGAAATAGTGCAATAAAAGGCAGAATCTGCTAATGGATTTCACTGCTGCTCTTGTAAGCAGTGAAAGGATGTTTTGATGTGATAATCTTATAGACAACTGCTGCAAAGTAGAACTCTAACTAAGGAAATAAGCATGTTAGCAAGCTCACAAATATTTAGTGAATTTGGATTTACTACCTTGGCATGTTTATGTTGCACTTTTCAATATCTTTATGCAGTGACATCAAAATTTCATGATCTCATCGACACGGATACCAAAGGTGGAACATTTGGCTTTCGAGGAGAGGCATTGGCTTCCATTTCAGATTTGTCAGTGGTGGAGATCATAACTAGAGCATGTGGGAGGGCAAATGGATATCGTAAAGTCTTAAAGGTACAGAAAGTTACAGCTATTTAATTATGGAGCCATATATGCAAAGTTTCATATTTTGTTGTTATTTAAAGTAATTAACTTTTATTCTGTCCCTTACAGGGTTGCAAATGCTTGTATCTTGGAATTGACGATGATATGGAAGATTTTGGCACTACTGGTAACAGTTCCATCATCTCTCAGTTACATTAAATTGCAAAAATTGCTTAGCATGCTTTAAGACCTTGCAAGTGCTTGTATCTACATGGCCAGAGCCATATTTTTATGAGGGGCTATAGTTTACATTCCAAACACACACACACACACCATATAATCTTTTAATGGGCAAATCAGAGAGAGAACTTTAAAATCTCAATTTCTTCTTCTTCTTCTTTTATTTTTTATTGTTTATTTTAATAATAATAATATAGTCTTTTAATCAACAAAGGGTATCTAATCAGGTCCTAGGTATCTGAATATATATTATTATATTTCCTTCTGTGCTCCATCCCTTAGTATCTGGATTCCGGGACTCATGTACTTTTGTTTGCGGTTTTCTGTTCTGACCATTAACCTCATGAAGAACATTCATGGGGTAAATTATACTGGTTGGAATACTGGTGTGTGTGGTAAAACGTAATTATATGGGATGTAGATCCAATTTTGGTTGTTTTAGAAATTTTGTAATTATCCTATCAGTAATCTGATCCGTAGTTTTGAAGTATATATGGGCCACAAAATTAACACCATATATTTGTAAGAAATCGTGTGTGATTGTAATATTTGTACCTTGATGTAGTGCATTGATTAACCGCTCATTATACTCATACAAGGAGGGAAAACAAATGTGGGGAGTTTAGTACGGTGATGGGATGATGGATATGTCTTTTAGTAGGTAGCTTTTCACTTGGATGGTAGCAAGGCAACTATTTTGGTGTCACTGAACTTTCTGTTGAACTAGACCAGCAATGAAAAAATAGTTGAAACTATATGCATCTTATTATGGTGTGCTTCAATTACTTCTAAACGTTCATGTGATTTGCAATTACAACTGGAAAGATATTATTTTCTCCTTTGTTATATTCTATTCTTGCAAATACTTCTGAAGGTCATTACTGAATCAGGGTTCTTTCATCTTTTTCTTTTGTAGTTATCGTTCGAGATCTGTTTTACAACCAACCAGTTCGAAGGAAACATATGCAATCCAGGTCTTAATTTCTTATAACTTCTTTATTCCTTTTTTTTTTTTATAATAAACCACTTTATTTTTTTTTGTGAAAAGGAGATTTCAAGAGTTGACCTATGATGAGAAAGAAGATAATAGATTACAATCATAGTTTAAGATAGCTGAAAAGCCAGAAGGAAATATACAGGGCGTCGTCGGAATATACATGTTAAAGTTTGTACTGCACACTTTGGTAGTATGTTCTTGAGAAATACAAATCAAACAACAATATTTAATTCCTTTCAGATATTTTTTAAAATTATTCCTTTCACACTTGTTAATACAATGATAACTACCAGTTTTAGGCGTTCAGTGCCTCAATTTTTATATTTAAATTAATTGATGAAAAGTATAATTTTTTTTTCACATACATTATAATTTATTTTATTTTGATACTTTAAGTATGATTGTTCTCAAAATGTAAGTTCTTAAAATACTTTCGTAATCCAAACGGATCTTAACTTCTTAGCTGTGTAAAATGAGATATTATATTGCATTTTATGGACGTGTGAAATTTCATTCTGCATAATGGAACTCGAAGCCCCAAGAAGGTCTTGCATACAGTCAAGAAATGTGTAGTTCGAACTGCCCTCATACATTCTAAAGTTTCCTTCAAAATTGTAGATAGTGAAAGGTATATCAATGTTTAATTCAGGTTGAAGTTGAACTATGTATATGCCAGGTTTTTCACAATTTTATTTCTCTGATGTAGTGAGAATATCCTTTTTTGCACGGATCCCTCTCCTTCTCCTTTATCACTTTTGAGAAGTGGCTTTGGTAGTGAGGTGTCCAGGTCTCTCCAGGATTTAAAAATCGGTGATGGGGACTTAAAGCTTTCGGGCTATATATGCAGTCCATTTGACAATTTCAGTATCAAGGTATGATTACTTTCTTGATGTCACACAAGAAGGCTAATTCTGCTTTTTGATATTTCATTATTTTTTATTAGTTGTTTTTTATGGCAGGCTGTTCAATATGTCTGTATCCACACCATTCTGTAAATTCTTTAAATCTTTGGTGATTGGTGGGTGGATAGGATTCAGTATTTTATGAAATTGTTTGGACCTCAGCAAGGACAGATATTAACAGGCGGTTCATTTGCAAGGGCCAAATTCATAAATTACTTAATCAACTGGCCAGTAGATTTATGAGCCTGGATCCACAGACTGACCATGTCTTTCACCGAAGGAAGAGAAGCAGGTCTGAAGCAAATCCTGCTTATGTTTTAAATTTAGAATGCCCTGTATCTTTCTACGATCTAACATTTGAATCATCCAAGACTGTTGTTCAGTTTAAGGTAATTCTTGTTCTCCAAACACTTGTTCATTCATTTATCCTCTGTTCCTTTATTCAATATGAAATATGAAATACTTTTGTTTTATCACATTTTAATTGTTCGATAGAATTCTTTCCTTAGACTCTTTTATCCAATCTGTTTTGATTTGCAAAGGACTGGACCCCAATACTTACCTTCATTGAAGAGGCCATTCAACAATTTTGGAAGGAAAAATATAATTGTGGTATGCTTTTAGCCATATCTTGACATCGTAGTCATTGTTCATAAACACCGTTTGAAGTTTTATTTTGCACTTGCAGGAAAATCTGTGGTCCATTCAACCCCCATAGTTGGAGATGAGCTGTGGAAGGATGAAAACATGATTTCAACAAGATCAAGTACTTTTTAGTTGAACTTTCGCCTCTGATCTCACTTTTGATTTATGAGATGATTTATTCTTATATATGCTGCTTGAGTTGCCCAGACTGCAACCCCCCCTCCCCCAACAAAATGGTTAATGTGAAAATGTCCCCATTTATTATCTGCACAGCACACTGCCCCATGAGAAGTATACTCAGACCATGCAAACTTGCAGTATGAAAATGACCTGGTTCAATTTTTGTTTCAGATGATATCCTATCTGTGAAGAAGAGCAGAATGCAAAGCTGTCAGGATTCCCTTATTGATTTGTTTTCACCATCAGTCATGTTCACCAAACATGATGACATCTTGTCCTATAGGTTGTGTGGCAAAAAGGAACGTAAAAGTTCACACACAAGTTCAATTGAATTGGATGATGGTGACCACCATCTAGCTAGGATGCAATTTAGTAACCAAGCTGACCATTTCTCAAAATCATGGGATACTCCCTTGGCAAAATGCTCAACTACAGCTGTCCAAAACAATGACAGTTACCAAACGGCACCTGAATTTCTTTTTGTATCCAAAGACTCCTTTTTGGATAGAAGACTGAATTATTCAGAAGGATGTGATGGCATTGTTGAGGAGAATATCTTCTGTTCAGATTTGAAAGGGCAATCATCTAAAATGCATATCAATATGATCACTGAGTCTGGCGAAAGTACACCATCTTCTTACTTTCATGAAATTAGCTATGATGATTATATCTTCGCAGGTAACAAACCCTCACTTAGGGGATGCTCCTCAATGAGCAATTTCCAACCGTACTTTCAAAATGATGTCATCAAAAGAACCCAAATACAAGGACTTATTGATGATGAAGTTGATATTATGAAAGTTGATGCTTACATCAAGGGTTTTGATTTTTGTGCCGGATCCTCATTGCATGCTGAGGTTTGCTCTCTGACCTATTAGAGCTAACAATTTATGAATTTCTCAAGATATAAATTTCTATCTAAAATTATTTGATCTAATTTGTATATCCTCATGGCATTTGGACAAGCATATGCAGACGTTTTTGTCAAGTCATCAGACCAGAAATTCCCCAAACGCTCATGTGACTTCAAATTCCATGTTAGCAACAGAATGGGATGTTGATTGCTTCAGTGTTAGGGATGAGGTTGAAAGGAGCTGGAGATCTAGAGATAGGACACCCTTCAAGGAGTTAGTGGATGATGATGAAAAGGGCTTCCAGTTTGATTATGATATCATGTTGAGTAGTTCCAACAAAAAGAATTACAAGTCAATCTGTATCGATAGTACAATGATAATCGATGATGTTTTTGATACAAGAGAAGACATTAGTACCTTCCTTAAAAAGTCTAATCATTTTGAACATTCTTCTCCTAGGAGTCCTGATATGCACTCCCGTCAGAAGTATTTTTCCAATTGGAGATTGCCTGAAAGAGATTGTGAAAAGGCTTATGAAAGCTCAGAACCTAAGTTTGGACATCAAGCTTTTAAACAGAAGTATTGTTCTGTTGAAAGGCCTAGAAGAGGCAAATCTGCTCCGCCTTTTTACAAAAGAAAGAATAATTTCTATTGCCTGGACCAAAGAAAGGCAGAAAGGCCTAATGCCGCTAGTTTCTATTGCCTGAACGAAAGAAAAGCTGATAAGTCTAGTGCCGCTAGTTTCTATTGCATGGACCAAGGGAAAGTTGAAAAGCTCAAGTCATCGGTCTTCCTTGACAGCCCACCTCATTTAGGTATTAATTATTTAAAATGTCATAGCCTGTAAGATGTGACTGATGAATTGCTAATGTTGTAGCTACTGCCTGGTAGGTACCGAACCAATTGTGCTGAGAGATTCCAAACATTTCTCTGGTACTAGTAATCAATATGTTAAGCCTTTTCCTGTTGATGAATTATTGGTGGAAACCAGGTAGAGAGCCAAACCTTTCCCCTATCAATTTAAAGTTTGAGATTTTTGTTTGAATATAAAGCACCTTTTCCTCACTTCCAGATCTTCCAGAGCAGATATGATAAAGATGTCTGCTATTATGAGAAATAGTGAGGAGAAACAAGGAGAGATCTTCAAGCAGTCCCAATCCGATGTTAAGGTTACTGAAAGTGATATAGGTATACCATGCATACAAAGCTTGATTATTTATTTGTCTTATTGGACTTGGAAAAATGAGATTTTGATATTTATTGAGGGGATTGGTATTGAGGGAATTTATCTGATCAGAAAAACATTGAAAGAATCTTGTGCTGTTAATCTCTTCTCATGCAGGTTTAGTAGATTTATGTTTATCACCATTGATGTAGCAATGTTTAATCAGGATACTTCAATAAATCGATCATCAAGAACAGTCCCTACAGTATACAGCATGCCACATTGGTTCATAATTTTATTGTTCTTAAATAATGATTTTTAGACTGATAAATAATATTTAGTGTGTAGATTTGTATATAAATAGTTGCGTTTGAATTAGTCATTTACATCTTTTAATTATTTTTAGGCATTCTTTCCTTTTATAATGAGTTTCCTTGTTAGTATTTCACATGTGTTATATTTACCCATTATTTGGTCCCTTTTGAAGAAAAAGAGGAAATTATTATTATTTCTCCAAAAATAACAAAGTGCTATTTATAGTCAGCATATTAGTGGTTTTTTTAATATTCTCCAATTCTATTTGAATGGCATAGTTTTGACCCTATTTCATTTCCAGAATTATGCTCAAAGGAAACTCAAGAGTCCTCAGATTTATGGATCAAATGGAAAAATTGCTGTCCAACTACAGTTAAGTTTGAAACTTAATTTGTTTTTTTATTTGATATGAGGCTTCGTTTATTTATTTGAGTGATATTTAATAGTTTTTTCCTTGTTAATTTCAGAGAAATGAGGATTCACATGCTTTTGACGATGAAGTTAGTATACTTGATATCTCTTTGGGGTTCCTATCGCTTGCTAGCAATTCCTTAGTTCCCGAATCGATCAATAAAAATTTCCTTGAAGATGCAAAAGTTCTTCTACAGCTAGATAAGAAATTCATTCCAGTTGTTTCTGGTGGAATTTTAGCTGTTATTGATCAGGTTAGTTCAATCCCTATAGGTTCGTTGACTTCAGGTGGTTCTGTTTTTGTTCACTTTTCTATCTATTCTGGGTCATCAGATTTGATTTTGGGTTCTGGTGATCCTAGAGGCCCTGCTACTTTACTTCATGGAAAACTGTAGTTGGTGGCCAAGGGTTGGCTTGAGTGATTTGTAAGAATGCTTCGAGATCTCTTATCTGATCTTCCTGGATCAAATGAAACAATAGGGTTATCCATTTCTTTTCCTGTTTGACAAGTAGATGCATCTTACCATTTGGAGACCATATACAGAGCATAGGCCTTTCTGTTGGAATGTTCTTCATAAGTTACTTTTAATGATTCGTTCTTTCTTGTCAATTTAGATTTGAAGTGTTCTCTCTTTTTTGGTCCCATGCTATGGTGTGCATCTTATCTGCTCTTCTTTTGGTACAACCTTTTGTCCTATTGAAAGTTAAGGGAAGTTTCAGTCTATATATATACTTTTAGTTACTATTATTATTTCTAATAAGGTTGTCTATGTGTATTTTCATCCATTTCTTTGGGTACTCATGCCTTGTTATTCCGCTTACACTCTCTATACAATATGTGTAAACCAATTTTCAAGTCTTCTAGGTGCGGGATTTGGTAATGATGTTGAAATGGTGCTTTTTTGCAGCATGCTGCGGATGAAAGAATTCGACTTGAAGATCTTCGTCAAAAGGTAATCAAAATTTGTTTGGTCAACTAGTTCTTTGTGATTTCTAATAAAGCCATATGTACACAGCTGTTGTCCGGTGAAGCAAAGACTACAGCCTATCTAGATGCTGAACATGAGCTGGTAAATTTATGTTTTCTGTTTTCTGGTCTTAATCTATCATGCTTTGATTTAAAGGATATATATTTATCCTGCTGTTTGTTTACTACAGGTACTGCCAGAGATTGGTTACCAGTTGCTGTATAACTATGCCGATCAGGTTAAAGAGTGGGGTTGGATCTGTAATATTCATGCTCAAGATTCAAAATCCTTCCGAAGGTATCCTCTACGACACCCTAGGACCTTCTAAGTTGTCCTTTTCCTCTCTGGCTATGCTAAGCTAGAAAGCAACTTAGAATGCTAAAGAGAGGAAAGGGCAACAGCTCCTGATCCATCGGGAAATGTATGTATTTTCATTGGTAACTAGGTGAACATTGCCTAAGGTAGTTTCTTTTGATTTTGATTAAAAAGAGAAATTGAGAGATAAGGGGTTTGTCTGATTTGCCAGTACTGCTCAAGTTTGCCACATTAATATTTGGTCCTTTGTGCAGCAATTTGAACATCCTACACAAGCAGGAAACAGTCATCACGCTAATGGCAGTTAATCACCATCTTCCTTGCTTCTATGGTTATTACATTCAACTTTGCGAAACCAAACCATGCGAACTGTAATAAATCATTTATTGCATGCTTGAAATTTGTAACAGATTTATATATTTTTTGTTAGAGTTCCAGTTCATGTGTTCTTATTATATATTTATATAGACATTATGTGTATGCATAATAGGTACCGTGCATATTAGGGGTTAATTTATCTGATGTAGATCTTCTGGAGTTTCTTCATCAGGTAACTGAGGCCCTTGCACTCTAATACAAATTTTAGTTGTTTTATTCAGATATTAATTTTATTTAGCTGTTGTATTGTTCCTTAAACACCTGAATAATTTTGCAAATGTTGCTATGTCCTACATATATAAGCTTGCTAAGTTTTTTTTTTGTTTTTTTTTTAAATTTAATTTAATTTAATTAATTAAATAAATAAATTTATTTTTTGGATCGAAAGCTTGCTGATACAGATGGCTCATCAACGATGCCACCATCCGTACTTCGAGTTCTTAATTCAAAGGCCTGCAGAGGTACATGCTTAAACTTGTGTAATATTTACAAATACTATGAATCATTGGAAATTAGATGCTGCGTGGATGCGCCTGACTTAAGCTTTTCTGGATGGTATTCTTTTTGTTTTGTCTTTTGTTGTTTTGAAATATGATACCCCACTTTTCATTCAAGGGAATGAGGGAATGAAAAGAGACTAATGGTAAAAAAACAAGGATACAGGAAACAAAGATATATATATAAATAGACAAACAAATACCAAAACATAAATATCATTTGGAAGTAGTGATGAAGGCATTCCGGCAAGTATATATATCCTGAAATGAGAGCCCTTCGAGTCTCTTGGAAAGAGAGCACCAAGCAGAAGACTTGAGACCAGCCAAATCAAAATGAGCATAAGGAACTTTACTGCTTGAGCAGAATTTTGAAAAATATGTTGATTTCTTTCTAACCAGAGCTTAGAAAGAATGTCCTTCGCAACATTAACCCAAATTAAGTATACTTTTGAATTCTATCAAATGCCACAAAGAAGTTCACATTTTCCTTTCAAGAATCAGAGAAAACCCAATGAATTGAGAAATCATCAAATAACAAAAACCAGGAGCTTCACAAATAATCACACTCAAAGAAGATGTCATTGAGATATAAACATAAGGAGCACACTGATGGTAAAAGACACTGACGACATCTTTGTCCTGCGAAATTTTTCTGCCGAATTGCTACTCATTTAACATGATCCAAATGAGTATATTGGTCTTTTGGACATTTTTACTTCCAAATGTCTTTAAATAAGGCATTGTCAACAATTGTTACAGAAGCCAAGTAAGAAGATAAGGATTTCACCGAAAAACAATCCTGAAGATTCAAGAGCCCAAAATTGAGCATCACCCCATGTTCTCTTATGGGAAAGGAAGAGAGGTTGGAAAGAAGATTCTGAAACTCAAACACTTCTTCATCCTTCAAGAGTCTCCGGAAAATAATATTCCAAGAAGATGTCGTGACATCTTTCAGTCTGCCTCGTTTATTATGGCATGCGGGGGTGTGTGCTATTATATGGCTTTTGTGGGGAAAGTGGAATAGTAGAAATTTTAGGGGGTAGACAAGGATGTTAGTGAGGTGTGGTCCCTTATTTGCTTCCATGTTTCCTTGTGGGCGTCGGATTTGAAAAGCTTTTGTAATTATTCTGAGTGTTATTTTGCATAGTTGGAGTCGTTTCCGGTAGGGGGAGGTGCTTGTGTGGGCGGTTTTTTTTTGTATGTCTGTATATTCTTTTGTTTCTCAATGAAAGTCGTTATTCTTAAAATTATTAAAAAAGTGTTGAGACATCTAGAAAAGAAGAAACAGCGCCACTTGTATTATCAGCTATGATGAATAATCTTGGGAAGCTATCGTTGAGATTAGCATCACAAAGCCAAAGGTCCTTCCGAAATGATCCACAAGTATTATTTTCTAACTTTCTAAATAGAAAGACTTTCCACCTTTTTCCAAGCTTTAAAAATGCTAACCCATGGCCTCTATAGGCTAAACAACCCATTGGTTTTGTAGGCCAAACAACTCATTGGAACCATGAATGCTAATCATAACTTGCCCTAAGTCTTCAAACTATTTGATGCAACTCCCCTGCTTTTCTCATTTCCGAGCCATATGAAAACAACATTCTGTAGACTGCTAGTTCCACTGCTATGTGTGTATTTTCATTTTCATGTGGATCTTTCACTGAAAACTTAATATTTGATAACTTTTTAATCAGGTGCAATTATGTTCGGAGACTCTTTGTTACCTTCGGAGTGCTCCCTTATCGTTGAAGAACTGAAGCAGACTTCTCTATGTTTCCAAGTGAGTGAATAAATTTCGAGCCTGTTTTCATAGTGAATAAATTTTGAACCTCCATGGGGGATGGGAGGAGGAAATGAATAGTAATTGACAAGTGTGAGATGTTAAATGTGCAGTGTGCCCATGGACGACCAACAACGGTACCTCTTGTGAACTTGGAGGCATTGCATAAGCAGATAAAGGAGCTGGAAATAAAGGGCAGAAGTGGTTCAAATGGAATGTGGAATGGTCTGGGACGACACGAGCTGAGCATAGAAAGGATGTTGCAGCGGTTGAGTTCAGCTGAAGGTTTATAGTACTCTTGGGAAATGCTCTGCCCTTTCATCGAGGAGACTAATTGCCCAGGGGCCAGAGTAAAATAGCAGATGCTAAGTAGATTGGATTGAGTAGCATTGTTAGACGATGCATAGAAGCAGAAGTTGGGGATGATGATTTGTCAAAAAGAGCAGTGTTTCTGTAGTTTAGGGTTTCCTTAGAGTTTTGGTTGTAATTTTTCCAATAAACTGTTTATCTACCCTCCATCCAAATAAATTCTTTTGCAACATGGTAAATAAAACCAAGTGGTTTAGGAAATTAGTTCAAGAAACATTTGCACACACACCGTTGAATTTAGTTCAGATTATGCTTTTGGATGATTAGTCAATGTTTCTACATTGAAGTAATTAAATTAGAGGAAAATAATGATGTTTATGTTGTTTTCTTATTAAGGAAATGTAGGGATGAAGATTCAACCTCCCATTTCAAGTGAATAGGTGTTTTCATCATCAAACTAAGTTTTATTCTAATGAATAAATAATTATCTCAAGAAAATGAATAGATGTTCTACAACCTAAGTTTTGCTCCAATAACTATTTTTTTTTAGTTTTATTTTGATGGATAAACAATTATCTCAAGAAAATGAATATATCTCTTACATGCTAGCCTAAGTTTTACTCCATAGTTTGTATAGACTACAAAATTATACACGCGGAGAAACAGAAAAGAGAAAGGAAGTGAGAAAACATTATATATATCTTTAGCATATATTAAAAATAAGGAGAGCCAAAGTGAGTCTAAAGTTCAAATCAATTAAATTTGTTTACTAACATTTAAATATTTAAATCATAATGAATGTATTCTTTAAAAAGGGAAGATACAAAATAAAATAATAAGTAAAAAAAAAACTTAAGTGTGTGAAAATAGAAAAAAGAATGAGAAGAATTCTTGTTATAAGTTGGTTCCAGCTCTCAACTCTTTTTTGTAGGCTCCAAATATTTTTAAATGAGACCATAATGGCACCATGTACCTGTGAGAAAAATCTAAGCAAGTAATTAATGGAAGAGAAAAATATCAAGGTTACTACTAAAATTAATACATTTACGTACATGACTATAGGTAGAAATTGAGTTGGCAAATTCACATAATACACAGGAGCTACAATTGCCGATCGCCTTATGAACAAGCATCTCCATTTTTATCATCACTGGAAGCAGTACATAAAGCCTTCCAGATAGGGACCAGCATTTTCACCGGTGGATGTAATTCCTAAAAGGGAGGAATACAATAAGTGGGATGAAAGAACCAAACCTCTGTCTTTGAGGCTGATTATATTAGCCTATGCCAATTGAGTTAGGATCATTTTGGCAGAAAAAGAAGTATTTTTCTAACCCTATAAACAAAATGTAATGCACAGTCCTCGAAGAAATGTTGAACTCACTGTTTTTAACAATGTAGTTTTAGATTATACAAAGGGATGGATTATAGAAATTTGGATCCCCTTTGGTAAATATTTAGTTTTTAGATTTTGAAAATTAAGCTTAAACATCTATTCCACTTCTACATTTTTTGCTTTGTTATCAACTCTCTATTTATGTTTTTAAAAACCAAGTCATGTTTTGAAAACTAATACAAGTATGCTTATTTTCAAAAACTAAAAATATCAAATGATTACCGAACAGCGTCTTAGCTTTATTCAAACAAAAAAATTATTGAATCATTGAATTTGTGTAAGAGGTGGGGATAAGCAAACTCCTATACTAGGACAAGAAATTCACAATATCAATATAGCCTCGTTTCTTAACTGGGTCCAATGCAAGCCTAACTTGTGAGCAAAACAATCATTTATTCTAGCAAAACAATCATTTATTCTACATTTTCTTTCTTCATCATTAATGCTATATCATTATCATACATGCTCAAGGGACAGGCCAGGACACTTAAATAAACAATAAAATTACCTTGAAAACCATCAATAGTTCGTCGTCCCCTCGTACAATCAAAGACAGACTCCAGTAACAAGTAACTGGAGTTAGGCATTCAAGGAGAACTGGTTTTAAAATTTTATCAACAGGCACAAACCGACGAATGACTTTTCCACTACAATAAGAGACAAGGACATAGTAAGCACAGAGGAGAATCTGCAAAAGTAACACGCGAGGGATGGCCATGTTGAAGCATAAAGGTTTAAGATAGTCTCAATATTGAAGAACTAAGGATATCAAACCTCAGAGCATTATCAAATAAAAATAACAAACATCAATGGCCAATGTTATACACGATGCATTGGAAATGAAGTTCCTCTCAAAGAAAAAGTTACCTACGAAAGTGAGTTTCAAGTTGGACTCCAAAATTTGGCATAACCATAACACTCTCTGCAGATTTAGACAGTCCCCGTCCGTCAAAAGGGTATGATAACAGCACAAATTCAAATTTCAGATTCAGGAAGCAAATGGTACATAATATTGCATTATAAATTTATAAGGCAGAGAACTTCCTCAGTTTTTCACCTTTCTCAACCCTTCCCTTGAAAAACTTCTTGAAAAAGAATACATTCAAGACCAAGCACCATAAGGCAACAAGGATCGATTGGCCCTGTTAATCACAGAGTCAATGATAATGCACCGAAAAGAACTTCAACAGAATTCCAAGAATGCTGATCGAATATCAAACAATCCTTTCTATTAATACATTTACTTCAGTTTATGTAAATATTTTGGAAGTTCGGCTCAATCTTATCAATGAACTGTGAAATTCTTTAGTGGAAGGTTTTCTTAACAATAGATCCAAAGAAAGGACTCGAAGAGACCTGCAGTGGAATTAGTATATTTAGACCTCAATGACTCAAATGTACAAACTATAGAACAGGAACGGAAGGTCGTGGAATGCAACTGATAATCAAAAGCCATAAAATTGAACAATATAGAACAATAACAAACATAGTTTGGAAATGAGAAGCAGAAAAGAAGATGAGAAAAGAAACAGAAAGAATCACATCAAATCTTTATATTCAGTTTCATCCTTTCTGAGCATTTATATGAATTCTTAGCTAAATTTAAAGAAACAAAAATGAGTTTAAGCCTATAAATACTATTTGTACCTACGAATTTCTCTGGACAAGAAATTACCTTGAGTAGGAAAAAACAGAAGGCAAGGGCAAAAACGCAGAAGAGGAAACCCTTTTCAGCAGTTGTATTCCTAAGAACAACAACGTGGTGGATATGAACTGCTTCAGAAGGCCATTTACAGTCGGAAAAGTAGCTATATCTCCAATCCGTAATGGAAAACTTGGCCATTTGGCATTCTTCAAAATGATCCATATTTATCGAGGCATTTGAGAATTGTAAAAAGAAGTTGAAACTTGAAATTGATGGTGTTGACCTGAAGAAGATTGAGATGAGGTTGAGTAACAGCTACAATCGGACTTCACAGCCAGTGGTGATAGCTGGACGAGAGAGCTCTCTTAGACCGTCGCCAACTTTTCCCGCTTCGCCACCGGAGTAATCGAGAATTGGCAGTTCCGCCACGGTGGGAAATGGATAGCCCAATCGTATTTCAGTTTCTTTTGGGCCGACTCTCAACCCCAACTAATCTTAACACACTTTTTGGTCTTTAGACTGGGCCAAACCACAATGTCCATTTTTTGCTTTATTATTTGATTTTCGGTTTTTCTACTTTAAAAAATATTCATTTTAGTTTTACCCTATCCATTTTGGCTTATTTTGGAATATGTTATTTTAAAATGTTGATTTATACTTTCAACTCTAAAGTATTTTGGTCCTTCAACTTAAAAAAAATGGTCATTTTGGTCATTAATTTTCATTTTTATTTCATTTTAAAAAAATCAAAATAGTTACCCTTTAAAAATTTCAAAACCGAAATGAACTAAAATGGAAAGTATAAGTACTAATATGATTATTTTGAAGATGCATAAACTAACATGAATCAAAGTTTAAAGTTAATTCTTAAACAAAAATTCAAATATATATTAAATTGAGATTGATAATACAAGTACTGTGCTAGTTGAACTGTGTTCATCTAGATAATGTATTATTGTTGTGAGAAAGAAGAAAAAAAGTTAAGAATATGTTAAATTCAATATTTTTGAAAGCAAGGGTCGCAGTTGGTGATCCTTTGAGGTGTACTAAGGAGGCGTCCAAAACGTCCGAAAAATGGCCAATGCTATACCCTAGGAAAAATGACCCAATTTTGGACGAAAAAAAAAGTCTTGAAAATTCATGTCTAACAAGTAAGTGGCTTAATTTTGAAGAATCTTGAAGATTTTTCCCAAAAAAGTCGAAAAAATAGGCCCTAGACTCGATTTTTATTTTTAGCCCCAAAACTATTCTTCCAATGGTTTCTATGATTTGTTTTTGTCCTGGACCCACTAAATAAATTATTATGGGCTTATAAGTGTGGAATCAGATCTCTGGCAAGGCCTATGGCAGTGAAGAATGAGCTAGGGATCGAAGTTGGTGCTCCTTAAAGGTGTACTAAGGAGACGCCCAATTCGTCCGAAAAATGGCCAATGCTAGCCTATGAAAAATGACCAAATATTGGCCGAAAATAAAAAGTCTTGAAAATTCACGTCTAACTAGTAAGTGGCCTAATTTTGAGAAACCTTGAAGATTTTTTTAAAGAAAGTCGAAAAATAAGCTCCAGACTCAGTTTTTATTTTCGGTGCCAAAACTAGTCTTCCAACGGTTTCTATTATTTGTTTTCGTCCTGCACTCCCCTAGATCATCGATTATGGTATGATAATTATGGGATCGGATCTCTAGCAAGGTCTATGTAAGTGGAGAATGAGCCAAGAGTTGCAGTTGGTGCTCCTTGGAGGTACTAAGGAGGAGTCCAAAACGTCCGAAAAATGGCTAATGCAATAGCCTACGAAAAATGACCAAAATTTTGGTCAAAAATAAAAAGTCCTGAAAATTCACGTCTAACTAGTAAGTGGCTTAATTTTGAGGAACCTTGAAGATTTTTCTAGAAAAAGTCGAAAAATAGGCCTCAGACACAGTTTTTATTTTCGGAGAAAAACTAGTCTTCCAACGGCTTCTATTATTTATTTTCGTCCAGCACCCCCTAGATCATATAATATGGGCTGATAATTGTGGGATCGGGTCTCTGACAAGGTCTATGTAAGTGGAGAATGAGTCAAAGGTCAGAGTTGGTGCTCTTTGGAGGTGTACTAAGGAGGCACCTAATTTCTCCGAAAAATGGCCAATGCTATAGCATACGAAAAATGACCAAATTTTGGTAGAAAATAAAAAGTCTTGAAAATTCACGTCTAACTAGTTAGTGACCTAATTTTTAGGAACCCTAAAGATTTTTTAAGAAAAAGTCGAAAATAGACCCCGGACTCAGTTTTTATTGTCGACGCCAAAACTAGTCTTTCAACGATTTCTATTATTTGTTTTCGTCCTGCACTTCCCTAGATCATAGATTACGGTCTGATAACTATGGGATCGGGTCTCTGACAAGGTCTATGTCAGTGGAGAATGAGCCAAGGGTCATAGTTGGTGCTCCTTGGAGGTAATAAGGAGGCGCCCAAAACGTCCGAAAAATGGCCAATGCTATAGCCTACGAAAAATTACCAAATTTTGGCCGAAAATAAAAAGTCTTGAAAATTCACGTCTAACTAGTAAGTGGCGTAATTTTGAGGAACTTTGAAGATATTTCAAGGAAAAGTCGAAAAAATAACTATCAGCCTCAGTTTTCATTTTCGATGCCAAAACTAGTCTTCCAACGGTTTCTATTATTTGTTTTCGTCGTGCAACCCCCTAGATCATCGATTATGGGCTGATAACTGTGGGATCGAGTTTTTGGAAAGGTCTATGTCAGTAGAGAATGAGCCAAGCGTCACAGTTGGTGCTCCTTGGAGATGTACTAAGGAGGCACCCAAAACGTCTGAAAAATGGCCAATGCTATAGCCTAGGAAAAATGACCAAATTTTGCCGAAAATAAAAAGTCTTTAATATTCATGTCTAACTAGTAAGTGGCCTAACTTTGAGGAACCTTGAATATTTTTCAAGAAAAATTTGAAAAATAGGCCCCAAACTCAGTTTTTATTTTCGGAGCAAAAACTAGTCTACCAACGGTTTCAATTATTTGTTTTCGTCCTACACCCCTCTAGATCATCGATTATTGATTGATAACTATGGGATCGGGTCTATGGAAAGGTTTATGTGAGTGAAGAATGAGCCAAGGGTCGCAGTTGGTGCTCCTTTGAGGTGTCTTAAGGAGGCGCCCAATTCGTCTGAAAAATGGCCAATGCTATAGTTTACGAAAAATGACCAATTTTTTGGCCGAAAATAAAAAGCCTTGAAAATTAACGTCTAACTAGTAAGTGGCCTAATTTTGCGGAACCTTGAAGATTTTCCCCAAAAAAGTCGAAAAAATAGGTCTTGGACTCAATTTTTATTTTCGACGCCAAAACTAGTGTTCCAACGGTTTCTATTATTTGTTTTCGTTCTGCAGCCCCCTAGATAATCGATTATGTGATAACTGTGGGATCGGATCTCTGCCAAGGTCTATGTCAGTTGAGAATGAGCCAAGGGTCGAAGTTGGTGCTCCTTGGAGGTGTACTAAGGAGGCGCCCAAAACGTCCGAAAAATGGCCAATGCTATAGCCTACGAAAAATGACCAAACTTTGGCCGAAAATAAAAAGTCTTGAAAATTGACGTCTAACTAGTAAGTGGCCTAATTTTAAGGAACCTTGAAGATATTTTCCAAAAAAGTCAAAAAATAGGTTCCGAACTCTGTTTTTATTTTCAGTGCCAAAACAAGTCTTCCAACGATTTCTATTATTTGTTTTCGTCCTGCACCCCCCTATATCATCGATTATGGGCTGATAACTTTGGGATCAGGTCTCTGGAAAAGGTGTATGTCAGTGGAGAATGAGCCAAGGGTCGCAGTTGGTGCTCCTTGAAGGTGTACTTAGGAGACACCCAAAACGTCCGAAAAATGGCCAATGCTATAGCCTACGAAAATGACCAAATTTTTGGCGAAAAATAAAAAGTTTTAAAAATTCACGTCTAACGAGTAAGTGGCCTAATTGTGAGGAACCTTGAAGATTTTTTCCAAAAAAGTCGAAAAAATAGGCCCCGTACTCTGTTTTTATTTTCAGTGCCAAAACAAGTCTTCCAACGATTTCTATTATTTGTTTTCATCGTGCACCCAATAAATCATCGATTATGGGCTGATAAATGTGAGATCGGGTCTTAGGCAAAGGTCTATGTAATTGGAGCATGAGGCAAAGCTCGCAATTGGTGATCCTTGGAGGTGTACAAAGGAGGCACCCAAAACGTCCGAAAAATGGCCAATGCTATGGCCTACGAAAAATAACCAAATTTTTGCCGAAAATATAAAGCCTTGAAAATTCACTTCTAACTAGTAAGTGACCTAATTTTTCAGAACCTTGAAGATTTTTCCCAAAAAAGTCGAAAAAACAGGCCCCGAACTCCGTTTTTATTTTCGACGCAAAAAGTAGTCTTCCAACGGTTTCTATTATTTGTTTTCGTCCTGCACTACACTATATCATTGATTATGGGCTGATAACTTTGGGATCGGGTCTCTGGAAAAATTCTATGTCAGTGGAGAATGAGCCAAGGGTCGCAGTTGGTGCTCCTTGGAGGTGTACTTAGGAGGCACCCAAAAAGTCTGAAAAATGGCCAATGCTAGCCTACAAAATTTACAAATTTTGGCCGAAAATAAAAAGTCTTGAAAATTCACATCTAACTAGTAAGTGGCCTAATTTTGAAGAACCTTGAAGATTTTTCCCAAAAGAGTCGAAAAAATAGGCCCTAGACTTTTTTTTTTGTATTTTCGATGCCAAAATAAGTCTTCCAACGATTTCTATTATTTGTTTTCGTCTTGCACCCCCGTAGATTATCGATTATGGGCTGATAACTGTTGGATCGGGTCCTAGGCAAAGGTCTATGTAATTGGAGCATGAGGCAAATATCGCAGTTGGTGATCCTTGGAGGTGTACAAAGGAGGAACCCAAAACATCCGAAAAATGGCCAATGCTATAGCCTACGAAAAATTACCAAAGTTTTGTCGAAAATAAAAAGCCTTGAAAATTCACTACTAATTATGGGCCGTAACTGTGGGATCGGTCTCTAGCAAAGGTCTATGTCAGTGGAGATTGAGGCAAAGGTCGCAATTGGTGATCCTTGGAGGTGTACAAAGGAGACACCCAAAACGTTCGAAAAATGGCCAATGCAAGCTTACGAAAAATAACCAAATTTTTGCCGAAAATAAAAAAGCCTTGAAAATTCACTTCTAACTAGTAAGTGGCGTAATTTTGTGGAACCTTGAAAATTTTTCCCAAAAAAATCGAAAAAACAGGCCCCGAACTCAGTTTTTATTTTTGGCGCAAAAAGTAGTCTTCCAACGATTTCTATTATTTGTTTTCGTCGTACACCCCATATATCATCGATTATGGGCTGATAACTATAGGATCGGGTCTTAGGCAAAGGTCTATGTAATTGGAGCATGAGGCCAAGGTCGCAGTTGGTGATTCTTGGAGGTGTACAAAAGAGGCACCCAAAACGTTTGAAAAATGGCCAATCCTATATATAGCC
The DNA here is from genome assembly GCA_037974625.1 of Cucumis cinereus. Classification (NCBI taxonomy): domain Eukaryota; kingdom Viridiplantae; phylum Streptophyta; class Magnoliopsida; order Cucurbitales; family Cucurbitaceae; genus Cucumis; species Cucumis cinereus. The sequence continues at coordinate 18,106,550 of JBBPDJ010000020.1, forward strand.
TACGAAAATGACCAAATTTTGGCCGAAAATAAATAGTCTTGAAAATTCACATCTAACTAGTAAGTGGCCTAATTCTAAGGAACCTTGAAGATTTTTCCCAAAAAAGTCGAAAAAATAGGCCCTGGACTCTGTTTTTATTTTTGGTGCCAAAACAAGTCTTCCAACAATTTCTATTATTTGTTTTCGTCTTGCACCCCCCTAGATCATCGATTATGGGCTGATAACTTTGGGATCGGGTCTCTGACAAAGGTCTATGTCAGTGGATAATGAGGCAAGAGTCGCAGTTGGTGCTCCTTGGAGGTGTACTAAGGAGGCGCCCAAAACGTCCGAAAAATGACCAATGCTATAGCCTACGAAAAATGACCAAATTCTTGTCGAAAATATAAAGCTTTGAAAATTCACTTCTAACAAGTAAGTGGCCAAATTTTGAGGAACCTTGAAGTTTTTTCACTAAAAAGTCGAACAAATAGGCCCCAGACTTAGTTTTTATTTTTGGTGCCAAAACTAGTCTTCCAACGGTTTCTATTATTTGTTTTCGTCGTGCACCCCCCTAGATAATCAGTTTTGGGCTGATAACTGTGGGATCGGTTCTCTAGCAAAGGTATATGTCAGTGGAGAATGAGGCAAAGGTCATAGTTGGTGATCCTTGGAGGTGTACTAAGGAGGAACCCAAAACGTCCGAAAAATGGCCACTGCTATAGCCTACGAAAAATGACCAAATTCTTGCCGAAAATATAAAGCCTTGAAAATGCACTTCTAACTAGTAAGTGGCCTAATTTTGAGGAACCTTGAAGAATTTTCACCAAAAAGTTGAAAAAATAGGTCCCGGATTAAGTTTTTATTTTTGGCGCCAAAATTAGTCCTCCAACGGTTTCTATTATTTGTTTTCGTTGTGCACCCCCTAGATCATATATTACGGGCTGATAACTTTAGGATCGGGTCTCTGGCAAAGGTCTATGTCAGTGGAGAATGAGGCAAGGGTCGCAGTTGGTGCTCGTTGGAGGTGTACTAAGGAGGCCCCCAAAACGTCCGAAAAATGGCCAATGCTATAGCCTACGAAAAATGACCAAATTCTTGTCGAAAATATAAAGCCTTGAAAATTCACTTCTAACTAGTAAGTGGCCTAATTTTTAGGAACCTTGAAGATTTTTCACAAAAAAGTCGAAAAAATAGGCCCTGGATTAAGTTTTTATTTTTGGCGCTAAAATTAGTCCTCCAACGGTTTCTATTATTTGTTTTCGTCGTTCACCTTCCTAGATCATCGATTATGGGTTGATAAATTTGGGATCGGGTCTCTGGTAAAGGTATATGTCTTTCGAGAATGAGGCAAAGGTCGCAGTTGATACTCATTGGAGGTGTACTAAGGAGGAACCCAAAACGTCCGAAAAATGGCCAATGCCACAGCCTACGAAAAATGACCCAATTTTTGCCAAAAATAAAGCCTTGAAAATTCAGCCTAATTTTTAGGGACCTTGAAGATTTTACCCAAAAAGTCGAAAAAATAGGTCCCGGACAAAATTTTTATTTTCGGTGCCAAAACTAGTTTTCCAACGATTTCTATTATTTTTTTCAGCCTGCACCCCCATAAATCATCGATTATGGGCTGATACTTTGGGATCAGGTCTCTGGAAAAGGTATATGTCAGTGGAGAATGAGGCAAAGGTCGCAGGTGATGCTCATTGGAGGTGTACTAAGGAGGAACCCAAAATGTCCGAAAAATGGCCAATACCAAAGCCTACGAAAAATGACCAAATTTTTGCCGATAATAAAAAGCCTTGAAAATTCACTTCTAACTAGTAAGTGGCCTAACGTTTAAGGACCTTGAAGAATTTTCCCAAAAAAATCGAAAAAATAGGACCGAATACAGTTTTTATTTTCGGCGCCATTTGTTTTCGTCCTCCACCCCCCTAGATCATCCATTATGGGCTGATCACTGTGGGATCGGGTCTCTAGCAAGGTATATGTTAGAGAAGAATGAGCCAAGGGTCGCAGTTGGTGCTCCTTGGAGGTGTACTAAGGAGGCGCACATAACGTCAGAAAAATGACCAATCTTATAGCCTACGAAAAATGACCAAATTTTGGCCGAAAATAAAAAGTCTTGAAAATTTATGTCTAATTAGTAATTTTGAGGAACCTTGAAGATTTTTCCAAAAAAAGTCCAAAAAATAGGCCCCGAACTCAGTTTTTATTTACGACGCCATAATTTGTCTTCCAAAGGTTTCTATTATTTGTTTTCGTCCTGCACGCCCTAGATCATCGATTATGGGCTGATAACTGTGGGATCAGGCCTCTGACAAGGTCTAGGTCAGTGGAGAATGAGTCAAGGGTTGCAGTTGGGCTCCTTGGAGGTGTACTAAGGAGGCGCCCAAAACGTCTGAAAAATTGCCAATGCTATAGCCTACGAAAAATGACCAAATTTTGGCCGAAAATAAAATGTCTTGAAAATTCACGTCCAACTAGCAAGTGGCCTAATTTTGAGGAATCTTGAAGATTTTTCCCAAAAAAGTCGAATAAATAGGCCCCAAACTCAGTTTTTATTTTCGACGCCAAAACTTGTCTTCCAACGGTTTCTATTATTTGTTTTCGTCCTGAACCCTCCTATATCATCGATTATGGGTTGATAACTGTGGGATCTGGTCTCTGGCAAGGTCTATGTTAGTGGAGAATGAGCTAAGGGTCGCAGTTGGTGCTCCTTGGAGGTGTACTAAGGAGGCACCCAAAACGTCTGAAAAGTGGCCAATTCTATATAGCCTACGATAAATTACCAAATTTTATTCAAAAATAAAAAGTCTTGAAAATTCACTCTAACTAGTAAGTGGCCTAATTTTGAGGAACCTTGAAGATTTTTCCCAAAAAAGTCAAAAGAATAGGCCCCGAACTCAGTTTTTATTTTTGACACCAAAACTAGTTTTCCAACGGTTTCAATTGTTTGTTTTCGTCCTGCACCCCCTAGATCATCGATTATGGACTGATAACTCTGGCATTGGGTCTCTGGCAAGGTGTATGTCAGTAGAGAATGAGCCAAATTTCGCAGTTTGTGCTCCTTGGAAGTGTACTAAGGAGGCGCCAAAAACGTACCAAAAATGGCCAATGCTAGCCTACGAAAAATGACCAAATTTTGGCAGAAAATAAAAATTCTTGAAAATTCACGTCTAACTAGTAAGTTGCCTAATTTTGAAGAAACTTGAAGAATTTTCCCAAAAAAGTCAAAACAATAGGCCCCGGACTCAGTTTTTATTTTTTGCTCCAAAACTAGTTTTCCAACGGTTTCTATTGTTTGTTTTTGTCCTGCACACCCTAGATCATGATTATTGGCTGATAACTGTGGCATCGGGACTCTGGCAAGGTCTATGTCAGTGAAGAATGAGCCAAGTTTCGCAGTTTGTGCTCCTTGGAGGTGTACTAAGGAAGGATCCAAAAAGTACCAAAAATGGCCTACGAAAAATGACCAAATTTTGGGAGAAAACAAAAAGTCTTGAAAATTCACGTCTAACTAGTAAGTGGCCTAATTTTGAGGAACCTTGAATAATTTTCCCAAAAAAGTCAAAAAAATAGGCTCCGGACTCAGTTCTTATTTTTGGCTCCAAAACTAGTCTTCCAACGGTTTCTACTGTTTGTTTTCGTCCTGCACCCCTTAGATCATCGATTATTGACTGATAACTCTGGCATCGGGTCTCTGAAAAAGTTTTATGTCAGTAGAGAATGAGCCAAGTTTCGCAGTTTGTGCTCCTTGGAGGTGTACTAAGGAGGCGCCCCAAACGTACCCAAAATGGCCAATGCTATAGCCTACGAAAAATGATCAAATTTTGGTAGAAAATAAAAAGTCTTGAAAATTCACGTCTAACTAGTAACTGGGCTAATTTTGAGGATCCTTAAAGAATTTTCCCAAAAACGTTGAAAAAATAGGCTCCGGACCCAGTTATTATTTTTGGCTCCAAGACTAGTCTTCCAACGGTTTCTATTATTTGTTTTCGTCCTGCACCCCCTATATCATTGATTATGGGTTGATAACTCTGGCATCGAGTCTCTGGCAATGTCTATGTCAGTGGAGAATGAGCCAAGTTTCGCAGTTTGTGCTCCTTCGAGGTGTACTAAGGAGGCATCCAAAAAGTACAAAAAATGGCCAATGCTATAGCCTACGAAAATAGACCAAATTTTGGCAAAAAATAAAAAGTATTGAAAATTCACGTCTAACTAGTAAGTGGGCTGATTTTGAGGAACCTTGAAGAATTTTCCCAAAAAAGTCAAAAAAATAGGCCCCGGACTCAGTTTTTATTTTTGGCTCCAAAACTAGTTTTGCAACGGTTTCTATTATTTGTTTTCGTCCTGCACCCCCTAGATCATCGATTATGGGATGATAACTGTGGCATCGGGTC
>JBBPDJ010000020.1:18111025-18245018 GCA_037974625.1 Cucumis cinereus
TTTTTCTTTTCGGGCAAAATTGGGTCATTTTTCGTAGGCTATAGCATTGGCCATTTTTCGGACGTTTTCGGTGCCTCCTTAGTACACCTCCAAGGAGCACCAACTACGACCCGTGGCTCATTCTCCACTGCTGTAGACCTTGCCAGAGACCCGATCCAACACTTACCAGCCTGTAATCATTGATATAGGGGGGTGCAGGACGAAAACAAATAATAGAACCCGTTGGAAGACTAGTTTTGACGGCAAAAATAAAAACTGAGTGCGGGGCCTATTTTTTCGAATTTTTTGGGAAAATTCTTCAAGGTTACACAAAAATAGGCCACTTACCAGTTAGATGTGAATTTTCATGAATTTTTATTTTCAGGCAAAATTGGGTCATTTTTCGTTGGCTATTGCATTGGCCATTTTTCGGACATTTTGGGTGCCTCCTTAGTACACATCCAAGGAGCACCAACTGCGAGTCGTGGCTTATTCTCCACTGCCGTAGACCTTGACAGAGATCCGATCCAACACTGACTAGCCCGTAATCATTGATCTAGGGGGCTGCAGGACGAAAAGAAATAAGAGTAATCGTTGGAAGACTAGTTTTCAAGCCAAAAATAAAAACTGAGTCCGGGGCCTATTTTTTCGACTTTTTGGGAGAAAATATTCAAGGTTCCACAAAATTATGCCACTTACTAGTGAGACGTGAATTTTTAAGACTTTTTATTTATCGGCAAAATTGGTTCATTTTTTGTAGACCATTTTTCAGACGTTTTGGGTGACTCATTAGTCCACCTCCAAGGAGCTCCAACTGCGACTCGTGGCTCATTTTCCACTGCAGTAGACCTTGCCAGAGATCCAATCCAACACTTACCAACCCGTAATCATTGATCTAGCAGGGTGCAGGACGAAAACAAATAATAGAAACCGTTGGATGAGTAGTTTTGACGGCAAAAATAAAAACTGAGTCCCTTGCCTATTTTTTTGACTTTTTTGGGAAAAATCTTCAAGGTTCCACCAAATTAGGCCGCTTACCAGTTAGAAGTGAATTTTCAAGAATTTTTATTTTCGGGCAAAATTGGGTCATTTTTCGTAGGATATAGCATTAGCCATTTTTCGGACGTTTTTGGTCTCCTTAGTACACCTCCAAGGAGCACTAAGTGCGACCCATGGCTCATTCTCCACTGCCATAGACCTTGCCAGAGACCCGTTCCAACACTTACCAGCCTGTAATGATTGATCTAGGGGGGTGCAGGACGAAAACAAATAAGAGTATTCGTTGGTAGACTAGTTTTGAAGCCAAAAATAAAAACTGATTCCGGGGCCTATTTTTTCAATTTTTTTGGGAAATATCTTCAAGGTTCCACAAAATAATGCCACTTACTAGTGAGACATGAATTTTCAAGACTTTTTATTTTTCGGCAAAATTGGGTCATTTTTCATAGGCCATTTTTTCAGACGTTTTGGGTGACTCCTTAGTACACCTCCAAGGAGCTCCCACTGCGACCCGTGGCTCATTCTCCACTGCCGTAGACCTTGCCAGAGACCCAATCCAACACTTACCAGCCTGTAATCATTGATCTAGGGGGGTGCAGGACGAAAACAAATAATAGAAACCGTTGGATGAGTAGTTTTGACGGCAAAAATAAAAACTGAGTCCCTTGCCTATTTTTTCGACTTTTTTGGGAAAAATCTTCACGGTTCCACAAACTTAGGCCACTTACTAGTGAGACGTGAATTTTCAAGACTTTTTATTGTTTGGCAAAATTGGGTCATTTTTCGTACGCCATTTTTCAGACGTTTTGGGTGACTCCTTAGTACACCTCCAAGAAGCTCCAACTGCGACCTGTGGCTCATTTTCTACTGTCGTAGACCTTGCAAGAGACCGAATCCAACACTTACCAGCCTGTAATCATTGATCTAGGGGGGTGTAGGACGAAAACAAATAATAGAAACCGTTGGAAGACTATTTTTTACGGCAAAAATAAAAACTGAGACCGGGCCTATTTTTTCGACTTTTTTGGGAAAAATCTTCAAGGTTCCACAAAATTAGGCCACTTACCAGTTAGATGTGAATTTTCAAGACTTTTTATTTTCGGGCAAAATTGGGTCATTTTTCGTAGGCTAGCATTGGCCATTTTTCGGACGTTTTGGGTTCCTTTTTAATACACCTCCAAGGAGTACCAACTGCGACCCATGGCTCATTCACCATTGCCGTAAATCTTGTCAGAGACCCGATCCAACACTTACCAGCCCGTAATCATTGATCTAGGGGGTGTAGGACGAAAACAAATAATAGAAAGCGTTGGAAAACTAGTTTTGACGCCAAAAATAAAAACTGAGTCTGGGGCCTATTTTTTCAACCTTTTTGGGAAAAATCTTCAAGGTTCCAAAAAATTAGGCCACTTAATAGTTAGACGTGAATTTTCAAGACTTTTTTATTTTTGGCAAAAATTGGGTCATTTTTCGTAGGCTATAGCATTGGCCATTTTTCGAACGTTTTGGGTGTCTACTTAGCACACCTCCAAGGAGCACCGACTGCGACCTGTGGCTCATCCTCCATATTCGTAGACCTTGCCAGTGATCTGGTCCAACATTAACCAGCCCATAATCATTGATCTAGAGGGTGTAGGACGAAAACAAATAATAGAAACCGTTGGAAAACTAATTTTGACACCAAAAATAAAAACTGAGTCTGGGGCCTATTTTTTCGACTTTTTTGGGAAAAATTTTCAAGGTTCCACAAAATTAGGCCATTTACTAGTTAGACGTGAATTTTCATGACTTTTTATTTTCGGGCAGAATTGGGTCATTTTTCGTAGGCTATAGCATTGGCCATTTTTCGGACGTTTTGGGTGCCTCTTTAGTATACCTCCAAGGAGAACCAATTGCGACCCGTGACTCATTCTCCACTACCGTAGACCTTGCCAGAGATCCGATCCAACACTTACCAGTCCATAATCATTGATCTAGGGCGGTGCAGGACGAAAATAAGTAATAGAAACCATAGGAAGACTAGTTTTGAGGCCATAAACAAAAACTTAGTCTGGGGCCCATTTTTTCCACTTTTTTGCGAAAAATCTTCAAGGTTCCACCAAATTAGGCCACTTACTAGTTAGACGTGAATTTTCAAGACTTTTTATTTTCGGGCAAAATTGGGTTATTTTTCGTAGGATGTAGCATTGGCCATTTTTCGAACGTTTTGGGTGCCTCCTTAGCACACCTCCAAAGAGCACCGACTGCACCGACTCCGACTCGTGGCTCATTCTCCACTGCTGTAGACCTTGCTAGAGACCCGATCCAACACTTACCAGCCCATAGTCATTGATCTAGGATGGTGCAGGACGAAACAAATTATAGAAACCGTGGGAAGACTAGTTTTGACGCCAAAAATAAAATCTGAGTCTAGGGCCTATTTTTTTGAATTATATATGAAACATCTTCAAGGTTCAACAAAATTAGGCTAGTTACTAGTTAGAGCTGAATTTTCTTCAAGACTTTTTATTTACGGCCAAAATTGGGGCTATTTTCGTAGGCTATATCATTGGCCATTTTTCGGACGTTTTGGGTGCCTTCTTAGTACACCTCCAAAAAGTACCAACTGCGACCCATGGCTCATTCTCCAGTGCCATAGACCTTGTCAAAGACCCGATCCAACACCTACCAACCCATAATCATTGATATAGGGGGGTGCAGGAGGAAAACAAATAATAGAAACCGTTGGAAGACTAGTTTTGACGCCGAAAATAAAAACTTATTCCAAGGCCTATTTTTATGACTATTTTGTGAAAAATCTTCAAGGTTTCACAAAATTAGGCCACTTACTAGTTAGACATGAATTTTCAAGACTTTTTATTTTCGACCAAAATTGAATCGTTTTTCATAGGCTAGAGCATTGGCCATTTTTCGGAAGTTTTGGGTGCCTCTTTATTACACCTCCAAGGAGCACCAACTGCAACCCATGGTTCATTGTCCACTGTCATAGACCTTGCCAGAGATCCGATCCAACACTTACCAGACCATAATCATTGCACTAGGGGGTGCAGGACGAAAAAAATAATAGAAACCGTTGGAAGACTAGTTTTGACGCTAAAAATAAAAACTTAGTCCAAGGCCTATTTTTTCGACTTTTTTGTTTAAAATCTTCAATTTCCAAGAAATTAGGCCACTTAATAGTTAGACGTGAATTTTCAAGACTTTTTGTTTTTGGTAAAAATTGGGTCATTTTTCTTAGGCTATAGCTTTGGCCATTTTTCGGACGTTTTGGGTGCCTCCTTAGTACACCTCCAAGGAGAACCAACTGCGAACCGTGGCTCATTCTCCACTGCTATAGACCTTACTTGAGACTCGTTCCAACACTTACTAGCTCATAATCATTGATCTAGGGTGGTGCAGGACGAAAACAAATAATAGAAACCGTTGGAAGACTAGTTTTGACGCCAAAAATAAAAACTGAGTCTGAGGCCTATTTTTTCAACCTTTTTGGGAAAAATCTTCAAGGTTCCACTAAATTAGGCCACTTACTATTTATACGTAAATTTTTAAGACTTTTTATTTTCGGGCTAAATTGGGTCATTTTTCGTAGGCTATAGCATTGGTCATTTATTCAGACGTTTTGGTGTAATTCCTTAGTACACCTCCAAGGAGCACCAACTACGACCTGTGGCTCATTCTTCACTGTCGTAGACCTTGCTAGAGACCTGATCCAACACTTACCAGCCCATAATCATTGATCTAGGGGGGTGTAAGACGAAAACAAATAATAGAAACCGTTGGAAGACTAGTTTTCACGCCAAAAATAAAAACTTAGATCAGGGCCTATTTTTTTGATTTATTTTGGGAAAAATCTCAAGTTTCTACAAAATTAGGCCACTTAATAGTTAGACGTGAATTTTCAAGACTTTTTATTTTCGGCCAAAATTGGGTCATTTTTCATAGGCTATAGCATTGGCCATTTTTCGAACGTTTTGGGTCCCTCCTTAGTACACCTCCAAGGAGCACCATCTGCGACCAATGGCTTATTCTCCACTGCCAAAGACCTTGACAGAGATCCGATCTAACACTTACCAGCCCATAATCATTAATCTAGGTGGTTGCAAGACGAAAACAAATAATAGAAATCGTTGGAAGACTAGTTTTGACGCCAAAAATAAAAACTGAGTCTGGTGCCTACTTTTTTGACTTTTTTGGGAACAATATTCAAGGTTTCACAAAATTAGGCCACTTACTAGTTAGACGTGAATTTTCAAGACTTTTTATTTTCGGCCAAAATTGGATCATTTTTCGTAGGCTATAACATTGGTCATTTTTCGAACGTTTCGGGTGCCTACTTAGTACACCTCCAAGGAGCACCGACTGCGACCCGTGGCTCATTCTCCACTGTCGTAGACCTTGCCAGTGATCTGGTCCAACATTTACTAGCTCGTAATCATTGATCTAGGGGGTGCAGGACGAAAACAAATAATAGAAAGCGTTGGAAAACTAGTTTTGACGCCAAAAATAAAAACTGAGTCCGGGGCCTATTTTTTCGACCTTTTTGGAAAAAATCTTCAAGGTTCCAAAAAATTAGGCCACTTAATAGTTAGACGTGAATTTTCAAGACTTTTTATTTTTGGCAAAAATAGGGTCATTTTTTGTAGGCTATAGCATTGGTCATTTTTCGGACGTTTTGGGTGCCTCCTTAGTACATCTCCAAGGAGCAACAACTGCAAACCGTGGCTCATTCTCCACTTCTATAGACCTTTCCTGAGACTCGATCCAACACTTACCAGCTCATAATCATTGATCTAGCGGGGTGTAGGACGAAAACAAATAATAAAAACCGTTGGAAGACTAGTTTTGACGCCAAAAATAAAAACTGAGTCCAAGGCCTATTTTTTCAACCTTTTTGGGAAAAATCTTCAAGGTTCCACTAAATTAGGCCACTTACTAGTTATACGTGAATTTTCAAGACTTTTTATTTTCGGGCAAAATTGGGTCATTTTTCGTAGGCTAGCATTGGCCATTTTTTCAGACGTTTTGGGATACTTCCTTAGTACACCTCCAAGGAGCACCAACTGCGACCCATGGCTCATTCTGTACTGTCAAAGAACTTGTTAGAGACCCGATCCAACACTTATCAGCTCATAATCATTGATCTAGGTGGGTGCAAGACGAAAACAAATAATAGAAATCGCTGGAAGACTAGTTTTGACGCCAAAAATAAAAACTGAGTCTGGTGCCCTTTTTTCGACTATTTTTGGAAAAATATTCAAGGTTCCACAAAATTAGGTCACTTACTAGTTAGACGTGAATTTTCAAGACTTTTTATTTTTGGTTAAAATTGGGTAATTTTTCGTAGGCTATAAAATTTGCCATTTTTCGGACATCTTGGGTTCCTCCTTAGTACACCTCCAAGGACCTCCAACTGCGACCTGTGGCTCATTCTCCACTTCCATAGAGCTTTCCAGATACTCGATCCAACACTTACAAGCTCATAATCATTGATCTAGGGAGGTGCAGGACGAAAACAAACAATAGAAACCGTTCGAAGACTAATTTTGACGCCAAACATAAAAACTGAGTCCGGGTCCTATTTTTTTGACTTTTTTGGAAAAAATCTTCAAGGTTCTCCAAAATTAGGCTACTTACTAGTTAGACGTGAATTTTCATGGGTTATTTTTCATAGGCAATAGCATTGGCATTTTTCGGACGTCTTGGGTGCCTCCTTAATACAACTCCAAGGAGCACCAACTGTGACTCGTGGCTCATTCTCCACTGCCATAGACCTTGCTTGAGACCCGATCCAAGACTTACTAGCCCATAATCATTGATCTAGAGGATGCAGGACGAAAACAAATAAAAGAAACTGTTGGAAGACTAGTTTTGAGGCCAAAAATAAAAACTGAGTCCGGGGCCTATTTTTTTTTACTTTTTTGAGAAAAATCTTCATGGTTCCACAAAATTAGGGAACTTACTAGTTAGATGTGAATTTTCATGACTTTTTATTTTAAGCCAAAATTTGGTCATTTTTCGTAGGCTATAGCATTGCCCATTTTTCGAACGTTTTAAGTGCCTCTTCAGTACACCTCCAAGGAGCACCAACTGTGACTTGTGGCTCATTCTCCACTGCCAGAGACCCGATCCAAGACTTACCAGCCCATAATCATTGATCTAGGGTGTGCAGAATGAAAACAAATAGTAGAAACCGTTGGAAGACTGGTTTTGACTCCAAAAGCAAAAACTGAGTGTGGGGCTTACTTTTTCGACTTTGTTGGAAAGGTCTTCAATGTTTCACAAAATTAGGCCACTTACTAGTTAGACCTGAATTTTCAAGACTTTTTATTTTCTGCCAAAATTGTGTCATTTTTCATAGGCAATAGCATTGGCCTTTTTTCAGAAGTTTTATGTGCCTCCTTAGTACATCACCAACGAGCACCAACTGCGACCCATGGCTCATTTTCCACTTTCAAAGACCTTGCCAGGAACCCGATTCAACACTTACCAGCCCATAATAGTTAATCTAGTGGGAAGCAGGACGAAAACAAATATTAGAAACTGTTGGAAGACTAGTTTTGACGCCAAAAATAAAAACTGAGTCCGGTGCCTAATTTTTTGACTTTTTTGGGGAATATCTTCAATGCTTCACAAAATTAGACAACTTGCTATTTAGACTTGAATTTTCAAGATTTTTTATTGTCGGCCAAAATTGGTTCATTTTTTGTAGGCTATAGCATTAGCCATTTTTCGGATGTTTTGGGTGCCTCTTTAGTGCACCTCCAAGGAGCACAAATTGCGACCCGTGACTCATTCTCCACTACCATGGAACTCTCCAGAGACCCGATCCAACATTTACCAGCTCATAGTCATTGATCTAGGGGGTGCAGGACGAAAACAAATAATTGAAACCGTTGGAAGACTAGTTTTGACGCCAAAAATAAAAACTGAGCCCGGGTCCTACTTTTTCGACTATTTTGGGAAAATCTTCAAGGTGCCACAAAATTAGGCCACTTACTAGTTCGACGTGAATTTTCAAGACTTTTTATTTTCGGCCAAAATTGGGTCATTTTTTGTAGGCTATGGCATTGGTCATTTTTCGGACGTTTTGGGTGTCTCCTTAGTACACCTCTAAAGAGCACCAACAGCGACCCGTGGCTCATTTTCTACTACCATAGACCTTGCCAGAGACCTGATCCAACACTTAGCAACACATAATCATTGATCTAGGGGGTGCCGAATGAAAACAAATAATAGAAACCGTTGGAAGACTAGTTTTAACGCCAAAAATAAAAACTAAGTCCTGGGCCTATTTTTTCGACTTTTTTTGGGAAAAATCTTCAAGGTTCCACAAAATTAGGCCACTTACTAGTTAGACATGAATTTCAAGATTTAGTTTTCGACCAAAATTTGGTCATTTTTCATAGGTCATTGGTCATTTTTCGGACGTTTTGGGTGTCTCCTTAGTACACCTCCAAGAAGCACCAACTGCAACCCTTGGCTCATTCTCCACTTCCATAGAACTTGCCACAGATATTATCTCACATTTATCAGCCCATAATCATCGATGTAGGGGGGTGCAGGACGAAAACAAATAATAGAAACCGTTGGAAGACTAGCTTTGGCGCGAAAAATAAGAACTGAGTTCGGGGCCTTTTTTTTACTTTTTTGGGAAAAATCTGCATGGTTTCTCAAAATTAGGTCATTTACTAGTTAAATGTGAATTTTCAATACTTTTTTATTTCGGTCAAAATTGGGTCATATTTTATAGGCTATAGCATTGACCATTTTTCGGACGTTTTGGGCGTCACTTTAGTACACCTCCAAGGAGCACCAATTACGACCCTTGGCTCATTCTCCACTACCATAGACCTTGCAAGAAAAATTATTAATGTTATAGCCTATGAAAATTGACCAGAAAAATGAGTTAAGAATCGCGATTTGTGCTCGTTGGTGGCGTACTGAGGTGGCAACCAAAACGTTCGAAAAATTTTCACTGCTACAGCTTACAAAAAATGATCCAATTTTTACTCGTAATTAAAATTCATATCTAACTAGTAATTGTGTGTACTAGTCAATTAGTAATTGTGTGTACTAGTCAATTGTGTGTACCAGTAATGAAAATTCATATCTAACTAGTAATTGTGTGTACTAGTCAATTACTTTTGGATAAAACTTAACATTCCTTAAGATGAAATCAATTACTAGTTTGAAGTGAATTTTCATAACTTTTTTATAATAGTGGAAATTGAGTCATTTTTGTGTGCTATAGCATACATTCTAAAAAATTCATGGACTAAATTGACTAATTTAAAATATAGTATGTATTTATTTTTCAAATATCAGTGATTTTTATTTATTAATTTGGGTGTGAGGATTCTTCCTATTATTTATAGAAAAATTGACAAAGTATATCTGGATGCATACAAAGCCTTTCACAGCAACATAATTATGGGAGAAAAAATATATCCAATTACTTTATTACCATTTAAAGCAAATCTCTAATAACACCCTAAAACATTTCTGTCAATTAGAAGAACCAAAATATTGATCTCTTCAAAAATATATATATATATTATTTCTTGAATGACTATAATTTAATTTGTTAAAAGATATACGTGTATATATGTATGTATATATATGTATGTATATATATGTATGTATGAGTATCATACCGTAAACCCTAAACCTGTTTTTGCTATTGTGATTCGATATGTTAGTAATTTTTTTGGCTAAAAATTATTAGGTTCCTCGAGAAAAGGAACAATTATTTGGACAGGCAATTTCATGGATGTTTTTTCCTTAAATGCCCATTTAACGCATCAATGAGAATAACAAAATACCATTTTCTATGAAAAGTTATTGAGACAAACAATTTTTTCCTTTCTTGGAAAAAATACCTTTTTTTCATTTATTGAGTTTTGTGTCTAATTTTTATATTTGATGTTTTAAAATGTTAAATGCTTTTTAGTTTATTTATTTCAATTTAGTTTTAAGTTTTCAAAATACTCTGATAAATAGGAGTGAAACTTAATTAATTATAATTATTTTGCTTCTTTTAAATTGATTTATAGATATTAACACTAATATCGAAAAGTAAGTATTTAATGAAAAATCAATATTAAAAGTCTAAATTTTGAAATTTAAAGACCAAATTGTAACAAAATTGAGATTTCAAGAGTAAAATTATAACGTTTTAAAATATAGAGACTTAATTGAAACAAAATTCAAAATTTAAGGACTAAAAATGTAACTTTTTGAAACCGGGAGTTCAAATAAAAACTAAACAAAAAAAAGGTAGTTTTCTACACTTGACAATAAAAATACATTTAATTATTTGCTACAAAATTAAATAGATAAAGTTCGATCTTCGTAAACAAATTAAATACAAAATAGTAAACACTACGACAAAAAAATTAAAGAAAATGATCAATGTAGAATAGTAAAAACTATAGCAAATGGAAGTTTTGAAATAATGTTTGACCATAGTTAATCAAAAACTACAAAAGAGTATTTATTGTAGCAAGATAATAATATTACAGTCTTAGGATAGTTCTTGCCTCAAGTACCAAACTTTCGCTACAAAATAGTACTTAACTTGATGGATTTGAATTTTGAAATTTGATATTACAGTTAATTTTACTGACAAAAATAATTATAAAATTCCAAAAAAGGACTATGTAGCCAATATCTGACAAATTATGTAGATGCACATACCCTTTTATGGTAACCTAAATAACACCCAAATACATTTAGGAAGAAAATTAAATCTAATTTACTTCATTACCATTTAGGGTAAATTTTTATATGAATGATCGAAAAACCAATACGAGTATAGTTCAAACTGACATAAAATATGTATTGATATCATTGTTTGAATTTTTCAATCTTGTTTGAAATTTAGAAAAAAAAAAGTAAAATTTATGTAAAATGTCATTGGTCCCTGAGTTCTATGCACTTGCACATTGAAAAATTATCCTTAAATTCTAAGTTGAAAAAAATATAATTTAAATAAATTTCAAATATTACTTCATTTACTAATATATTTTATTGTCCATTTCATTACTATGTGATTTTTCTATGCAATGTGTTTCCTGCTTCCATGGACATTGGAATTTGGAAAAATTATTCCTCACAATAAAAATAAAGTATGTGTGATTTAACTCAAACAAGATTGGAATTTTGTAATATTAAGTGAATTAAAATTAAAATTTTCCATCTTACCTATAAATTAAAATTAAGTAAAATTGAAGTAGCAAAAAAAATCTATTATTTTTCAAAATTTAAAAATAAAGATCTAGACTTGAAGATGATATTGAAAAGGTGATGAACAGAGGTAAAAGTTTTTAGAACTTCATATTCATATTAATTAAAGCATTTGAAGTATAAATAAATTCACTAGAAAACAAAAATCGATTACAAACAAAGTATAAATATTTTGTCAATTTTGCTATTTTTTACCATTGTTGGATTCAAATTTTTAGTTAGGAGGACATTGTATATAATTGAATAATCAAACATATTATGACATTTATATCACATGTACACTTATTTTACAAAATTACCAAATGCTCTAAAATTTCACTACAAATACATATGTATAATATCATTTTGATAATTACCAAATGCTCTAAACTTTCACTACAAATACATAGGTATAATATCATTTTGATAGTTACCAAATGCTCAAAACTTTCACTATAAATAGATGCATAACCCTAACAAGAAAGTCACTACCCAGCAATAGTTCTCTCTTGCTTTTTGCTCCAATTTCCTGTTTTTCTCTATTCTCAATTCTTTCATTTCCTTCATCTCCTTCATCATCCATCTCTCTTGCAATGGAGAAGAACACCAACACGAATGCCAATGCCAATACCAATACCAACATCAACACCGGTATGGTATCAGAGACCTCTCCCGACCAACGCCACGGCCGAGAAAGGTCTCCAACGGCAGCTTCTCCTCCACCACCTGCTCGCCATATCGATGACATTAATAACCCTCCTCCCACCATTGTCATTGACCTCTCGTCCTCCGTAGTAGTGGCGGCCCCGGAAAGCGCTACACCAGGCGACGTAAGACGGCGCCAGACTGTAGATGCCATGTTCGACGTCGGAACGTCTTCACACGAGCATGTTGGAGGAAGTTCCGACGTCGAGACGGGGAAAAAAAGAGGACGAGGGGACGGAGGAGAGCAGCAGCAGCAGGTGAAAGCTGCAAAGAAAAAGGGAGAGCTAACGGAGGTTCCAAAGGGTGAGCCAAGATGTGCAACTTGTAACAAAGTGTTCAAATCGTGGAAAGCACTTTTTGGACACTTGAGGTCTCACCCTGAACGGACCTACCGTGGGGCTCTTCCTCCGCCAACCGCCGCCGAGCTCAACATTCGCCATTGTCAGCAGCAGCTCGCTTCCACTTTGCTGACAGTAGCTCAGCAAGTGGCAGCGTCCAGAAGAGGGCTGGATATTGATCTAAACCAGCCCTCTACTGCCGACGACGACTCGCCAGACAACACCAGGGGCGTCGGGTTCGATTTGAACGTCGAACCGCCGCCGGAGAGTGACGACGAGAAGTGAGAGCGGAAGTGCGGATGTATATAATAATAATTAGAAATAACATCAACACATATTTGTATAATTATTCCAATAAATGAATCCAATTTTTTGAGGCAACATTTCAAATCTTCTTCATTTCGGCGCCTTCGTATTATGTTACTCATGCATGCATGTTGAGGATATTGGATTGCCATTTGCCAGCGCCTGCATTTGGAAAATAATCTCTCACTATATTAATTAATTAATTAACTGGAAACAAAAATATTTTATTTTATTTGAACATCAAACATTAACTTTATTATATTAATTATTATCAACTCCTACCTTAATTTAAGGTTCAGTTCTTCTGTCTTATCTTCCCGTACATTATATTGTCAAATACACATACACATACACTACATTTCGTGATGAAAGATCAAAAAGAAACTGAAAATAATAGAAAAAAAGAGGTTATTCATTAATCTATAATATATGTTCTTTAAGAAAATATTTTTGAGTTGAGAATATAACAACTTTAGTTTTAGAAATTTTGTTAAATACTTCAAAATTTAAGATCGATAATAAAAAAAATTGATGAGGTTATCTAATAATTTAAACTAGTTTAATGGTTTTTATTTGAAGTTTAAATTATTTGAGGTCGTGCCAACCTGAGTAGCCCAACTAGCTAGTTAAGTAAATAATCACTTCAACAAAAATGCTTTTAAAAAAATTATTACAAAGATAAAAGTACACAAGAGAAAGGAAAAACTCACCTATCATTTGCGATTATGATGACCTTTATCGATCGATAATATGTTCCTTGTCTTCTAAACCAAAAACTTCAATGCAATGGAAGACGAGGGCCACTCTTAACTCTTAATTCTTCACATTTATGTTTTGTGAGTGACGAATATTAACATCGGCGCGCCTCTTCTTATATAGTGGTCGATATGTGTTTTTACAAGGCAATCTAATTAATACTAATCGACGTTTCGGAGATTTATTCGACCAAATTTACAATTTAGATTTGGCATTGCTATATTAAGAAACGCACATTAAATTTCAACGACTAACTTTTGTTGAATCGTTCGACAATATTAGTTGGAATTCAAATCTAATAAAAAAATAGAAATAAAACGTCGAAAACCATATATATGGTAAATCTCATTGGGTTGCTTTAATAGTAGTTTTTACATTCTCTCACTTACTGTAATTCAAATATCTATGAACATCGACTAAATATCTATGACATAATGATTAAAAGATTAATTCATAATCAGCGAATTTGTAGTTTCAATTCATACTAAATATGCATGCAATTATTCTCAATGCAAGAAAGTTTCTCCCAACATTTTTGCATTAAGAAAAAAGACATCCTAAAATACACATATCTACATGCTTCTCATTTTTTCACCACACAAAAACAAGATTAAAAGTTAGTTTTTTAAAAAAATAATTTTTTATTTTATTTTTGTGTGGTGGAGAAATGAGAAAGTACCTAAATGCATCCGAGCTTTTTTCTTTTACCAATACAATGTCTTGTTCTTCCGATACACGATCTTGCATCGATAGAAGTGCAACTTTTGTTGACACAAAATCATGTGTTTGACGTGGAGAGAAAGCTTATATTGATGGCCTAAGCCGACACTCATGCTGTTCTCTCTCTCTCTCTCTCTTTTCCATCTTTGTAAATTAACAGAGTTGAATTCTTTGCCAAATCTCGAAAAAAGTCTGTGAAGTTTTCAAATTTTGGCTTGGTTTTTTAAAATATTATTAATTAAATAGATTACAATACAAGAAATTTAGAGGTAGAAATGATTTGTCTAGGTTTAATTTTCAAAATCCAAAAGTCTGTCAAGTCTATTTTCTCTCTATTTTTGCGATAGTATTTGCACATTTCTTAAGTAAAAAAAGTTGAATTGTCAACCAAATTTCAAAAACAAAAACAAGGTTTTGAAAATTAAGACCCCATTTTAACCATTTTCCTTTTTTTGTTTTTTTATTTTTGAAACTTAAGCCTATTTTCTCTTTCCTTTCTTAAATACAAGAGTTGAATTATTAGTCAAATTTTAAAAACCAAAACAAGTTTTTAAAAGCTACTGCTTTTTGTTTTCAATTTTTTGTTTGAATTTTTAAACCATTAGTAAAAAGTAGATAACAAAGGAAGAAAAATTGGAGGTAGAAGTAGTGTTTATAGGCTTAATTTTAAAAATAAAAATAAAAATAAAATGGTTACCAAAGAATGCCTAATTTTTTAGTTATCAAATTTTGGTTTGGTTTTTTAAAGCATTGGTAAAAGTAAATAACAAACCAAGAAATTTAGGATTGGAATGAGTGTTTATAAAGTTAATTTTCAAAAACTAAAAACTAAATTAAATGATTACCAAACGATGCCCAAATGATTGTCAAACGTGACAAAATCGAATTCAAATTTTGATTAGAACTTTTTTTCTTTTGTATAAATTGGGAGGGAGATACATATAGATGTCAGTTGAGCTAAGTTTTTATTAATAATATAAATCAAATAATGTCCACTTTGCTTTAATTTCTTTTAAAGTATATTACATGTATGTGCATATACTATATTGGTCCATTGATTAGTAAATTAAAGTCACGTTTTGGAAGTTTATCTTTTGAAAAGTAAATTTTAAGAAGAAAAAAAAAACCAAAGTTTTATGTGCCAAATATTTTTGTAATAAAAATATAATATCTATCATTCTATGATAGGTATAATTAGATGTCTATAATTATTAATTATATTATAATGATGTATGTTATGATCTAGTTTAGATGTGACCAGATAATATATTGAAAGGAAAAGACACTTAAAACTAATATATCTTAAATTAGTTTATGGTGAGCCTACCTTGTGATAACTTAGGCTTAATTTAAAGTTAGTGATACGATAACCATGTGGTTGTTGGTTTTTTTATTTTTATTTTTATTTTTTATAATTAAGACTATAAGCTTATATGAGCATTGCTTCTATTTATTGGTTTATGTGTTTTCTTGTCTAGATTTTTCATTTTGAGAGTTTTTCAAAATTAAAGTCAACAACTAAAAACTAAAAAATAATAGTTTTTAAAAACTAGTTTTCTTTTATTAAAAAATGATTAAAAATTTAAATGTTTATATAAGACATATGCAACCATGAGTGATAAATAACTAGGGGAGCAAAAAAAACAACCACAATTAAAAAATAAACAAAAATGGTTAATATATATATATATATATATATATAAATATAAACCAACAAATTATTTATATTTTTACTTTATGCATAATTGACACAAACAAGTATCTTACTAAAATTGAATAATGGAAGTGAAAAAAGTTACAAAAGCTATAAAATTTGTCAAACATTACAATTGACCAAAATCTTTGATTTTCTTACCTAGATGACTTAAAATAAGTGTTGCAATTGAAACTAAAAAGTTTAAAATCCAAACAATAATATTATTAATATTTTGTAGAAAATGAGGGATGTGAAATCGCAAGCTTATTACACAATATTCAAAAAAAAAAAAAAAAAAAAAAGTAAAATTATTCTTGAAAATTAACAAACTGAAACCGAAACCTTAAAATATTTTTATAAAGAGAGAGTTATGCATAGGGCGGCCAGTAAAGCTGAAACTCCAACTTGTAAACCACCGTGATGCCAACGAGATCAACTGGAGACGACGTCACATAGCCTTGTACAAACAAGAAGTCTCCAGTCCCTCCGACAATAGGGTGATTCGACGGTTTAACATTATGAGTCCCGCCAACAATCGAAAGGGAACCGGTATGGTGCCTCAAACGCAAGGTGATCTTGGCTATGCTAATGCTTTGCAGGCCATCAAAGCTAGAGGTTATGGAGGTTCCCTCAGCCGTGCCTACTAGCTTTGATGCTCGATCTGCACTGATGGTTAAAGGGTCGTGAAAAGCAAACATGGTGCCAAATGGGGTGGTGGTTTGGCTCACGTTGGGGCCAACCACCCCTGGTACAATGAAGTAACCAGTTTTGTTGATTGTTTCGTGTTGGAAGAGGGAGAAGTGGAGAGACCGAAGGTGGCGGTGGTGATCGTAATGGTGATTGACCTCAGCCTCGACGGAGGTCGAAAAGAGAAATAGTGTGAAAATGGAAGAGAGAAGGAGGGAAGAAAGAGTCATGTTGGTGTGTTTATTTGTGTGTGAAAGACCAAAGCTTTTGGCAATGGTTGATTTAATAATGAGGTGATACAATATAATGTGATGAGAGAAAGAGGCGACAAAATAGTAGTTGAAACCTTAGTGGAATTGACTATGGTTTGATTGGTTCTAAATTCTTAAGGTCAAGGTGGGAGTCTTGTCTTGTGAAATAGTCCAACTCATTTTGAACCTCTCTACACGTTTGTTTGACCTAAATTTTATTAATGTCGTCAAAAATATTTCTTTCTTACTTTTGTCTCTTTCTCGTTATTAAATAATATTATTTTATTTTATTATTTAAAAAGTTTTAGGCCTTTCTTTGTTAACAATTTCGTCTTTTGTTTTTGTTTTTTTAAAATTAAGTATATTTTCTCTTCCAAAAACAAAAACAACTTTCTGAGTAAGAATGAAATAAATTGAATGTTCATGGAGTAGGTGGTAGCCTCCATTTCATTTTTCATCGTCGTAAAATTTGCAATTAACCATGATATCATCGGTAGAAAATTTTAGGATAATATATCATATTCCTCAAAAATTGTTCATGTTTACTTCTTTTTAAAAATAATTAAATTGAATAAATTATATATTTTGTGAGTAAGGAGTTAGAACATCTAAGAAATTCATATCAATATCACTAAGTCAAATTCATTGCGGTGAAATTAGAATAAAATTTTCTTTTCTTTAAATACACAGGTGTAGACCTTTTAGTTCTCTTCTCAATTTACATTAATATGAGTTGAACTAATTTCCTTTTGACGAAATTAAAACAAAGTTAAAGATATCAAATCAAGATCAATTTTGCAGTCAAACATAGTAAATAGCTATTTTGACTCCTAATTTTGAAATAAAAAATATCTGCTTATATTATGGCATTTACCACTAACCAAAATTTGGATATTGATTAATATGATAATACCGCTTGATTACTTGACCATTGAATCTTTGTATTAAGAATTTACGATTAATATATATAATCAATATTCTATGATTAATATATATATATATATATATATATAATCAATATTCTACTATTTGGTTTCTCTAGTATGAAACTGAGGATATATGCTGATGGAATTATATACATTTTAATATCAGTATCCTACTTTTGATTCTGCCTCAAAAGATCAAAGTTTTTAATTAAAAAGAAGAGCAGCATCCTATACCTTTTTTTATTCTTTGTATTAGGAATTTTTGTAACATATATTATGACATTAATAGCAGAAATTTGTTAAGACATAATAGCTTATTAGAATCTTTTAGCTTCAACATTTGATAAACTGTGAAGATAAGAATACGTTATACAAAACAATCAATAATCAATAAATATAGCAATGTTAAGTATTAGAAAGAAAGCAAAATTTGGAGGAAATCCGCATTCCAAACAAGTGTTTTTTCTTCTATAAACCTAAAACATTTAACAAATAATACATACATCCAATCAAATATATTTCTACCTCCCCTCCTGCCATTCCTAAAGAAGACAACCAATTATGAGCAAAAAAAAATGTTTAGTATTTCTCTCACAATCAGAAATGCATACAACGTCTCGCCTTTGGACCTCATTTATCACTGCCTTTTTGCTGATGAATAGTTTGGCTGTCTTTGATGAACATGTTGTTTAGACTGTGAGTTGCTAGTCTTGGACTCTTTCGGTTTCTCCTTCATTTCTTCGATATGTTCCAATGCCTCGAGAACTTCTTGCATTGAGGGGCGTTTTCGAGGATCTATTTCCAGGCATTGTAGAGTAAGATCACCCACAAGCATGGCTGCTCTCAATGAATATTGACCTTCTATTCTTGCATCCATTAAACTTTTGATCCTTCTTTTCTTCATCAAGAATGGCTTAGCCCAATCGACCAGATTGCGCTGTTCGCTGGTCCTATTCATATCATGTGCACGCAAGCCAGTCATGATTTCAAGCAGAACCACACCGAACCCGTAAACGTCGCTTTTCACATATAGATGACCTGTGAAGTTTAGCAATGAAGATGATTTTTCAATATTGACACAATAAGAATGATTAGAGAACTTGCGGAATGAAATTATGTATGTAGCACTTTCATATTTACTTCATCTCCTGTCACACCAGTATATTATATACTCCAAATTGGCATTATTTCAATTTCGAGTTTGACCTCTCCTCTATGCATTTGTGAGAAACCCGAATAACCAAAATATTTGGTATATTTGACTCAACAATGACAGATATAATCACCTGTACTAACGTATTCTGGGGCAACATAACCGTATGTGCCCATAATTCTTGTTGTTACATGTGATTCTTCACCTGCAGGCCCCAATCTTGCCAATCCAAAATCCGAGATTTTTGAATTATAATTCTGCACGTGAATATAAAAGGAAAATTTAAATAGAAGGGTAAAAGAAAGATGAAATAAAACAGGAAAACAGGATGGACCAAGAAGTTCAACAGCGTGTCAACCTTATCCCCGAGTATATAAAGAAATAAAGATATCCATAATGAACTCATCCCTCTACTTTCCAAAATAAGAAGAAAATGAAAAAGGAAGCTATGTAATGATAAAACATTAAATCTAGTTATTTCGAGTTCCCAAGGGGTGTTTGGAGTAAGGAATGAGTTATTATAATCCTAGGTTATCATAGTTGAGTTATAATTGTTATAATATATATTTATATTATATGTGCCCTTAATCGTAATTGTACTACTGTCTAGGGTTTCTCTATTCTCTACATATATGTATCCGTACTCTGATTCAAAATGAATAAAATAATATTTCTTCCAAATTAATTATGTACAATAATAGTTTGTCTTTAGGGTGTAGATTATTTTA
Organism: Cucumis cinereus; assembly: GCA_037974625.1. NCBI lineage: Eukaryota > Viridiplantae > Streptophyta > Magnoliopsida > Cucurbitales > Cucurbitaceae > Cucumis > Cucumis cinereus. The sequence continues at coordinate 18,130,494 of JBBPDJ010000020.1, forward strand.
GTTTGGGTTATAATAGTATGTATTTATGGTGTAGATTATTTTTGTTTGAGAAGACTGTAACAAAAAATAAAAAAAATTATAAATGTCAAATAGTAAAAACTGTAGCAAATAGTAAATACTGTAGTAAATGAGAGGTTTTGAAATAGTATTTAATGTACCTGATTGAGGATTTTAAAAAAGTATTTACTATAGCTAGAGGTGGTTATTGTAATCTTGCATAATCTTTGGCCAAGCTATCGAGTTGTTATTAGAAGTTCCATCTCGAAACCAATCGACAATGAGAAGAATAGCTCATGTATCTTATAAAAAAAAATGTGAGGTTCCTTGATTTTTCTAAGGTGGAATACTCAACCCTTATCAACTACTTTCTACTGAATATTATCATTAAAAAAGAAAAGCGAAACAAAAGACATTATTGAAATATTGCAATTAGCTAAAAATAGACAGCAGAAAGTTGGACAAACCATATCTAGAAGTATATTTGATGCTTTAAAATCTCTGTATATAACTTCTTTTTCTGCGGAATGCAAGAAAGCCAAGCCTCTAGCTGCTCCAATAGCGATCTTGAGCCTTACTTCCCAAGAAAGAGGTTGAATGGAAGAACGTCCTAATCACAAAAAAACAAAGATCAGCACAGATTATGAAGAGTCAGTTTTCTCTTATCCTATATTTAAGGAAATCATACTTCCAAAGAGATGGTTTTCCAAGCTTCCCCTGGGCATAAATTCATAAACAAGAAGCAATTCTTCATCTTCCCAGCAGAAACCCAATAATTTGACAAGATTTGGATGATTCAGCTGTCCTAAAAAGTTCACTTCGGCCTGCATTCAATCCATACAACCACTTACACATTAATAAACCTTGTAAAGTAGACTCCGACCGAATACAGAACTTGGCAAAACGATGTACATACATCAGCAAAACTTCCAAATCCTAATAGCATTCATGGTTAAAAAAATGTACGCATACTTGAAGGTTATAGCCTATAGGTTTATGTTTCTTTGGGCTTCATGAGTAGAAACATGTTACTAAAAATTTCAGAAGAATGCAAATTTCTAATTTAGCCTTTGTCAAACAAGGTATGCAAAACAATGGACGTAACAGAGGCTACATTTTCTTATACACATTACTTAACCTCGAGAGCGAAGTACTTAACAAAAACGTCGAATGATTGGAAGACCTATGTCACGAGTTCAATTGATACCAAACGTTAAACATAAAAAGTCATCTAATCCTTACAGTACTCAGGCTAATTCTAAATTTGCAAATGGTTTGTCCAGAAAAAATTAGAATACTAATAATGGCCATCTACTTTTGTTCAGTAAGTAAGAGTTCCATATAAAGCAAGAAGGGGAAATTGTGGCTAATTTTGGAAATGGAGAAAAGATTTCATCAGATTCAAGAATATTGAATACAATACAGTAGATGATCCATGAATGAGCTTGATTTTACCTGCCACTCTTGAAAACCTTGAACACTTTCTGCGTTTAATTTCTTAATGGCAACCACCATACCAGAATTGCTCTTAGAAGGAGCCAGCGTCTTGTCATCTACCCAGCCTTTATACACCTTCCCAAAACCTCCCTGGCCGATCAAGGATTCAGGTCTGAAGTTTTTGGTAATGAGTTTCAGCTCAGTGAAACTGAATTCCTTCAAATTTGGTTGGTCAAGGATTTTCCCACTCGGATAGGGTTCGCTCACATCTACGCTCCCCGCCGCTGAAAATTGACTTCCACCGGCGGTGCTATTGGTACCTGAAGACCCTACGATTCCACTGTAATTGCCTGAAGTTCCTAAGAAATGGCGGAAGATACAATCAAATTGACAACTCAAAGCAGAAAACGAAGCTGAAATTTGACATTCTAAAAAGAAAATTGGAAGTTAATGGTTTGAAATTAGCACCTGGAGTAGAAGATACTGGCTGACTGCGAACGGAATTAGAATGACAAGGTGAAGAAGGTAAGCAATTTCCCATAATGAACAGCTTTATTGGTTGGAATCAACGAAACAAAAAGTAGAAGAAATTCAAAGAAAGTGAAGTGAAGAACAAAATCTGAGGGAAATGGGCGAAAAGAAAGAAAGGGAAGAAGTGCTATATGTCGCTTATCAAAAGATTGCGCACTCTTCCATTTCAACAAACGGAGCTTGAATTTATGGGTCAATGGAATCAGAAAAGGGAAATCCAGTTCCTTGAAAAAATCAAAAAGCAAAAACTGGTTTCGATCTTGTAAAATCTGATTGTAATTATGGTTCCTTCCATCAGAAATTCTGGTTTCTTCGGAATGATATAGAAATCATCTCATCTCATCTCGAAGGCGAAGACTGGAATTATGGTCTTTGGAAACTCGTTTTTAATAACATCAAATGAACATTCTTCATTTTTTTTTTTAATCAATATTTTGGAATTTCAAATATGTAATAAATTAAACTACTTCCAAATTTCCAACTCATAACCTAGTTTATCTTTCAAGAATTCAAACCATTATAAAAGATTCGATTCGTGTTGTTCTAAAACAAAATTAATAAATAAAATTAAAAAAATAGTTCAACGGATTGATTATATTATAAAAAAAATAAATGTTGAGTGTAATCAAAACAAATAAATAAAGTACACTTTATGATCTTACATCAATAGTGTTTGGTCACTCTTTTTTCCTTTTTCAATCTTGGTCTTTAAATTTGATTTTACCCACTTCTGTTTACTCTTTCAATTTTTTTTCTTTTTTGTCTCAACTTATAATTTTTGTTTATTTCATTGTAATCTAATTTCAAACATTTATTTTGATTCCTAGTAAAATTTTAACTCTTATTTCTATGTTTTAACATAAAATTTAATTTATACTATCAAATTTAGGAATCGATAACTAAATCATTTTCTTTCGTAATGTAAAAACGAAGCAATGCATTTAAAATGCGATCAAATTTTAATATATTCTATTTAGATTTACTTGGGGTTGAAATATGAAAAATAATATAAACATCTACATTAGTGTAGCGATGGTTTTATTTATTTATTTATTTATTTATTTAAGAAAGTGATTAGATAATTGATGAATTAGGATGGATTATAAGTTTTTTCATCATGATTGGAAATCCCACTAACAAAAAAAAAAAGGAAATCCACTCACCCCATCATTACTAGAGAAAAATAATAATAATAATAATAGTAGCCTTTATTGGTAAAGTATTAAAATGGTCCTCGACTCTCCACTCTACATATGGCATAAGTAATAATAATAAATAAATAGTAATTGTTTACATTAAAAAATAATAATAATTAAGGGTAAAGAGTTAAAATACCCTTAAAATATGGTAGTAGTTACAATTACCCTATTCAACATTTAATTGTAAAAATTGAATAAGTTTTTATAAACATTGAAATTAGACCTTTAAATTTACAATAGTTTTATAAATTGGACTCGTGAATGATACAATAGTTTTAGAAATCTACAAACTTATATAATTGTTACAATTTCTATAATTATATAAATTTTAGGGTCCAACACTTATCGGGTTGAAGACTCAATTTTCAGTATTAAAAATTTGAGTATATAATTACAATTACTACGGTTCTTAATGAATAGTTTTTGTATTTGTCCCAAAAAATAATAGCTTTTAAAATGTTTGAAAGTATATCATTATTGATTTATTTAGGTGAGAATGAAATCTATTAAAAAAGTGTCTTAGTAATTTGATATCTTGTTAGTTCTTTTGATCTTATTTGCATTTCTAATAAAAAATAATATAAAAAATAAAAAGATAAATTTCAAAATATTTACAAAATATTGTAGATTACTTACCATGAAGATATCGTAATCTATCACAAATAAGATTGTGATATTTTACTATATTTATTAAATATTTTAAAAAAGGAAACGATTAAAATAATTTTTGCTAAATAAAAAGTGTTTCTTTTTTCTTTATTTAGTTAGATTTTTTTATTTTTTTTATTTTTTTTTTGAAAATTTCAATTATATAATTGGAAGAAATAGATTCACCGTACAGTTTTTTTTTGGGGCTTAAAAGTACTTTTATCTTTTTATGTAAGCCATACGGCCAAAACTTTTTTAGATTCTTCAACACCATTTTAATTAAAGCACGTTTAGAATTTTTAATGATCAAACCCTAATTAAATTCTAAAACCAATCATCCTGCAGAGTTTGGATAATATTTGGTTTTCTTTTCTTTTTCTTTTTTCTTTTTTTTTGAAAAAATTAATTTACACTCTTAAATCTAATTTTGTATCAATTAAATTCTCGAACCAGCAATTTTATCAATTTAACCCATAAATTTTCACGAGTAAATAAACTTTGCCATATTAATTGAAATTAAGAGTTTTGAGGGGAAAAAATTGTGTAAGATAGTATGCAAAATAACAAAATAAATTAACTAGAAGGTAAGAATTTGCTCACACTTACCTAATGCTTTCAAAAGATCAAAGTAAAATTTAATTTTCCATTGGAATCAAGAAAATTAAAGAGATTATTTTAACTCTTATGATTTAGATTATGATAAATGATTTTTAAATTATATTAATGTTGTTTGTAATTAATGATAAAATTTTGAAATAAAATGTAATATTGAAGAGTTGGTATTTGAATGGTAATTGAAAAATAGAATAAAAGTTTAACTAATAGAGCATGGGATTGGGGTAAGAAATTTTAGAGAGAAATGAAGAAAATAAATTATTTAAAAAATATATCTAACATCAATCAAATATTTAAGAAATTACCAAAAAAATTGGAAAATTTATGTTATATTCATTTAGGAAAAATGGTTAAAACCATTTCTGTAAATAAAAAATGTGGACCTTCACACTCAAATTACCACAGTTTTAATATTGTCATTGACCAGCTTCACCAATTAAATTCCACCAACAAAAATTTGTGGACCAAACTTCATATTGACAATAATAATAATAATCATAATTTGCAAAAAAAAAAATCAATTTTAGGAAGACAGCTGTGTTTTTATTTTTTATGTCCAGAAATTAAATACCAAATTTTCATACTTTAAATTACTAGTTTAGTTTTTAGACCGCGAATAAATTTCTGTATTATGATTCTGTGTTAAATGTTACATTTCATACTTCTATTGCTAATTTTAAAAGTTAAAAATATCGTTCTAACAATTTATGTTTATATAATTTAAGGTAGTTTTTAGCCTTATTTTAAAAGTATTTAAGAATATTATTGAAAATTTGTAGTTTTTAGAGTTTCTTTAAAAAAGAAATTGAATAAGAAAAATAATAACATTATAATTTAGATAATAAAAATTGTTTAAAAAATCAGAATGTAGCTTTGCATTAAGAGTCTTGAGTTGGACATCTCGCATGTCTATTATGCAAAAATTTCAAACTTTTACGTGTTTTCATAGACAACTTCCTAGAAGAAGCTAACTCAAACACATTATTATTTGTAGGAAATTTCTCCATTTTCAGATTACTTAAACTTTAATCCGACGTAGAATTTTTTTCAAAAATAGTAACATGAGCTAACTTAATTATAAATATAGCAAAATTTTATTTCTTATCTGTGATAGACTGCAATAGACTAGTATAAATATCTATCACTGTATGATAAACACTGACACAAGTCTATCTAGTCTATGGTGATATATCACTAATATATAAAAAATAAAATGTTTATGTATTTATAAATATTTTTAATAGTTTTATCGCTTAAATAATTTTACTTTCAACATAATTAAAATCTATTTTTTTCCTCAAAATGCAATACATTTTGTGATCAATAATTGAATTTGGTTGTATTTTTGGCAGAGGCACTATGTTCGAGTCAAGTTGAATGAATGTCTTATAACTTCTTTCTCTTTCTCATGAAACGGGAATTCATTTCAACTTTTTGTATCATAAATAACTCAAACCTCAAAGAGTTCTAATTTAAACAATTGGTTCAATTTTTCTATACTATATTAATAAATATGTAAATAATTGTAATTGACAAAAAGTTAATTATTACTTTATTTATGAACTTGTTAAAAAAATATAATTATTATTTTGTGATATTACTTTTTATGTAATGCGTTACTTAATACATAGTTTTTATTTTAAAAACAAAATTAGTTTATATTTAAAAATATTTTTATATTAATTTAGTATAATTAATGTATTTTAAAATTCAAAATTCAAAATTTGGGTACAATTAAAACATAAAAATGTTGTTTTTCAAAAATTGCACTATTTGAATCACAAATAAGAATCATAAATTTTTAATTGACTTTTAAACACATATATACTAAGCTCAATGAATCTAAAACATAAAATAAAATTTAGATCAACAATCGAACAAACCTATAAAACCAAAATGATATTTCTAATATTGAAACAGATTGAATGAAGTACAGTGTAGAATAGGGAAAAAAAATATACTTTATTATTATTCTTAATCACACTAGAAAGTTATTCCAATTTGTGAAAGGTTAATACATAATCATAGAGTGGGAAATAAAATATGAACATAGCGAAGACACAAAGTCAAAAGAAGGGGAGAAATATTTTTGGAAACTGGCCTTTAAATTTGTGGGAAAAGGCATTAATTCATATCTCTGGGTCGGCAGGCACCAGCTGTATGAAAATAATAAAAATAATAACAATAATAATAATAATAATAATATTATTATTATTATTATTGTTGTTGTTGTTGTTGTTGTTATTAAAAATAAATTGATGAATGCTCCTAAATTGAAGGGAAATTGAGTGCAAATCAATGTTGAGGGTTCTTCATTTTCACAATAGAAAATTCAAAGTCCAAATTTTCATTTCCTCTCAATTGCCCATTTGACTTGGAAACCCCTGTTTGGTTTGACTTTGAAGTTCTTGTCTTGATTTTTTATTATTATTATTATTATTTTAATTTTCTACCCACATTTTCTTCAAGTTTCTTTACATTCCCATTGGTTAGTTAAGTTGTTGTCTCTTAAGCTATTTTATTATGTTCATCTAAAAAAAATATTTTTCTGAGTTACATTTGATTACTAATCATAGATATGTTACAAAATATATAGAAGTCAAACCCAAAACATAATTAACTTAAAAGTTTTAGATTTCAATAATTTTCTGAGAATTCTTTATTCTCCATTTAGATGAATTTTCTATAAATCTCAAGCTTTCGAGGAAATTTTGAAATTTTAAATAATTAACTATGTTTAGCTAAAATTCAAGTTTTTAGTTATATACAATTGTATAGTTTTAAACACCAATATAGTTTTGTCAAAGGATAACGCTTTTTCAATGTATTACTTTTGACATGACATCCGGCTAAATGTTATCTTAATTTATAAAAAGATGAATAAAAATGGTAAATTATAATTGAATTAAGCCAAAATCAAAATTTCATTAACTAATTATAACAATTTCTATCAATTTTCATAGAGTTTTTCAAAAGTTCTATCACTACAGATATTACCATACAATCCATACATCACCTTAACTATGACTTCAACTCTTGGAAAAGAATAAGATTACTTCAATTCTTACAATTTCTTAAAATCGAAACCAATATAATAAAATGAAAAAAATAATAACAATCAGATTGACATCACATTAAATTGAACTTTCTGTAGGGCAGCAAATCATATAAATGAAAAAAAACAAGGTTGTTGCAAGGAAACTTATTCTCATTGACAAATCATCACAATAGAAAAGCGCTAAAGATGACTCTGACTTTGCTTGTGCTCTTACAATCTCTATGCCAATATTATCTAATTCATAAGAATCGTGAAAGCATACCCCAAGTTGGACAAAACTTTGAATATCAAACATTGTGGCAGATTAACATAGCACTCTAAATCTGTGTTCCCACAACGGAGATATTAGAACGTCCTATGTTCCTTCATTAGCTTGCCTAATGAAACTCATCAAGCGTTTGGCAATGTTTTTGTTGCCCAATCTGATTAAATAAGATCATGAAAATAAAATAATAGTGATCCGGAGACAGCTGCATGGCTATTATGCATAAAAAGAAGAAAACAAACCTTAAGAAAAGTTGTGGTTTCTTTCAAGTTAGGAGAATGCATATAATTTTAACTTGTGTAAACATGGAGTGTTGAACATAATATTATAGTGTACAGCATTAGAAAATCCACCTCAAATTCTTTGGCATTCTTTAAGGGAGCCCTTGTCTTTGCATATATAACCCTGCATGGTCTTGCGTTGTCCTATATTTGATGTAGTCCTGCAGATGCCAAAAACGAGGTTGCAGGAAGTTTTCCTGGACCAATTCAATGATGACACTACACATGATAAGTAGATTCATTGATGCATCATAGGTCACCATTAGCTCTCTTCGCCATTGTCTTGATGAAGTCCAGCTGAAGTCGTCTCCGGAAAGAGCTCTTCATTTGGATACATCTTCTGAAATAGCTGTCAAGAACAAAAACCAATAATAAATAGCATTAACAACATGTCTAGCGTGCATAAATTTATTAAAACAGCAAAAGATTGGATCCACGTTGTCCCTATTGCATTGCAAGTTAGCAACACTCGAAATAAGACATGGATGTGTCTATTGAGAATCTGTCTGTTAGATGCTGGATGAGGTTATTAGATTTCTGACAGGGAGCAATTGTGAGGGACGGAATAAATTATTTATTGAAGAACACTTGCAGGAGGTTTCATACAAAGGAAAGAGATATATGCAACTAAACGTTTATGTCAAAGAAACTGTATACCTCAAAAGTTGCATTCAAAAGGTCATCGTAGTTCACATTTCCATCAGGCATAGGGGTGGAGCTCACTGTTCCAAATTGACCCTGACAAAATTAAAAACGCATTACTGGTAGTTTTACATTGCATGTCAGCAAATCAATATGATTGTCGTTAAAACAAAAGATTTAGTGTTCCAATAACAAATATCATCCCAAATGATTTAGTTATCTACAATTGATCAACAATGAACTTTATAACTTAACTGTACAGATCATAACACTTAGTGATATGAAAAAGACAAATAATTCAGTTCTAATTAACCGTATGCCTCCAGAATTTCAGCCATTGAAGTTACTTTCTTTATTTCTCCCAATGGAAACCATAATACTTCACAAATAAAAAGAAAGGATATAAAGGTGCAAAGAAACGAAATCAAAAAGAAAAAAGAAAAAAAAAACACATCCTCTTAAGAAGCAACACCAATACAATATAGCAGCATATCACAATCCAACAGAAACTAACAAATTAACCACCACAGCAGAATCAGCAAGATCATCAAATTTATCTTTAAAGGATTCCTGTTGCACCACAATCATAAAAAAAAGAAACAAGTTCTAAAAAATATCACAAAATACATCAGGAGGGCCAAAAATAATGATGACTGGGTGAGATGTATTATTCTATTGAAAGATCATTGGTAGATTTGCCTAAAAGCTTAAAAACCATTACCCGAGGAAAGTGTTTGGATGTATTTTGTTTATATAGTGCTATGGGGGATGTCAACCTAATTTTCTTGGTAAAAATTCTCATTTCCAAGCTTCAAAGTGGAGTTTTCGCTCGGTAAGACCAACTACAAAACAATCAGAGATATAATGGCGAACCCCTCATCAAGAATTGACCAAAAGTACTTAGAGTTGATGAAGTAACATTTTCTTCCTACCAATTATTAACAAATTTTACACAATCTTTACCAAGAAAATACAGTGTACTTGAGTTGATGAAGTAACATTTTCTTCCTTCCAATTATTAACAAATTTTACACAATCTTTACCAAGAAAATACAGTGAGAAGGCCTCTAGAACATCAATTTTCAAGATTCAGTCAGTTTGAGCCCAAGAAGACCAACCGTGAAGATAAACAAGTACAAGGGCTTTAAAAACAGAAATCTTGCCTCCAAAAAACGTTAGGAACATTTTTTATCATGATAAATCCTAAGAATTCGGAAAATAAAGGTTTCTTGGTTCCAGATTCCAATTGTTCCAGCAAAGAACTTTCCATGGACTAGATGTTAGGAGCACTTTCTAAAATTTAAAAATTAATTTGATGAGGAAGAGAAAGAGGAAGTTGAGAAATAATCAAAAGAAATGTTTGATGATTCTCCTTTTTATTTGGCCAACTTGTTTTTTGAAATTGAAATGCAAGACTTCAGTGGGATAATTCTTCAATCTTCCAAGAAACAATTCAAACAGACAAAGATATTGAGGAGGAGGAATCCAAACAAATTTTTCACCATTCAAATGAAACTTACCCATTTAAACATGTCAACATCCTATTTCAAGTTTCACACTCTGCTGGACAACCAAATCAATCCCTAAATTCTTCTTCAGGTAACATTAAAATCTTCACCAATAAGCCAATTATCATCAACTAGGCAAAAAAAATCTTCAAGCTCTTTTATGAAATGGGGCTTTTAAAATTCCATGGTTAGGCCATAGACACCTGTAATCCAGAAGCTATAATTATCAGCCAAGGTAAATTGGATAGAGAGGGAGAAGGCACCTTGAGTGATAAAGGATGTAGTGAAGGAAGCAGCTTGCCAAAAATTCAAAGTACCCCCTAATGATATGTTTGCATCTAATGATGCCCATTACCTCTTGAACTCCATAAGGATTTTATGAAAAGTTGGCCAATCTCTTTGCTTTTGATCTCCTAAAGGATGACAATGGAGGGATTAATTTTGGAAATGAGAATTTTAATGGTGGCTCTTTTCTTCCAACAACCCAAGCCTCTAAGGTTCCATGAAAGAACAATCATCAGGTTGATTCTAAACCCTCACTAATCAAGGCTTTAGCCTTTTTATCAGAGGAAGTGGAGCAAGCCACGTTCCTAGCTTCACGAGGCCTTTCTTCTATTTTATGTAGAATTTGTTCTTATATTTTCAAGCAAGAATTACAATAAGGCACTGCCCACAATCTTCACATCATAGGGCCAAAATACTGCCAGGTGGAGCATGGTGTTAGAGGAGCCAATCTCAGGGTTTGGAGGGGGAAGATAATTGGCCCATGGTGCTTCACCTAGCTTAGAAAGAAAGGAGTGTGAATGAGAGTCTGCAGCATAAAATGGAGCTAGAGAGAAAAAAAACTCATTCTCGGCATCTGATGGCAAGAGGACGATGGAGGTAGAGTGTTTTGAAAAAAGGAACTTTGCTTTTTGTTTATGGTGATCTTTTTTGGTGAAAGATTTCTAATGGAGGATGGGGATGGGAGGTCAAAGAAGGGATGTTGAAGGGAAGGGGTGTAATCAGGGAGAGTATATGTAGGTTGGGCCCACCAACGAGATGGCTTGATCAGAAGTATAATGTGTCTTTAATGTGGGGTCACTTTTTTGCACTTAGAAATTGGGTTAATTGCTGCGCCTTTTTTCAAAAGAAAACATTGGGTTTTGTGCTTGTCTTTGCCCCAGAGTTGGCTAGTTTGCCATGGATTCCGGTGATCATACCAATATGGTGATCCCCATGGTGTTTTTATCCGTCAATACAGTGTTCTTATTCTTGATTTCTTAAGTTTTGTAATTACAGAGACCCTCTTTTGTACTTTTCTCTTAGCATCAAAACAGTTTGTTATTCAAAGAAAGAAAGGAAATGGTTAGGACACATATACTTGTATGATCAAAGCCCAACAAAAATTATTAATAATAATAATTGATTAATTAATTAATTAATTAATTAATTAATTAAAAAAAGATAAGAGTTCTGCAGGCATCAAGCAATACTCACCACACTTGATTCCTGAATGTATAACGCACTCCAAAGTAAGTCCAAATCTTTATCTTCTGCATTGGTATCTTGATCTACAGAACTAGAATCAGGACAATCAGAAACAAAGAACGATATGATTGCGTTCATAGCTGCACGAACCATCTCCTTCCCTTGATTAGCATTATCACATAAGGTAGAAATGTATATGACAAACCTACACGAGAAGCAACACTGTCAAACAGGTTCAAGTGGCATGGATGATTATTTAGACAACGTATTAAAGCTTGTGAAACAATGAAAATGATGAAAACAAAATTTGATCGTGTTTCAAAGAAGTGTGTGTGTGTGTGTGTGTGTGTGTGTGTGTGTGTGTGAGAGAGAGAGAGAGAGAGAGAGAGAGAGATATAGACATAGATATATGTCATAATAATTTATGATGATCCCATCAACCAAACTGCTCACAATAAATAAATGTTGAGACTAACATTGTAATCAGTAGAAACAAAGGTTAAGCATAATCCAAGCTAATGTTAATGATTAATCAACCTGACATCCCTATCCATGAAATATATGTGAGACCAAGGAAGATTTAAAACGATAGGGCAGAAAGAGATCTACTTGTAGCAATATAAAACAAAGTAAAAAATTATAATGTCCATCCCACCCATTTAGCTCACTGCAACGGCATAGAGCATCATTTACCACCACCTAACGCAAGCCCACAAAGCAGAGGGCTCAGTAGGTTAAACAATTTTATCTATACAAAAAAATTGTTTAATATAGAATTAGAAGGCTAACAATTTCTTATCAATCTAAAAAACCTAATATCTGTCAACATTCATTGGATTCAAAATTGAAGATTACCACTCATAGACAATATTTGATGGTGTCTAACCACTAAATGGTTGGCGATAAAACATATTAAAACAGCACCTGCATGAGTCTCCAACTTTAACAAGACATTCACAAAAAATATAGATGGTCCCAATGCATAGCCCTTGAGAATTTCTTTTTTTAGATAAGAGACATATGTATATTGAAAGAACCCAAAAGCGCAAGAAGAGAACAGCCTACGGGCAAAGGTCAAGGTGGCCCTCCCCACCCTTGAGAATTTCTTAAAAAAACAAGGTGGTCATTTTGTTAGACAAAACAGGTGTATCAATTAAAAATAAGTTCTCATTAATAAAAATGAAGTAAGAATAGATTAATAGCAAGAGAGAGCAAGAAAATAGAAGATAACAATGAATTATTTCCAAATGTGAAATGAACTCACATATCCTCCGGACAAACAGCTAAATTGCCACCTATCTGGAGAACACGAACTGATGCAACTTGCTCAGGAAACAAAGCTACGATGGAGGAAGGAAATTTGTTAATGCTCTCCTGCTAAATGGTTTGATAACATACATAGATAAAACCAAGGAGTGCTTACTTTTAGGAGGATAAACCAACAGACAGTTCTTAACATCTGATACTAAGGAGCGCTTTGTAATGCATATTCCTCTAGCCACCTTGTGGTTGACATCTCTCAAGCTAACGTCTTGAAGACTTTCTAGAGATAATTTAAAAAGTTGAGGAACTATAAAGCATGGATCCAGCACCAACTGTTGACTAAAGATGTCCTGTCCAGAAGCCAACCGAACACCCTTATATTGCTCATTACTCTGCAAATATTTCAAGATGTACGATATCAATCCATTTTCATCTCAACGGAAGAGTTGTTTAGTGCATTCCAAGTAGTCCACACAAGAAAAAGAAAAACATACTATTATAATTCTAAACCTTGTCCTTTAATAAAGCTACCACAGGGATTCGCAGTACCTGTACAACAAAAGAAGATGTTAATAAGAGCAAAATTTCAACCTTATCATGGAAATGAAAGACAAAGGTGAGCCAGGTAGCCCCTTGATATTTAGGAGAAGTGAAAAGAAAAAATGTGACAAACATTTATATTTTAATTAAGAGATCTATCTAATACATAATATAAAGAAGAAAAGTTGATCAACTAGGTAAAATAAGCATGGAATTTGCAATTGAATCACACAAATAAGGCAATAAGAAAGATTTTTAGCAAATGGTCCTCAATCTTCATTGGTCACGTTCTTGCAAAGGAGGGCTAGAAGCAATAGGCATAGTATAACAAGCAAGCTTTTTATAACCACCCAATTCCCAAGTTAGAACTCCAACCAAAAATCAACCTTAAACCAAAGTGAATTGCCACATTGACTACATGGAATCAAGCCACCTGAAAAAGTGTTTTAGTGTTTTCTCTATGTCATGAATCCTTTACCATTTTCTTTTTTCCATCCAAAAGAAGAGGTAACAATAATCATAGTAATGCAGAGATCAATCTTTATGACAAATCATAGTAATGCAAGGAAATGAAATTAATCCCAAGAGTGAACAATCTCTAAGAGACGTAGAAATGAAACTGCTACATTGAGTAGGAGAGGTATGGAGATGTCTTATGCTATTAAACAGAAAAAATTGAGGGCATTCCGTGAAAGAAAGACAATTCTATTAGAGGAGAGAGGTTAGAGTACTTTCAATGGAACTTACATAAAGACAACCTTTGACTGCCGCACGACGGCAAAATGCTTGAGAAAGCTCCCCTTGACCATAGATAGGATATAATAAAGCACCTTGTGCATTTGGAAACCTAGTAGGAATTAACAAAGTAAATAAAAAGTTGCACAACAAATATCATTCCATTTGCTACAAAAGTAAAGACGGTCTGCATAAGGCAACAGGAGAAATCACATTCTATATTGATATAGAATTTCAAATTACAAAAAGGCATCCTGGAGATTATGTCGATGAAAGCAATCAAAACCATAATTAATAAAATTAGCCAAGGTAGGAGTTTTTCATTTTGCCAGAGAAACATACAGAAGAAAGGTGAGTCACTATAAACAAGTCCAACATAAACTTAAAAAATACAATAAATAAATAAAACCAGAACACATATAATAATAACCTGCCAATTGAAGTGTGGTATAGAGCTAGACGGTCGATTCCTTCTTTCGTAAGTAATCTATCTTTACCAACGCCATTGTCGTTCTGATCATAATCTGCCATGGATATGGCATACAGAATTATCCTGCACATTGGAACGGGAGAGTCGTGAGCGAAAGGAAATTATACTTGTGGTAAACTAACAAGTCTAGTTGAAATCTAGATGTAATAGTTTCTTAGAAGTTTTCGTTAGGGATTAATAATCAAAGTTGGACGTCAAATATAATGAGCGCAGGGCCATTTAGAACTTGAACAAACACACATACACAAAACAATTCTAACTGATTAGCTTACGACTTCATCTTTTGAGGCAACCGCAATTTATTCAAGAACTCCAAAAAAGGAGTGTCCAAGTCTTCTTGGGAGATTTTGGAATTTTCATTATCCTCAGCGGGATCCAAATGCTGCTGAACGAGTTTGAAAAACCTCATCAACTGGTTCTTCTCCGTCAGACTCAAACTCTTGTCCTTAAATATAGCCGCTCGAGAACCAGGCACATTAACCAATTTTCCATTCTGATCCCACAAATAGCTCGCATCAATGCTCTTAAATTCCAAATACTGGTTAACCCCCACTTTCAGAACAGCGTCAATGCATTTATCAGCACAAAACAAAACCCTCGGTCCAGCTAAATCGATATTGAACTTTCTGGCATGCTCTTGAAGGACTTCAGGTGCGTAGGAGGATATTTCAACATCCGAGTACAAAGACCTAGTTTGAAGATCAACAGAGACATAATCTTGATTGTCGTAGGAAAAAAAAGGTGGCGATGGCAGTGAAGGGACAGAGGCGGAATTGAGAAAGGAGGTGAGGTCGTGGAGAGGAAGAGTAGCGAAGTGACCTCCATAGTAGGGGTTAGGGTCGAGGTGGAGGACAGTTTTTCCAGCGGCGGAGGCGGCGGCGGCAAGGATGGATTGGGGCAATCCAGTGCCAACGACAATGAGATCAAAGGTAGAGGGATCAATGAGAGGTTGTTGAGAGAGGTCGGACATGTTGGGAAGGAATTGGATGAACGAAACAATCTGCAAATGGGAATGTGTTCGTCTTGCTACAACAATGGATTGGGAGTCGACCAGCTTGTCATGGTCGGTCACCGGAGGTTAGAAATCAAATCACATATGGTGTGACTGAAAAGGGAAGGGGCAGCTGAAAAAAAGGGAGAGAGAAAATTGAAAAGGCAAGGGTGAATGATGTTGAGGGAGAATGAAGAAATCAATGAAATGTTTAGTGACAAAAAGCCCTAAAACCATAAAGTAAACCTATCCTTTCACGATTTGGAAGGCGCCAATACCCACCGAACAGTCAAAGTTCATCGGACGATGGCGGCGTGTTGGACAGACTACCGAGTAACGCCCATTGAACGGTGAAAACGGCGACTTTAACAGAAACGGCGAGTTGGACAGTGCAACCTCACGGATATCTTCTTTTTTTTTTTTTTCCTTTCTTTTTTAAATAAACATAAGGGCAATAGATATGTTTAAGCTAAATTATATAAAAGGATCCCTTGACTTATTGCATTAAAAAATACCTTTAAACTTTTAAAAATAGTTCGAAAATACTTTTATCGTTAGCTTTTGATAAAAAAATTCAAAGTTTTGTTTTATATATGTCCTAAACTATTGAAAATTTTTAAAAATACTCTTGAACTTAAAAGAAAATTTTAAAACTACTCTCGCAATCAATATGTAAACTAAAACTCATAATATCTTGTTAAAAATAACTCTAAATTAAAAATCTATGTATCGTTAGTATGGTGATAACTTAATATGAAATTGTTAGGTTTTATAAGATTGACAATATTTAATTTATGACTTCGGATATCATAAATGTCATTGCATTGGTGTTGTTTTTTAAAAAGTGATGGTCTACAAAAATGTTTATTTCGCAATATACTTTCCTAATCGGTAGTTTCCTTTTATGTTTCTCCTACCGACATCGCGATTGTTATGAAAGTTAGGGTTGCTGATCATTGTGATTTTCTTGTGTAATGCATGTTTAAAGGGCATTTAGTCCTCCAGTTAGGGTTCGTCGTTCAAGTTATCTTAAAAGCAACATTTGTATTATTTGCATGTAGTTGTATCAGCTTGTGTTAGAAGAATTGAATGTTACATGTATTGGAAGTCGTACTTTATTCTCCTTACTATTGTAGTTGTTCGAATGACTTATACTTCCGCCAAGCTTAGAGAATATCATCTCAATGAATTCAACCAAAAGATATACAACAATGTGAGATGGAGTCTCACAAACTTGAGGGAAGCTTGAGTTCTTCAGAGATTGAATCTTTGTCTTAAGGGGAGCCTAAGATCATCGTCACTAAAAAGTAAACAACAAATTCAAGATTTGGAGATAGAAGTAGTGTCTGTAGGCTTAGTTTTTTTTTAAACAAATCGTTACCAAATGAGGTCAATATATTTTTAAAAAAATTTGATTGTTTTTTTAACTCAATAAAACTTTAAATAAATTTATCACTATACTAACAATAGAAATACTTTTAACTTAAAGTTATTTTTTACAACAAGATATTAACGGTTTCAGTTCATACTAATTGTGAAAGTAGTTTTTTTAACTTTTTTTTAAAAAAATTCAAGAACGTTTTTTGAAGTTTTGGCAAGAGTGTTTTTTAACAATTTATTCAGGGTATCTTTGAAACTTTTGAAAGTTTAATGGTATTTTTTACGTAAAATGCAAAGCTGAGGGAATTTTTTTTATATATAATTTAGCGATATATTCATTAGAATTTTTTTTTTGAAATAATTGTATCAATGACACATCTTAAAGGTCCAAAATGGCAAATGACATTGTCCTCTTTTTCTCCCTCCCACGTCTTTTCCCCCTATTTTTTTCCTCTGTATCTTCTTCTCTGGCACAACGAGTCGACATGAACAACCATTGTTGTCGACATGAAACACTTTTAGTATATTACAAACCAAACAAAACTTGTATATAAAAGTACTTTTAAAATGAAACACTTTTTTTGTTTTTTTTTTTTTTTGTTAAAAGTGTTTAAATAAAAACGAATTCTTGATTTTTTTTTTGTTTCTAAGGAATTCGAATTAATCTCTCAGTTTAATCACTAATATTTTTTTAAAAAATACTCTCTCATTCTTTTATCTATCTATCTATATATATATATTGAAGTTTTTTTAGCATTATTATAATATTTTCTCCTTTTTTTTAACATTATTGTTATTATTAGATTATATTTTTTTAATTGTCTCCCTTCTTTTATTGGTGTAAAATTAATATTTCTTTCATTTTATAAGATTTTATTTATTTTCTTCTATTTTTACTAGGTGAAAATCGATCTAACATGAAAAATGTAAATATATATTGCATAACTACTAATTTATTTCAACTTAACTATCTAATGTATATTGTATATCGATCATCAATGTTTTTATTTGATAATATTTTCATTTTTGTGTTGATCAATTTAACTAGAAGACCTATAATCATTTCTAAAACTTAAATTTTAAAATATTGGTAACAATTTAATTGGCAAATAAAATAATATTTCAAACTTTATGATTACTTTTATTCCTCAAATATAGTTAGATAAAAAGATAAATTATGATAAAAAAGCTGATCTTTTTTAAATTAATAAATTAATTTAAGTGATAAATGTCTATAAAATTTTATTTTAAAACATATTAAAGTCAAAATATCAAATTAATACACAATAAATTAAATTAAATTATAAGTATAGTCAAATCTCTATTTTAAAAATTTAAAAAAAAAACAAACATTCTTAGAGATTTTTTAATTTATTTTAAATTTAACTATATTAAAATTATTAAGATGAGACAAATTTAAACTAATTTAAAATCTAATCAATGATTAAATACAAAAAAATATTTCACAAACTCAAGATTTAAAAATTTGCAAATCATTCCCAAGTTTCCTAAGCCTACACTCTAAACACAGTTTTGTTAAACCTAGGCAACCTAAACTTGTACTCCAAATGCAAGTTTCACATTCTCAGGCTACCTAAACCTCTAAGTCTAATCCCATGCTTAATATTCACAGCTTAAGATTCCAAACCTGTGTACTAAAAATTTCATTTTCTAGTACTAACATTTGTGAGGATTAAGGATCGAACCTTCCCAAACACCGGATACCGGCAACCAATCTACATATATATATATATAATATCTTAATTCTAAGTAAAAAATAATAACAATAAATGATACCTAAGACAAAGAGTTTCCCAACAAAAGAATGAAAGGGAAAATATATGGGGGAAAGAGAAATGGAAAACAACAACAATGCTGAACCTTACAAGAAGAAAGAGCGGTGGGGCTGTAAAAACTTCTCCAGCCTCTCCTCACTGTGATTTAGGAAAATATTGGTTGCCAAATATTGTACATAGCATGTGGTGATGTATCATTCATTCTTCATCACAATTGCCTTCAATCACTTTTTTACTTCACCACTCGACATACAAACTTGCTAACCCTTGTCGACAGTATCAACCAAGGTATAATTCCAACCTGCAGTTCATCATTAAAATTTACCTAAGAATCACCATACTCTCATTTGTGCAGCTATGATTGTAGCAATAGATAGTAATTTCATGTTATTATAAGTAGCATGCTAATATAAAATATAACACCCTCTAGTATCTGAGGTTTTGGGAATCTTCCCTACTCAACCCCTAATTTTTTTTTTTTTTTTTTATATCCGTGAGTGTCTGGATCAGCTTATGCCCAACCTCGACTAACAACCCTCCTGACCATATAAATATCATTTTTTTTGAATGGAAGTGGTGTTATGTTTATGCTCAAGAGATAAAATAAATGCACTATGATTGATGAGGTTATATGCTTCTACCTTCACATAATCATTCACGGTACCTCCAGCCCTCCAAGATAAAAATTTCCCTGCAGTAGGGGGGATCATCAAGACACTAATATTTAAAATTTTAAATGAAATGACATATTTTCAATTGTTCTTCAGAAATTATCCTTGCGATGAGAGTGATTACCAAATGGCTGCACAAGGCGATGAGGTACAGTAGCAACAGAAGCTCTCCAAAACCAGCAAACCAGCACAATATATATAATAACCTACACGACCACAAGATAAAGAACTTTTTTAAAAAATGCCAACATATAAACACATTTCTCAGAACATTCAGTACAACATAATACCTTTGATATCAACAGTACTTGACTATATAAACCATATGACGTCTTGATCTCCTTATTACGTGATTCTTGATCTGGCAGCAATGTCACTCAAATTGAATTGAAAGTGTCATCTGAAGCATCTTAATAAGTAGTACACAAGGGAATGAAAGTAATCAATGGGAGAAAACAACTGAAATAAGATGAACCGAAGTTGAGGCTAGGCTATAATGATAAATAAGGCTATTTTACTGCTCTAATATTTTAGCTTGACTTCAAGATGCATTTTGAGTGATATTGGACTTTTAGACAACATAAGAATTACTCTCACTAGTTGGATAAATTGAAAATGGATAACCTAGGTAAAGCCCATATCAAAATTGGCATTTAACATGGGCGAAATGAGAAATGTCATTTAATGAGCCCAAAGAAATAGATACACAGTCATGAAAATTTGCCAGTTAAGAACTATAACTACAACATACACAACATTTCAGTTAGAATTTGGGGTGATATTAGATTTGAAGAAAACTGGCATAAAACTATATGGACCTCAAGGTCAAAGGTTTATCCCCCCACTCCACATATTGTCAAGGAAAACATGGTCCTGTATAAGAAAAGGGTGTCACTTCATAAATTCATGGACGTCAACATCCTATATTAGTTGGATGCTGGCATCTTTAAGCATGGAACACTTTCAATCATTCACAATAGACCAAATCAACTTCTCCCATTTGCATGTGCTAACGCTTAATGACGTGCATTTACCATGATTCCTAGAATAAAACCAATTTTACAAATGAGAAGTTGCTTTCAACTTGCTATGATATACATAACATTTCTTTGGTTCCCTCCCATGCAGAATCATATTATAGACAAGAGCTTGTTCGATGATCTCCAAGTTCCAACGGTTGAACCATGATCCATATATGAGTCAATTGGCAGCATGAGCGCCATGCTGGATGAAGTTGCAACTATAATTACGATTACCCAGTTCCATTGGATGGAGCGGCAATAACATTTACCAGGACAGACATCCATCTTACTGTTAGTTTGGAATCTATAAGCCTTTTTTTTCTTCTTAGCCTTCAATAAGAGAACCATACTTTCTAATGGTCAATGGCTTAATAGTTGCTCAAGCTTCTAATCCTTAGATTCCTATATCACATAACAATCAATGGCCCAAGCAACATCCTCAAAACTGCTCATGCAACGATGTTTTATAAAACAAACCTTAGCTTACAATAGCAAGCTTATTCCCCTACCGGTTACTGATGAGAAGAGGTATAAAGCATTTCACAATATTCTTTCAGCAACTCATCAGTTAAAAGAAAAAAAAAAATTGAGGGAAGATTTGAAAGTCGGGGGATGAATTAATTATAGCCTCACAATTTGCCAGCTCCTTCTCCTTAGCGGCTGCCAACCTCCGAAGTTTTGCAGCCTGTGCAAATGTAGATGGTCTACAAGAACATAAAAGCAAATAAATATGACCCCATGACAGCCATAACAGTTACAAACAATCATATCGAATGAATGATTCGAGCCTTTTTCTTTTTTTTGGTAAGATAATTTGAGCCAAGTTAACACTGTCTAATGCTGAATCGAGCTGGAAAATACTACTTACTGAGATAAGGTGCTTGCCTCCCTCAGAAGTTGCTTTATTGATTTGCGCAACTCCATTTCGACCTGGCTGTTGGAACCTCCCTGAAAAGTACATGCATGATCGAAGCACGGTTGTTTCAAAACAAACAAGTTGACAAGATTGAACGGATAACAATTATAACATAGCAAATTCTCAGACATTAAAACTGAAAATGTCAACAGATCTCCACATTAAATGCATCACGTCCCTAAACTAATCAAATCACAATGTCTTCAATCCAATATCGTAAACTTCACGAAGCACAGTAAGGTATATTGCATTCTCAAGTCTGTCAACGAAAATAATGAAACGCGCTACAGCCCAAACCTCAAAATTCAACTATAAATAACAAGCTTAGGATTGAAAAACAAACAGAATGATAGAAAATACACACGAAAAGAATTCCGACGGAAAAGAGAAAATCAAACGAAAAGGCGAACCTTCTTCAGGTGCTCCAGCCATCTAGCGAGAAACTGAAAACCGATAACGATAAAGAAAATGAATGGAGCGGCAATGGAGCTTCGATGCTCTACGATTCCTTCCGCTTCCATTTCCAGAGGATTTTTCTGCCACCACAGTGAATTAATCAAACCAAAAAACTCCGTTCATCGTCGCAATTCGACGGAGGTTATTCTGGAAAAAGTTGAGATCGTAATTGGGCTACGAATATCAACAAAGGGGCTTCAATAAAAGGGCCCAAAACCAAGGCCCAGCCCAATTCGGGGAGAACCAAAACGCTGCGTTTTAATTCTAACGAGAGAAAATATCTTAGGAAAAGAAGCCAAGTTACGAAAATACCCCGGACTAGTGAGATCAATGATTACCTCAACGACGCGTTAATCGTTTTATCACGTTTATTGTGATAAGTTCCGCACTAAGGAAGGGACGAGTTGTAGGAAGGGAGGGGTAAATTGGTCATTTCCGGTTCAAACAACGGGCTTTAACTCACGTGTCCGGATCTGTTGAGAGGGAACAATTCACAGCGAAGAAATTGCAAACAACACACAAAGGAAACACAAAAGAGCGGAAAGCAAATGTGAAGAGACGAAGAATAGCCAATGAGAAAAGAGGACGAGGATCGATGACATGGCAAAAGATTTTTGAAATCCCGCCTAAACCCGGAGTTTCAATTGATATCGCGATTTATCTCTCTCTCTTTAACGAAACCGACTCCCTTCATATCCCTCTCTCTCGCTTCGCTCTTCACTTCAAAGGGCTTTTCGTTCTTTCCACATAAACTCCACACTCAAAGCCAATCGCAAAACGCATCACACGAACCAAACTATAAGCCAAACCCAATTTTTTCTCCTCACATTTCACTCTCACACTCTTTCCTTATCCTTCTTCTTCTCCAAACCCTAGAGTTTTACAGGTAAACTTCTAATATCTCCGCCGCTTCCTCGATTCTTCTTCGTCTCTCCACCGTTTTTCATATAATCATTACCTGTTTTCTCCTTCATGTATCTGCAGGATTCATCATGAAGGGCGGTAAATCCAAGGGGGCGCCTAAAAAGACCGATACCAAGTGAGTCCATCGATAACTTTTTTATGTTTATTTTTATCTATATGTGTTAAGTATGTTTCGGAGTAGGCAGTTGGATCGGATACGTTCGTTTTGTAATATTTTGTTATTTATTATGTGTTTTTTTATTTGAATTTTGTTAGGTTGAAGAGCAAAAGTGCTGGAGCTAGTAAGAAATCAGCGAAGGCTGCGAAGGATCCTAACAAGCCGAAGAGGCCTGCTAGTGCTTTCTTCGTCTTCATGTACATCTCTCTTTCTCAAACTTATCCTGTTTTTTACTTTCAATTTTCAGATCCATGTTTTTTGTGGAATTTTTACTGGTTTGATTTATTTGTTGATGACCATATAGGGAGGAGTTCAGGAAGCAATACAAGAAGGAACATCCTAACAACAAATCCGTCGCCGCTGTAAGTAATTTTAGATCTGTTCACTGTTTTTCCTTTTTTGTTCTGTAGTAGATTCTTAGGTTTTTATAAGTGCTCTCGTGTGGTCAAATGAACAGGTTGGAAAGGCTGGTGGTGATAAATGGAAGTCAATGTCCGACGCTGTAAGTAATTACAGGGAATTCGAAGCTATTGCATACTATGTCTTTTGAAAATTGCATAACATTACTTATTGCTCATATGATTACATTATTTACAGGAGAAAGCACCTTACATAAACAAGGCTGAGAAAAGGAAGACTGAGTACAACAAGAGCATGCAGGCATACAACAAGAGAATTGTACGTTCTCGTATGATATTTTTATTTCTTGTTGAATTTCTACACATCATTCTTCTCAACCTTTTTAATCATGTTTCATTCTGTTAGGCGGAGGGAGGTAATGGAGCTGAAGAAGAAGAATCAGACAAATCCAAATCAGAAGTCAATGATGACGATGAAGATGATGATGAGAGTGGAGAGGTTCGTTAACATGTTATGCCTGAATTTTTCCATTTTAGCTATACAACGAAGCAGTGATTGCCTGACAATACTTGATTTTGAATTGCAGGACGAAGATGATGAGTAAATGTTTAGGAGACGAGGAAGAAGGATGTGGTGGAAGAACAAGCATTTAACTCCTTCATAGTTCGGAGCAAAAAGACTCAGCAATTTAGATTTTTCTTTATTATGTCTTTGGATAAATAGCTACTTCTTTTTCCCTTTTTTTTTTGGGTAATTAGGATAGAATGGGAGAAAAGAAAACAAAACAAAAAGGAAGGTTCGTGTTTGATGGTTAGATTTCTTAAGTTGACATGGATATGTATTCAAGGAAAAATCTGTGTTAGTAATTGCACAATGATTCGGTTTTAGTTCCATTATTCTACTAATCTTCATCTTCATGAATTCTCTGTTCTTCTACTTGGCTGACCCATCACTATTCTATTTCTAATCACCATGGAAATGAATTGGACTGAGCTTAATATACAATGAATAGGGTGAGTTGTCATTTTCTTGCTGACAGGATTGGAGTTGGAAAGTTTGTTTGATTCTTCTATACCTTGTTTTTAAGCTTTGTCCATGATAGTGTTGGTTGACTTTACCTTAATTTCTTTATCCATTGATAACTTTGTGTTGTTTTTAACTATTGCATAATCATCATCATCATCACCTGAATTGAAAAAATGACCAATTTTGGACTGTGGTGATGGGGGAGAAGTCAAAATTATGCTTTCATCTGGTCTGATAGTCCTTTGCGTTATCTCTATGATTTGTGTTGCACGGATGCTGTTTTGGCATTTTGGATGGGAATGATTTGTATAAAAGAGATTTCTGACAGTTGCTTTTACAATTCTAGCCGTTATAAAAAGAAATATATTTTAACTTTAGTCAATCTTTTTGCTCATATCTCTCTAATCATATTCTGGCACAAGGATATAATATATGTATGTTCAAAACTCTAACTTTACCATCCAATAATCGTTTTGTTTTGTTCTCTCATCATTGGAATTCTTACTTGACCTTTGTTTTTGTTATGGTGAAGCAGTTTGGCTGTATTCGAATGCAATTAGCATCATTGATTTGATGATATAGGAAGATGGATATATGGTTGGAGAGTGGCAGTAATGATGTAGTGTTTGTCAATTTTCTTACATGAATGGCCAATTTTTTTCTGATTAAACAAGGACATGATTATATAACTCTAAATGTGGGGTTTTGGCTACTGATATTACAGTTAGCAGTCGTATATTCACACTAATCACTATTAATAGGAGTAGTTGGTGGGTGGCTTGATGAGAAACAAATCAATATTTGACGACTAGAAGATTATAGCTATCCCACTACTTAGCTAATAATTGATGTGTACACTAGCATAAACTATTACATTTTTTATTCTTTGCCTATGTATCTTATCTTATTTGTCACATTTTGTACTCTATACCTTTAGAATATAATTAGGTAGGGTCAATTTGATGTGTACCTCTCAACCTCGAATTTCCACTGTAATGATATAACATTTAGAAGAAGTATAAATATACATTCAATTATGTGAATTGAGATGATACATCAAATTTGTTATAACTTTTACTTGATTGGGATAGGTAGGCGGTGAGATGAAAGAATTTGTTAATTAGGGCAAAGTGACTTGACCTAGACTAGTCATTATAAAATTGTTTGCACCATGTTATATCCTTTTAACTTTCTTACTAATTGTTAAAGTGAGTATAACTCCAATAATTAATATGTACTAACTTGTTTGTGGTTGGACACCAATTACCTACCTCTAAGTCGTGTTCATTTTTGTAAGTTTATATAGTTACATGAGTAGATAGCTAATTTCAACTTTAGTTACATTTTGTTCTAACTTTTACTTGATTGGACTAGATAGGGTTTAGACTTTTTTTTTCATGGTTTGCAACTTTAGAGTTGTTCAAATTTTTTGGAGGAAATGATTGGGAAATAACTATATACTTTACTTAAAGACATACAAATCAACAAAATACATTTAGCTTTTCAAGTCTACCATGATATCTTATCAAGCTAATCCAACTTTAATTTTGTATAACCAAACATTCAAAATTTAATTATATAATCTTACCCAAACTTTCTAACTATTGTCACTTTCATTCAATTTTTTGGTATAACAATTATAAAGTGAGAATTAAAATATTTAAACTCAAGTCATACGGATGGCGATGGGTTACTTCTTCATTGAAATCTGGTGTAATAGAATATAACATTAATGCTTAAATTAGTTTAGTTCAACCGATGTAAAGTATGTACTACCAAACTCGAGAGTTATATTATGGTTCAAAATTAAGTTATATTATGGTACAAAATTAAAAGTAGAAGTTAGAATTCTCCCCGCACGCACTGAAAATAAAAAATTAATGTCTGAGCGAGGAACTAAAGTTGATTTAAATAAGAAAGATTGCGGTGTAAGTTTTTAGGGAATTCCTAAAGGCACTGTGAAATGGGAGGGCCAGGGCGGTGCCTGCTGGTTACGGGACCTCCGGTAAGCTATTGCGCCGCCGTTGATCGGAATATGGAATTGAATGAAATACATATGAATGAGAAACAATGAAATTATGCTTTGTTTATGGCAGAGTGTGGGCAAAACCACTGTGATCGTTAAGGTTTTTGAGATGCTTAAAGCCTCTAACCCTAACTTGAAGATCAAAGGCTTCTACACTCGTAAGCAAATTCCCTCCTCTTTTTGTTTCTCTTCCATCGATTTTGCTATGGATGTTCCGTTTTCACAGGAGAAATCAGGCAAGGAAGCCAGCGTGTTGGTTTTGAAGTTGTTACATTAGATGGCCGGACAGCTCCCCTTGCCTCCACCTCTGTGTCCAGGTGCTCAACTCTCTCTCTCTCTCATCCTCTAACTTCCGTTGGTTCGTTAGGCTCCTCAATACTTGATTTTCGAATGCTTCATTTTATTCAATTCTGTGGTACTTTCGAGAGTTTTTCTTCACGACAATGCAGCAATTTATTGGCCATTTGCTTAATTTATAATGCAATCGCTTGTATTTCTCTTTGCTGCATTTCTCATCTGAACTGTTATGCTACGGGAATTCACTTGAAGTTCACCATGATATTGATATTGCAGTTGTGCAGCTAGAACGATCTAGTTTTTATATGTTGCAGTTGTTTCCCAATTATGACGACTTACAAGCTTCATCGCTGTAATGTTACTACTCTGATTTTACTGGTCAATAAACTTACAATGTTTTCTTCACTATGCATGTATTTACCCTTCTCTGTCTAAACAATGTATGTGTATTCATTTTCTTTTTCAATGTAAGAGTGGTTGCATTGATACGAACTTGCCTGAACTAGACTTGTTCTATATAGGCTGTACAACTATTTCCTTGAGTTTTAACGAGTGGTTGCATTAATCTGTGTTAGCTTGAATTAATCGATTGGGGCATGCGACTTGAAATGGCATGTATGTGGTGACTTGTCTATATACTAAAGATAATCTACCACTATAGCGATCTGACAATTAAGGTAGCAAAATGAATTTCCCGATTAATTTAACATAGTTCACCAGAGAAAATTGAGTTAAGAGATTAGTCTTTTAGTTGGAAGGGAAAGGTTGGTTGAGAGAGGAATGAATTTTTTTTTTCTATCTATGATCTTTTAAAGTCTCAACGTCAGAGTATTATCCATGTATGTTTCTTTTCTTTGTTTTTTTTTCAAAATTAATGAATATACCGAAAAGTTTTCACACTCAAATTCGATGTTGTCCTGAGCATGTTTCTTCGATGGACATTCCTTTGCATTCTAGCCTTGAGAGACTGCCTGAACCTGATAGGAGATTTTTTTAGGAAGTTCATGATCATCCCATGTTATCTGTAACTTTTTTTTTCTTTTTAAGAAAAACGAAGTGTAAAAACGAAAGTAGATACAGAAGCTAGTTTCCTGTAACTTGTATTGATAATTGCAGCTCAGAGTCTTTAAGATGGCCAACTGTTGGGAGGTATAAAGTCGATATTGCATCATTTGAGTCATTGGCGTTGCCAGAACTGCAGGTAATATGGATGAATTGAAGTGTAGAATGTGCACAGATGAACTCTTACTTTTCTAACCCAAAAAAAAAAAGAAAAAAGAAAAAAATGCTCAGACTTCACCTTCGTAAGATGTCAGACAATACATCTTGTATTCCCTTTTAATTTTTCATTCATCCAAGTGTCCTCCATTGTGTTTATATAAAAAAGTTAATAATGAAAAGGTGTTCATCATGGTGAGAAGTTAATGGCCATAACTATTGAAAGTTGAAATTACATGCTTAATTTCTATCAAGGTGGTCACAACTTTACCGTGTATATAACGTAACAATCTTTTCCAAATAATGGAAAGTGTATTTTTTAACTAATAGCTTCAAAGGGTGGCTACACTTCTTTAAAGTTTAAACTATAGCTGCATTAAATTTGTTTAACATTCAGATGGTTAAAATCAGCAGTAATGGACGTCTTAAGTTCATGGTTTTTGAAAAGTGCTTTAATTATGAGTCGTATATCATATTTGTATGCATATTGGATTGCATGACTTGGAATTGACTGCTTGGTATTCTGAAGAAATGATATCTGGCGCAGGTTGAAAAAGATACAGATCTCTTCATCATAGATGAGGTTGGGAAGATGGAACTATTTAGTTCATCGTTTTTTCCGGCCATTCTGAAGGTTCTGGAATCAAATACTCCACTTTTGGCTTCAATCCCCATTCCCAAGTTTGGACGGGATATACCTGGAGGTACATTCATATAAACTCAATACTTCCATAACTAGCACACTTTGCTATTATATTACTAGAATTCCAAATCTGCGTGGAAGGCAAATAAGAAGTTCGCAGTTTGGTTGCCAGATATATTGGGCACCATGACTATTTAACTTCAGTTGAATTACAAGTGTACTTGGTTGCGTCCCTCTAATAGAGCCTGTAATCTTCTTTTAAAAAAGCAAGTGTATGATTCTATATAATAGTCTATCATGTGTATTAAACAAGTATTTCTGGATTTGGCAGAGCGTAACAAAGAAATGGTAGAGTGCTCAATTGCATAATATAAGAGTAGCATAGAATCCGAAACTGACAACATTTATCAATTAGAGCATCTTAATGTTATAATTTAGTCAATGATTACATTAAATCACAGTTCGAAATAAGCAACTACTTATATTTTGATTTCTCTTCAGGTTTCTTGTATTGGTCTATAATTACTTTGTTGTATGGCATCTATATAATCCCAAAATTGCTTAAACTGAGAAGTTTGACAGTTGCAAGGCTGAGAAATCATCCAGGGGCAAATATATTGACGTTGAATCCAAGTAATAGGGATGGGGCTAAAGAGCAAATTCATGGTCAGATATTAAACATGCTGGAACAGCAGCATTAAGTGTTATGCTTTACTTGCTTCTATCTAACAAAGTTCCTTCCATGTACACAAGTAAGTTTTGTTTTAGGGCATTCTCATATTTGCTTTCCCTAGAAGTTAGTGGTGCTCATGTGGGCAATAAATTCTTAATCACTATGATTTGCCCATAACTTTATGATTTAAAAATAATTCTTCTGCAAAATCTGAACTTTTTTTTTTTTTTTTTTTTTTTTGATTTTGTTATATTTATAACGCTAATTCTGATTAGCCAGCTTAGCTAGATGGGGCTCATGCTTTTTTTTGGGTAATAAATTCATAGACCAAGCTTCAGCACATGCAAATATGCTATCTACACATGCAGTGTCAAATTTGTGCCAGCCTGATAAGATTATAACAATATCATTTTTTATTATTGCAACCCTAATCAAATTTTATTTTGTTTTTTCAAACTCACTATTATTTCCGAACTTATCATTTTGTTAATTGTTTTTAGTTGAACAATTACAGGATGGAGATCAACCATCAACTTATACATTAGTCACCATGCTTGTATTATTTATTCACTAAGCATAGCTCGGATGGTCATGCTTAGAACATCTTCGGCGTGGTAAAAAAAATGAACTATTACCACTTCGTTTTAGTATCAATCAACTTGATCAATAGAAGAAAAATGTGAATAAGTGTAAATTCTAGTGTTATAATTATAAATATCGAGAGGCAGTACATGAGATGCGGACTTTTATTTCTATTAAAGTAGAAATTGTAACTTCTAAATTGAAAAAAAGAAGGAAAACACTTTGAATTTTGAGGATTGGGTGCTACCTAGCCTCCACACAAAAACTAGAGACAGTTTTAGCACCTTGCATAAGTCTTACAATATATATATATATATATATATATATATATATATATATTTCATTTATGAACAACAAATGCAAATAAAAATTAAAAAAAACCCTATATATATGAACAAAAGAAATACAAATCAAATGAAAACAAATTATCATGATTTTTTTCCATGTTCAGCTGTTCGGAGTAACTGAGTTGCCATGGACGAAAATGACTTTGCTGTGTCTTGCATATCCGTAGCTCTTAAATTGATTCCCTGCCCATTCAACACTTACTACACATCATATTCTTTAATCAAATATTGTTTTGTCTAACATCTTATACAATGGATAAAGAAAATAAATCAGTTTTCTAAATTTGGTCCTTCAAATCTTTATTGTTGATTTTTGAAAAAAAAACCCTTTAATGGCACTTTTTTTTAAAAAAAAATATATTTGTCTTTTCTCATGTCATTATTCAACAAATTTCGGTTGGTTTTAATTTTTAAAGATAAGTTTCAAACTTATTTAAATGTAGATTAAATTTAGATGATTGAAAATGTATGGAATAAAATGGGATGAAAACAAAATAAACTTTACAAAAAGTCAAAAAGTCAAAAAGTGAGGTGTGACGATCTAAACCCTAATATGGTGATTGTACCTGTAATTTGGTTACGTTCTCTTGTAGCTTGCTTTCTGTCATTTTTGCAACACTTGTATCCTGTAGTATAGGCAAAGAAAACGACGGGGATCAATGGCGATGCAACTTCATGCAAATAATCACAAAGTTTCTAAATCGCTATATCAATGTACTCTATAATCTCATTTTTCTCCTTTTATTTTCCTTTCTTCAGGTTAAGAAATCAAAGCCAGTGTATGCATAGTTAGGAGATGAGTGGCAGTCAATTTGTACTTACACCAGCTGATGAAAACCCGTACTTCTTCTTGATTTGATCAACTGCACCTGCCTTATTATCTGCTGCATTCCAATCAGTTTGCTCTTCCTTGGCTGAGTTTTTCTTCATCTGTTTTAATTTTCCTGAAAATTTTAAATTGAGGCTTGTTTCAATTACTACATCGATGGATGTGAGCATTGTTCTGATTTGTAAAGCCACAATCAACGGTTCATCAAAGTCTCATTGTATAATAAAACTTCTCTATTTTCATTATCACAGCGAGCAGCCTACGTAAATTTAGGCTTGGTATTTGAAAGATATAAATACTACACTAATCTTCACTTTGTGAATGCTCGAGTTGGTAAAGTGAACAGAACCTTAAAAAAATGCATCAAGAAGATGTTTTTCCTGTTGAAGATGGAAGAACACTGACCTTTGAAAGAATTAAATGTACTTGCCAATTTCTGCTTATTTAGAGAAGCCAACATGCTCTGTTCTTTTGGTTTTTCAACCGGATCTTCAAGGTCGATGTCATCTGAAGAAGGATACAAAGGACAAGATAACATGTTCAGGGTATACATTCTTTAAACAAATAGGATACTAACTAGAGACTTCAATGGGTTTAGATAATATATGGAAAAACTATGCATTACAATGTAGTTTCTCATAACAAACCAGCAAAAAAGAAAGAAAAAAAAGGAAAAAAGAAAAAGAAAACCTATAATATATTTTTACTCCAAGGTAGTTTTGAAACATTTATGAAAGATGAATGATAATCTAGCTCGTGGAGTGAATACCTATATCCAATGCTGACTTGTCTTCATTTGCAACCGACTTTTCACTACCATCAATGGTCTTAACGTCCCCATGGAAGTTAGAAGATGAGAGGATTACGGAAAGTTCTTCAATACTTTCTCTAGTATCTTCTATTTCGACATCAGGAGCCTGTTTTGCCTTGTTTCCAGCTATCTCTTGGAAAACCGAAGTAAATATACCCTAGCATTTGGAAAACATGCTTTGTTACCCTTTTTGATTGAACATTCTCACTGTATCCGAAGTTTAAGCAATATTCATACCTTCTTTTTTTCCTTGTGAGCAGTGGTCAATTCTTGTGAAAGCATATAATCTTTCCTGTATATGTGACTGACAGAGTCCAAATTCCTACAACAAAAAACAAAGCAGTAAACATGTCTTAAAGGGCGTTGAAGTAGTTTTCTAAGATAGTAATACACTGCTTCCAGCTTCAGTGGGAAATAGGGGATATGATGATACACAAGGGGTAGCGAAAGTGCATGTCAAAGGAGTTCCAAACTGATATTTTGAAACAAAATAATATATCTTACATGAAGCTAATATATACCTAAATATTTTCTTGTGGCACAATACTGAGACAATAAAAATTTCTTGATCGCCATTGACCTGTTTCACAAAGAATACAAATACTAAGCGATAGAAAAGAAGAAAAAACAGCACTAAACAATCTTTGACTTGGGAGAACTTTAAAATTAACACCCATGCTTCTCATATCATACCATAAGAAGTTCTCCATCCTTGGAAGAACATATAATGCTTTCAGGCGACGAATTAACTTTTGAAGGATAGTATTTGAAACCTCTTACTGAAGTCTCCTTCAAGAGAGATAACTCTGGCAAGGACCTATAGTTGGTAGGTATTTTAGTTAATATCTGCTGAACAGATAAAAAATACACACTCCAAATGGATGATGAAAACCCATGATATCGTGAAAAATTTAGTAGTGATATGCTAAGTAAATCAACTAATAGATTAACCTAGTATGGTGCACCAATGATGTTGCATTAAGAACTTATGGCTAAGACACAGTCTGACTGTTTCAGTAGTCATACTGAAAACGAATATTGAAATCATAGGGAAAAGGAATGTAACACTGTGTCTTCATCATGGTATAATTTGACTAAATATGAGCAATGGAAACAACTAGCACCTTATTTCAATTTTCCCAGTTGAAAAAACAAGCAAGAGGCCAACATCTGTGTTACTATAGAAGGTTGATGCCCAATAACATGTCGAGTGAAACTTCTTCTTGTAAAGAACCTTCTTGATTCCCTGAGAAGAAAGAACAGTGACAGTGGTAGTCTCATATAACGTAGAAAGATAGTTCAATTGGGTGCCTGCAGATGATTGCTACCTGAACGGCGTGCACGAAGGAAAAGATATATGCGGCTTTCTCAGAACAAAGTAATACTAGGGACTGTTTTGGCACGCTATCCACAGCTGGATTACTACCTTTTCCCAGTTCTAAATCATTTGAAATTCCTGATCCTCTGGTTGATGAATCATGTCCATCTGCAGAAATCCAAAAGAAAGGAGTTCAGTATGATTCTTCTACTTCATCAGTGAATGAGAGCCCTATAAGTTAGTATATGTGCATTGTGCATAGAGAGAGAGAGAGAGAGAGAGAGATTTATTTCTAGAGAAGAGGATGCTTCAAGTAAGAATAGATCTTACATAAAATCTGCATAAATAGAGCTCTGGAGGGTTTCTTGGGATGAACCATGCTAGCACTTAATGTATTTCCCGTTTCACCATCAAGAGCCAAAATAGAAGAATCCTTTGTTGAAATCAAGAGAACATTTTTGTCAAAACCCTGAAGATTGCAGCTTTCAAACTGCAAAGAAATGATACCGGTAGATATTTCACTGGTGATACGTTTTTGATATATAAGGTCGGATCCTTGTATGCTGAATAGGGAAACCTGTTGAAAATGATAAAAGTTGGGGGGAATTAAATTTGTTAGTTCTCCAAACATATGGACAATCTACCTAAAAATGAAGAGAAGACATAATCCAAGTCCCCTAACATTCTTTACTTTCATAGTTATCGTTCAGAATTTTAGGCGACTCTGGCTTAAAATGAAATGAACTTCAAAAATCTAGATGAGAAGTGCAAAATAAGATATTAAGCTTACATATCCTCTATCAGATCCAACAGCAAGATGATCTGATCTTGGGCTTATGTTGATTGCAAGTATCGAGCCATCAACTTTTACAAGTTTAACACTCTGGATAATATGATTGTTCCGTTTCTTTGTACTTCCTGTGGTATGTCAGATGATCACTTTCAGAACACATCAATGCAATTTGCACCATGAAAAACTCATTACTACTTGAAAAATCATCAAACAAACCGATACAATCTTTTTTAAGTCATGGACTCAAACGGACCTATGGGTACATTTGGATTGACTTTCGAAGTGTTTATAAATTTTTTTTACTTATAAACATTTTTCTAAACACTTAGGAAGTCATCCAAACGTGCACTAAGTCTACCTTGGAAAGGCATAAAACTGTTGTCTGCTGCATAAGGTTCTGGTCGAAATTTAAAGACCCGGACCTGAGAAATTCAGTAGCATAACATTAAACCATAAAGAAGCTTATCTTTTACAGTTTTGTAAAATTATTCGAAACTATCACTTCACCATTCCGCTATGATCTCCAGAAACAAGAATCTGAGAACTGCCATCAAAATGCAATGCTGTCACCGGAATACCACTTAAAGAAAAATCATCTTCACTCTGCACTCACAAGAAAAATATATTAGTACTTTACAGTAAGAATCTTAAATCTAAAGGGTTAACAAGTCCCAAATGAGGTTCTTAACCTATTCAAGTCCCAAATGAGGGCACATATCCTCTCTCATTAGCCTATAGGAAACATACTTCAAATAAATATTTAGTTATAAAATTTAAAATCTTTTAGCATGGCATACATGCTCCTAATGTTCCAAATGAGGGAAGATATCGTCGCTCATTAGGCCACTGGAAATATATATATTTCAAATAAATATACGGTTGTAATGTTTAAAATCCTTTTGACGGGTCTTTTGTCCAAATCTCCCCTGTGCTTAATTTGTGGTCAAGAAACCAACTAATGTTTAGAGCTCCTGCGCAACGCTAAAGTATGTAATCCAGCTCAAGTAGCAGGAATAAACTCAATTATTAACTTAAAACTATTGAAAGGAAATAACAATATGAAAAGAAACTTATAATTTCTCTATTATTTGAACTCTTTTAACTCAGATAAGAAAAATATATACCTGTTGTTGCAATGAATAAATTGGGATGAAAATTGGACACGATGCATCCCAAAAATTTATGCTTCCATCATTATGTCCAGATATATATAAATTTTCAACCTTTGAAAATCCACCAAATTGGACTGTATCCAAGTATGTTACTTCCTTGGATTTTGATTCAGAAAGAAAAAGGGAAGGAATGTCTTTTGTCCGCTGAATGTAATCCTACAGTGAGACATTAACAGAAATCACACTCTTAGATTACTAGAAATTAATATACAGTGAGGAATAGAATGCATAACATAAGCATGAAAAGAATTACGCTTCTAGCATACCTCATCTGGGGCATATGGAGAACAAGAAATGTTGGTGAAAAAATTTGCCACAGTTATGTGTGAATCAATAAACGGAATCTTAAGCATAGCCTCTTTTGGAAGTGAGTTTGCCGACCTTGATTGACTTTGTTGTAAGAGATATTTTTCAATCAAGCAATCATCATAAGTGTAAACACAGCCAGATTTTCCAAGCAATAGAAGATAATCTTGCTTGTTCTTGATGTGATCACTGGAGCTTGAAATGATTTCCATGTCAATGCTAGGTTCGGACAGCTGAAGCCCCAGTTTGATCATGCGAGATTCAATTTGCTCATTCAACAAGACTACCTACCTCCAAATTAACTAAATGTTAGTTCAGTTTATATTTATGTCCTGCTCAGGCATGCATTGTAAACAGAGATGAAAAAAGTTTATAAGAACAAACAAAACCTCCACATTGGTATGATATTGTTCACTTGGGATATAAGCCCTTATGACTTTGCTTTTGGTTTTATTCAAAAGGCCTCATACCAATAGAATTGTCTTCACTTATACTCAGTGAATTCTTTGTTGTCGAACTTTGTTTGCATGCCTCACAAAAATATGCTCTAAAAGTGTTCAGTTACATCAAATTCTAAGTTGTAGATTGTAACAACCAAATAATAGTCCGAAGAGATCTAGCATAGCATTGATTAATATAATCAGCATATTAATAGGAAGTAGGAACTGGAATTTGGAATAGAAAGATGACTAACATGCACCTACTAATATTACTGATGCACCTTTGGCTCAACTAGCCATGAAAGGTACACGAGCATAAAAAGGTCAAATTTAACTTTACCTTGTTATAAAAAGTTATAAACCCTAAATAGCCTCTAAGGTGAACTGGAAAAGTTCAATGTTAATTAAATAACAGAATTATGTTTCAAAAGTTTGAAAAGTAAATAGATTGATAAAACAATATGCTTCACTGGCAAATAGAAATGCTGGGAATAGTTTGCATCATAAACTGCAGTACCTGGAGTGAGTTTGAAGAGGCACCCATAACATACAGTCGACTTGCTTTCCCATCCACATAATTACACCTCAGTGATGCTATAGGAATTTTGTCCAACTTATATCCAAGGTTAAGTTTAAATAAAGGACCTGTTCGACTGCTATTCTCTGACAGTGATTCAGGTTTTGGATTATGGCCATAAAGAATAGCCCATATTAAAACATCTCCGTTGCTATACCCGAGAGCAACTTTACTTCCTAAAGGACAAGCCCAACATGCAGAAGTCACCTTCTTTGCTTCTTGATATGGTGATAGCATGGAATTTCCACCCGTGATGAAAATAGATTTAGATTCTTTAATTTCCCACAAAGTAATCAAGCCATCACTGAATATTAGAAGCACTCTACAAGAGCAGAAACAAAGATGACAGTGATAACCTTGGATTTTAATAATTCTCCTATTTAATCTTTTTAAAAAGTTGTGTGAATCGAGGCCGTGGTATTAAGCACTACCTCTTAAATTCAGTGGTCGGTTGTGGTAGTATGTGGGTTATAGAAATGTCACTGGTAGCATCCGCTGGATTTCCTGAACAAGATGATCATTGGGTAATTTCAGTCAAGACTAGAGAGGTTACACTGTCAAAGTTGATAGTGCAAGATTGCATCAATGCGGAGAGGGAGGAAAGAAAAGGGGTCTCACCACGCGAAGCTGAAACAGGTATGATGTACTTCATTTGTATTATGTTGCAGACACTTTGATCAAGCTTCAAAACCGAAACATTACCGAGATAATCTCCAACATAACTGCAAGTTTGAGTAACAGGGACCCTCATAACATACTTCAAGGACAGCAACAAGCCTAGTTTCTCAATGAAGGCAGAACAAACTTACATATATGGAGTCTGTTGCAAGATCGTGAAAGAAGTGATTTCTTGCTCAAAAACATGCACATGTGCCAACAACTTCCTGTCTATATCCCATACCTACACAACCAGGTTTGTCAAATTAAATGTCATATTAGACGGGAAACAGATCACAACCAAGTATCATTGACTGCATGAGGAGAATACGACCTAATCAAGTAATTTACTTCCTTGAAATCAGAATTAGTATCCTCTAAATGAAATACCTCTATTTCGTTCTTTGAAGTAACATTAAGAAGAAATCCCTGGTTCTCCATGAACTGAAAATGGAAAACCTCAGTATCTTTAGAAGTTTACTTGATAGGAAACATTTCAAGGGCAAATGTTCAACAGATACAGAACTGAAAAGATAAGAATCAGTATACTTTCAAAAACTTGCTAGGAATTGCCTCCTTAGACTCAAGTAGAGTCTGAGAATTATCTTTTCCAAATAGCTTAATTCGACCATCTCTACAAATAACAATATGAATTGAAAGTTGAAACATTCAATTATTTCACCTTCAAACTAACTGAAAATAAGAGGTAAATGGGCAATTAATTAAACGAGAATTAAGGGGGGAAAAAAAAGTTATGATCAAGGGTGGAACGAAGGAAACATACCTGGTAGAAAGAGCAAGTATCTTTTGGATGGAATCATAGGCAGAAGTAGTAGAACCTGATGGAATGCCATAATGGAAGGCAAGACGTGGTTCCACCTCGCTTCCTTTCAAGCTATCAAAGTTGCTTTCTGGCTGCATCACAGTCATGCCAATTTATACATAACTTTCTGTTCTCCATTTTTTTCATGTTTAGCAAAGAAGTAATACTTCTAATTCAACAATGCAAACCCCTCGTTTCATGGATAGATCAATCAATATTTATCCTACTTTTCATTTCTTGTTCTTCATCCTCCCACTCCTTAAACCAGAGAGAACTACAATCACTTTGATTATTTTAATCTGTATTTCTTCAGAATAATCCTTTGTTCGTCTTCGTTGGACGGTTTCTTGTATTCAAAAAATTATTCAAAATACTTTTATGACTGAGTGAGATTACTAGTATGGTAGTTTTTATGCTGACATTCGGTTTGATGTTGAGATTTTGGTTTCAATAAGAGTTTGTACTTCATCAACTTTAGTTGTTACATGACTTTTTCTTTTGTTAATTCATGGAACATGAAGCAAAACATAGTTATTCAAATAAACACCTTACTCAGCAGATCTGTATTTGATGACAACTGAAATAACTGTAAAACATGTCTTTTATACTTCTAAAGAAAAGGTTGACACAATACAATAAGCATAATTTAATTGGTCAGAATGTACAACCTTTATCCTAAAGATTATTCCAACCTACATTAGGGAAAAATCATTATTTGACATGATAGTTTACGAGTTGACAGAGACTTAGAAGAGAAATCAATAAGCGGTCTAATCTTCCCCATAGATTTCTATCAAATTATCCAATACATTTCTTTTTTGTCATCTTTATCATGTCATACAGGTAATGAATTGATTTTTAACGTTCAAAGTATTGGGCCAATTGAAAAAACTTCAAAATATAAATAATTTTAGGGACAATAACTGATTTTGTTGACGATATTTTCTTACTATTTACCAATATATATATATATATATATATATATATATGTAATAACTTGAGCAATATGTGGGTGTAACTAAGACCACATCTATCTCCATACATCCCCTTCAATCACATATGAAAAAGATAAATAAAAATCTCAGTCCTAAAAGAGAAAATTTCTGTCACGTAACCATTTGTATTGGATGGGTGTATAGTTGAATTGCGATTTTTCCAATAATTTTGGTTCAAGAAGAGAATCTATTAAAATCAGGTAAATTTAAGAGAAAATGGTTGTACGCAACAAAAAAAAGTTCCTTTAAATCTAAATTTTAAAGAAAATATCACAAAAATTAAGGTAACGTTGGAGCCCTTTGCAAAGAAAAGAAAAAGGGAAAGTAAAAAAATTAAGGCAACATGGTAGACCTTTATATTTAATAGTGAGGTGGAAATAAATAATGTAGGGTAATGTATGAATTATGAAGGGTCCATTTCGAAAAACCAAGACTTCCAACATAAGAGCGTTTCATAGATTTAAAAAACCAAATTCCCGTTATGGTTGGGAACTCCATATGTCCAGCCGGCACTCGGCAGCTGCTGGACATGGGCAGATTTAATTACATCTGCACCCTAGCCGCCCCATCACGTGAACTGCTTCTATCTCACACTCTTCTCATAATATATTACTAATACATTACAATCTCAAATCTCACTCACCTTATTAAACCATCATTTTTCTCTCTCCATTATATTTTATATGACAACTTCAGTTTATATAGTTTTATGCGTCTATTTCATTTTCAAACGTTGTTTAGTACGTTTTTTAACTTAAGAAAATATCCAATAACTTTTTGAGTTATTTTCTTTGACATATTGAGTTTTTTTTTTAAAGAAAATTAATTTATCCATTAAATATAAAATTGATTTTTTTATGTTATCTAATACGCCTATCAATTTTTTAAAATGTGGAATAGGTCGTGGACCCGATAAAAAATTAAAAATTTAACGACTTGTTAGACATATAATTGAAGATTTAAATATTAGAAATTATAAGATTTGGGAGAGAGAGAATTTTTTTTTAATCTCACTTTGTTATTTTGTCACACTACAAAGATACAATAAATAATTTTAAGAAATAAAAACATATTTTGATGGAAAATATTTGGACATATGATAAAATATTTGAAAATATTAAATTTAAAAATCTCATTGTTAAAATTGGAAATAGGACTCTAACTGAAATAAAAAAAAAAAAAAAAGAATTGAGAATGGGCTCGATTTGAGGAAAAGTTTAATTAAAAATCGCAAATAATAAATTTAAGAAGGCCAACGAACTTTATCTATTAAGTTTTAGGATAATGATTTTCAAAGAAGACAAACGAGTGCATTTTTCGATTAAAAAAAAAGAAATAATAATAAAATAAATCATTCGCCCCCGCCAAAATTGTAAAATTTCGTACGGCACGGGCACGATGTCTCGTACAAGGGTCGCGAATAATTCGACCATTGGATTCTATTTTCATACAAATAAATAAAACCAACAAATATCGGTTTCGGCCTCATCTGCCGACCTCTTGACTCCAAACGATCAAAGCATTTTTCATTTCTTTTTTTTTTTTACTTAAAAACCAAATTCGTCATCCACGTGGCATTTTCATTTCTTTTTCCTCTTCTTCGAACTCGAAGACCTTCGGCCGATTTGCAGAAGCAAAATGGAGGAAGGATCAAAACATAAAACGCATCGCATTTGAAATTTTAATCAAATCTAAGAGATTCCATCTCCTACAGCTAGTCTTTTCCAGATAAATTATCCAAAGTTGCAACGATTTTCAATTTCCCAAACTTTCCAGGAACCAAAAATCAGTAAACAGAAACAAGATACTGAACTACGCATTCACCAATTTCGAAAACTCCAGTCAATTTTATACAAAAATCGTGGCGAAAACTGAAGAAATTTCAAATCAATTCGAGCTTTCTGTTTCTTTCAAGCCTCGTATGATCCGCAAAAAACAAATCAAATCATACAACGCAAAACGACTCAATCGCAGCAGTAATCAGACTAATTAGAAATAAAAAAAAAACACTATAAGATCAAAAGAGTCCGATCAAGAATGCGATGATGGATTCAGTAACGAAGTCGGAAGAAGAGAGGTTAACTGGCGGAGTAGACAGAAATTAAAGAGTGAACAACTTACCTTACGCGTAGCCTTTCCTACGAGCTTCTTGACAAACATCTTGGCGATTGATTGCGAGAGGTGTCCAGTTCCTGAGAATCTGAGTGAATGATAAGTTAAGTGAGATCAGAAGACTGAAAATGGAAGATGAAATGAAATCCGCTTTGTGATAACCGACGAATCTTAATTTTGTGTAATATAATATATAATGAAACTTCATTGAGCAGAGAGAGAGAGAGACGAAAATGGGTGGGGCAAAGAGGAACCAAGCGGTTTTTTCAAAAAGCACAAAAGGAAAGGTTTGGATGATCTGAAGGAGACACGTGTACGTTGATTAGGTGATCTTGAAAACGACAGCGAGGGAACGGAGTTACGAAACGGACAGCCTCTGACGAGTTAAAGAACGCCACGTGGATTTAATGGACCCACTTCCCTGTCTTTGAATTCTGGTTGGCCACCTGGCTAACCGAAAGCTTATGGTTGCTTCTTCGTTTTTTCGACTTATATTGTCTATTATTTTTTGGAAATTTATTATATGACCTTAATAAATATTTAATATTGATTAAATTTATTAGTTACAGGATATGTGCATGACCAAAAATTAGGGATTATGTGATGTGGTGTGACAGCACAAATGTTTTAAGTTGACTTATTTCAAGTGAATAAGATGGATTTATGTCTTACAAGTGGGAGTAAAATATTTGAATAAATTAGTATAGTAACTATAAATTGATTAAAATTAGAAATATTTGAAAACTAAAAGGAACTAAATTTATAACTAAAGCAAATTAAAATGAGAGTTACACTAAGTGAAAGCAAAATTAATTGTAAAAATAATAAAAAATAAGTAATTTTGGTTTTTTTAGTACAACTTAGAAGGAAAGAATGAGGAGTAATCGAAAGGTGAAAGAGATTTGGAATTTTTGGGGAAATCATATCTCTCCCTTTAAACATTTGCTTTATTTGCTTTAATGCTTTAAAGTCGGTGAATTGGACTACCAAAAATGTTTTATTATTTGTTTTTTTCTGTTCACTTGGGATTTAAATGTAATAATTAATGTTTGTTCTCAAATAATAACAATAAATAAATGTAGATAATGTCGAATAGTTATTTGTGTCATTAACTGCTCCCAATTACTTTTGGATATATCTTACACATATTTGGTAGGGATGACACTTTTTTTTTAATTGTTTAATTTTTTGATCTTTGTAAATTCAATCCCAATGTTTTATTATTTTTTTTTAAAAATAACTTTTTGTTATATAGTACTAATTTACTATAAATTTTGAAAACATATTTTCATATTATAATCATTGTATTAAAATTATTAGTACTGTTTAACCAATTTCAATAAAAGAAGATAATTTTAAGATTTATTGAAATTTCATAAATTAAATTTAAAAAATTAGAGTATAAACTCTAAAATTGAACAAACTTCAAATTATTTGACAAAAATGATATTTTATCCTAGTTTAAATTATAAATCAATTTTTAATTTTTAGATTTGTGTTTATGTAATCTCTAGACGCGATTAATAGAGTATTCAGCTTACATGCCAATAAAACTATAATTTTTTTAGTTATAAAATCAAATTTGTTATAAATGATATATTAGTTATAAAATCAAATTTGTTGTCTACCAAAATCATATGGTTAATATTTATTAGATATTTATGGTCAAAATCTCAATTTTCCCAATGAAAATAGTATAGTTTATTTTAGGAGCGTTTGTTAATTTCTTTTTAGAAAACTAAAATTTAAAAATATGCTAAATTATAAATTTAATCCTTAAATTTTGATTTTTTTTTTACCTATTAAACCTTTAAGTTTTTGAAATTACAACTTTAATATTTCGAAGGGGACAAAATCACATTCCGAAGGGGACGTTATAGACTTATAGTAATGTTTGATGTTCCTTCAAGTTTGGATGTTGGAGAACTCGATGGAATCATGACTGCTGCAAAATGGATTGAAGCTTAGAGTGCTATAGAAGTTGGGCTTATTATTATTATTCTGTAGGCCCAATAGCTTATATGAGTTGGATCGGGTCGGGTTAAACTAATAACTAGATTTTATTCAGAAAGAATTAGAGGTATAACATAATTTCACAAATACCGGATCTTAAGATATATTTCATTACTAGATTTTCTCTTAATTTTAGAATTAACATTAACCTTAATACTCGTTTTCTCTTCATAAAATTTCTAAATTTTTACCATTTAATTATATTAAAAAATCTTTGAAAATTATTATTAAATATTATCAAATATGATTTTGCAATTAATATAATATATATTGTAATAACTTATGGTTATTAGTCAATGTATTATTATATTATTTAATTTATATGGTATTTGTTCCTTTTAAAAGATTTTGTTGGTTAAATATATTTTTTATTTGATTTTAGTTATATTTATTCTACATGTTTCTTTTTTTTTTAACGAGGCATTTCTCTTTTTTTTTTCAAAATACATTTTCGTTTGTGATATCCTTGATAAAGAAGAAGATCAAGAAATTCTATGTAATTAAAAAGGTTATTGTGAATATACCACGTTATATATTTGAGAGATATACTATAAAAAACTAATTACAGATGAAAATATTGCAAAAAGAAAAAAAACATAGTATTTACAAAAATACCAATTGCATATCATGATACATTACTGAATACATTACATATTAAAAAAGATACAAGATGAGAAACTATGTAATTAAAAAAGGTTATAGTGAATGTACCATATTATATATTTGAAAAATATACTATAAAAATATTGCAAAACAAAAGAAAAAAACATAATATATAGATAATGCAAAACTAAATTGAATATATTGTTGTAACTGTATCTTGGAAAAAATGAGAAATGTATGGTTGGAAAAAACAAAAAGAAACGGGCAGAATAAATACAACTAAAATCAAATGAGAAATATATTTAACCAACAAATATTTTAAAATGAAGAAATAAATACCACATAAATAAAAAAATATAATAACCAGGATATTGATATATTTTTCTTTTAGCAATTGTTGATTTATTTAGAGAGCGTATATAATCAAATCTATTTTAAGGTATCAAAATATAACAAATATCCTATTTTAATTGATTTTATTAGATGTAGGAATCAAATATCTAACGTCAAAGTCGATTTTACAAGGTCAACGTAAAGCGAGTATTATGTTTATGTTAACTAATTGAATTGAATTGAGTATAGACAATTATTAAGTAAAGCATACGAACTTTATTTATTTATTTATAGGTATTAATACTTCCAACAATATATAAAGATGTTTGGATCTAAATCTAAATGTAGGAGTATAAAAATAGAATAAGAAAGAGTAAGGGGGAGGGGAAAAAGAAAGGAAAGAAAAAGGTTTGTGTTGAAAAGTATGATGGGAAATTTGAGGTACATAAAGGGGGAGGGAGCACATGGGGATATTAGTTAGAGAAATGAAACCAATCACAATTTCAAAAAACTCATAACATATAACTAATATAATCATCAATAAAACATTGGTCCCCCAGTATATCGCATCAAAATACAAAATACAAAATAAATAAATAAATAAATAAATAAAACCATATGTATATATATATTATATTATATGTATGCTGGCTTTGGGTGTCATCATAACTCTTAATTTCTCTCTTCCTTATTTTGAAGTCCCACATGACAATTGACAACAAAACATGTGGTCCTCTTCCCATCATATCATTAAAACATACACATATACACCCTCACCTTTACAACCTAAACCCACCCCCCCTCTTCTATATCCATTCCTTTTATTTCCTCTTCCAATAAATTTATGTTGACCTAATCATGTTTTTTTTTTCCATCTATCCTGCTCCATGTTTATGTTTATTGAACGTATTGATAGGTAGGGGTTGATTTACACCCTACCAAACCTTTTTCTCTATTCGTAACATATAACCTAAATTCATTTCATTAGCTAAGCTAAGA
The DNA here is from genome assembly GCA_037974625.1 of Cucumis cinereus. NCBI lineage: Eukaryota > Viridiplantae > Streptophyta > Magnoliopsida > Cucurbitales > Cucurbitaceae > Cucumis > Cucumis cinereus. The sequence continues at coordinate 18,175,439 of JBBPDJ010000020.1, forward strand.
CAGAAAGAAAGATATTGAAAATATTAATAATGATTTAATTAGGGTAAATCTAGATAAAGATATTTATTAATTTTTCCTTCAACTTCTACCTCTATAATTTGAATAATAATTACTATTCCAAACAAATTAAATCTTATACAACCCTAATTCATGTATCAATATTTGTCACAATCCAAAATCATTGTAATCTTTATGGTTAGGAGTGAAAGTATTTCCACCCTCTTCTCTGCTTTTGGCCCAAATATCACACTTGCCTATGACCTATTTGTTATATATAGTCATTGCACTACCCTTATACAAACCTTTATTTCTAGGTTCTTATGAACTTAATTTATTTAATAAATTTTCAATTTTTTTTTTTAAATTATACTAATTGTTTCAATATGTTTCAACCATCAACTTGAGCAATTGTCTTTGTATAGATTTGAAGGGTGAATATATTTCAGTTTCATTTTGTTATTTTTCATGGGTTATTTAACCTTTTAAAATTGTGGAATTTAATTCCATTTAAAATTTAAAACTTTCTAATCTATCTTTAATTATTGAAATAAAATTTGTAGTTTAAAATTTTACTAGATATTTTTAAAAGTTTAGAGTTCAAAGTAGATACAAAACTCAAAGTTGAGTATTCATTCATGGTCGAAGATGGTTTGAACATTTATCACCGACTAGTCAGAAGATCGATCCCGACCAAACGATACTCAAAATTCCATAAACGAAAGTCAGTATTGCAATGACATTATAATTTATATATAAAAATAAATTTTTAGAGTGGAAGCAACTAAGAAAGGACCAAAGGAGAGAACAGTAAGTTCTACTTATACGATATAGTATTTTATTTGCTATTTAGTAATGGTAAGTTGTCTTTTATTTTAGGATTTTTATTTTATTTTAAAAAAAGAGAAGATATTTTAGAAATATTATTAACATTCCATTGGACAAAAGAAGAGAAGTTGACGCGCTGAGAATGGCGCGTGGGAGTGGGGCGGTTTAAGAAAAAGGCGCCAAATGGAAATGGGATTGTCGTGCGTAAAAGCGTGTGAGCTGTTGGTTACGTGCTCCAACAAATCATTTCACGTTGTGTCATCCCCTCAAACCAACTGTCTTCCCCCCCCCCCCCCCCCATTTTCCTCTTTTTTTGTTCTTTTCCTTATTCTTACAATATCATATCCCCTTCTTTTTCTTTTTTAATAATTAAATTTCTTTACTCATAAAATTCAAACTTATGTCTAAAACATAAATTAATTTTTTCAAATTTTAAGTTACGAGAGAATTTATAGTTTCATGATAGAAAGTTTTTAGACCTATTATTATAGAGTTCACAGTTTAATTTTGTGAAACTTTAGATACAAAATTAAAAGTTTATAAACTTTATTATATTCGTATAAAAAATTTAGGGACTAAGTTAGACAAACATAAAAGCTTAAAAAATAAAATTGCAATTTAACAAAAAAAGAAATAAATTGTTGTTTTCAATTGATTTCGTTTAAGTCTATCTCAAAGTGAAAAGGTGTCTCTAAACTAAATTGAATTTCTCAATTTTGTGTTTAACAAATTTCTAAATTCTAAAAGTAATTAAAACTTTCCAATATACTCCATTGAAGCTAAAACATACCTATTTATATAATTTTCAAGATAGTTTTTAACATTATATTGTGCATGTAATTGACCTAGAAAATTATATATACAAATTCCTTGATTGAAAGACCATGTGAGTTTTAATCATTACCATATGTCCTCTAACTAAGCTAACATAAACGTTTATAATCTCAATTCGACTCTATTATTGATCTAAAAAACATATAATGCAAGTAACAAATATGCTAATTTTTTCATTATAGTTTAATTTTTAAATGCATTAGAAAAAAAAAACTTAAAATACAAATCTACATAATGACATGCCAATTTATTTTGTAGAGAATACATGCCAAATCTTTGTAGCATACAATGTTTTAACTGAAATACTAAAATAGAATTTTATGTAAAGTTTTAATTAACAATAAAAACAAATAAGAAAATTCATAGGAATTATGAATTTATTACGGTAAAGAGAAATTAAAATTGACGAGAGAGTGGGACCAGGTCTTGGAAAGGCATAATATGCCACGTACTTTACCCTTTATTATTACTACTAATAATAACTAATATTAATGGTTGCCGTTTCCTTTATTTTATTTTTATTTAAAATTGAAAAATGAAAAATAATTTTTTTAGCGAATTTGATAATCATTTTACTATTATTATTATTTAATTATTACGAGAAATTTGATGGCTTTCAATTCCTACTTTTTGCGTCGACACATTCCTATTCATGATTGCATCCAACGAACGACGCCATTTCTAATTTCTTCTTTCCTTTCTTAATTTTCCACTAAACACCTCGTTTCTTTAACTGCACTTCCTCACTCGCCGCCGGCGCCTTTTTCCGTTCAACTTCCCTCGCCATTTCTTCCTCTCTTCTCTCTCTATGGTGCGATCTCCATTCCACTGCTTTCTAATTTCTCTGTTTCCTATTCTCTGAATTTCACTTTCTGTCAACTTTCCGATGCAATGCCTGTGCACTTAACTTCCTTCTTGATCTTCTGTTTGATTACTTCGGAGACTTTCAATTGAGCTAATTGTTTAACGAAGCAGGTGTTGATTCTGAGACTGCGTTTTGTTTTCTGTTTTGAGAAATAATGCTGTGTTCTGATCACGGACTTGAATTGTTCAAGTCATGATATATTCAAGTTTCACCACTCTTCATAGCTTTTTTTTTTTTTTTTTTTTTTTTTGTGATTGTGTGAAATCGTTGATTCTCAAGTTATGTTTTAGGTGGATGGTTTTGATAAAATTAAGTGATTCACGAGTCCTCTTTTGATAAACTTCTTGTTTGCTTTGCTCTGTAGTTTGTGCCACCAATTTCCTTGAAGCATTTAAAAAAAATATGCCATCTGACTTGTTCTTCCTTCTATGGATCTTGCTCTGGTCTTTCTCCGAGTTCTGGAATAGTTGTGCTTGTTGTGGTTCCTCCTGATGTTTTCCTACATAATTGAGCCATTGAATTTCTCCACTCGCTGATTTCGGAAAACCAAAATCACAAGGAAAGGAGAAGAGATTTTGGTTTGGATATAAATAATTCATTATTTGGATTTTCTATTTAGGGTGTCCTGTTGATTCTGTAGCTCCAAATGCATACAAGATAGTAACTAATCCAGGATATGGCTCGAATGCTTATAACCTATTGTTGTTTCGTGGAAGAATATTTCAAACAAATTATCTCTATAAACAGATATTGTAACCAGGGTACCATTGCCGCGCAGGACTGTACTAATTAGCAATCAGCATAATAAATCCGTGGTTCTGATTATATTTTATTTTTGTTGGTTGCACTTTGCAAGTTTAAAACTTATATTTTGCCTACTTTTTTTCTTCTCCCTTTTCAAGTTATACAAGGACATTGAGATCGGTTTGTACAGAATATGAAAGAACCAAGAAAGTGATGGCGTCATGGTAGTTATACAAGCTGCATGGGAGGCTTATTATATCCTCTTGACTTTGATCACAGAAGCATGGCCAAGAAAGTTTTTAATCAAAAGAGACGTCATGGTGGTATGATTGATCTATGTTATTTATGTTCTTGGTTATAAAAACAGCATGTTCTAATAGTTCTGCTCAAAGAGCCATTTTCCTTTAAAATGTTACTGACATTAAGTTGAGATTGTAAAATATTTTCAAAACATTAGAGGAGCCTGTAGCACCTAGAGAGTTAGTTGAGCAATAGTGACTAGAAAAATTGTTCTTGGAAAACCAAGCTTACTTTAGGATATTGATTTCCATATGGATGCATTTTTTTTTCTCAAACCACATTTTTCTAAATTTATAATTCACAAGGTTCTTGGAAATTCTGGTGTTATGAATGTTCAAACGTTTTACAAGCTCATCAAGATCTTAGGATCTTGACTTGAGCAGAAATTAATCCATGGGAAATTAATTACTTGGATGGTTTTGTCTAAATAGAATTTACAATTTGCTGCAGGACTGGAAACCCCTCGTAATAGCCTGGAACTACAGATGGAGAGTTCCCAAAACTATTGTGCTGTAGAAGAAATACCGGTAAATCTACCATTTGTTTGCTGCATACCAACTAAACAGCTATTCATTCATCATTCATGTCAAATTATCTTGTTATGATTTTGTTACTTTTTAGAGCACTACACTACTACTCAAATTTACTTGAGCTTTCTCCCCTACACCACGCTGAAACGAGCCTGACCAAATAATAGGGCCATCTAAGTTCAAGATGTCAATCTTAGATCTGTCTGGCAAATTTGTTCTGTTTCATATTTGTTGGTCCACATCCTTTGGGGAATCTTTCTGAAAATTAGAATCCGTAAGATCTTTTTCCAGCCTTAAATTTTGCTACATAATGGTTAGGATATGAGTTTTGAAAAAAATATCGTGTTTCATAAATTTCTGTTGGCAACCAAGTTGGATATTGGATTGACCTATCATCTGCTATGTACCAATAGCATGGTATTAACACCTACGGGGTATACTCTCTTAATAAGTTCATTAACCATTACCAAAAGTCCTAAATCTATTTGACCTGCAGCTTTGACAGTTCAGATACACTTGTCTCGATACTCAACAGCCTATGTAACAAAAATTATTTGAAGAAAAGGGCAAAGTCAACCTTGGCCCTCCTATTAGTTACTACGTTAAAGAACACAAAAGAAATATATGCAGGTGTATCTTCTTGCTAGCCCACGTCCTAATTGAAGTATTTTCTACAAATACTTTCACTTTCTCATTTTCGTATCAACGTTCTATTTCTTAAAATGATCTTTTCAAGTGTCAATCCTCTAATTTTCTCAAATTCTTTTCTAGACCTTATTCCCCAATACCAATATACCTTTTTCATCAGTGTGCTTTTCTAATTTGTTTCCATTGGTATCACTCTAATCGACATTTCTATGTGATCATTGCTAAATTTTCAGTACTCCTCTCAAATCGATGAAGTGTTTTCTGACAAGGACTATTTAAAAAATGAGGCTTCGATGAAGAAATTAATTGATAGGGAAATGTCCACGCGCACAAATGTCAAACATAATGGACCAAGCATTGTTGCTCGACTCATGGGGATGGATATGTTGCCCTTGGATGCTAAAGATGTAGTTGAGCTAAGTGACAAGAGGCATAATAGCAAGGGAGTCAAGACTGCAAATAAAGAAAGCAATGGCAGGGGCTTGCATTCTCTTGCATCCTCCAAATCAAATTATTCAAAGCAAATGGACCTGCACTCATCCTATCATGACAATGACAAGAATGCTGATCGCTGGAGCAGTGGTCAGAAGGTGGGAAAATCACACCGTCGGGAACATCCTCAGGAGGAGGAATTACAAAAGTTCAAAAAAGAATTTGAAGCATGGCAAGCTGCACGGTTTAGGGAGTGCTCAAGGGTTATTGAAGTTAGTAGCATCAATAGACGGTCACTTGCTCAGGAAGACCTTGCCAAGGAGAAGATGGCACTAAATGCAAACACAAGGAGAATATCTAGCCAGAAGGTCTCAGCGGAACCCAAAGGTTCAACAATGGAGATGAAATCATATAGAAGTATTGGTCTAGATGATAGCGTTAAGAGGGAAACATTCCCAGCTGAGCAGAGGGGAACCTTTTCTTTGAGAAGCAAATCCATGGATGCAGATTTTCAACACCCTTGCCTGATAAGTTGTGATCAGAAAGACAAATCGCATGGCCCAACAAAGATTGTCATTCTGAAGCCTGGTCCTGATAAGATGTGTCTCCATGAAGAGCACTGGAAAAATTCCTCAGGGACCTTAGGAGAAAGAGTTAGTATTGAAGATTTTCTTGATGAGGTTAAGGAGCGGCTGAGATGCGAATTGCAAGGGAAAACTTTGAAAAAGGGTTATGCAGCTCGTGGAAGTGGAATAGAGACGCCATATAGTGAGAGGCCATCTCACAGAAGACAAATAGCTCAGAACATAGCCACACCGGTTAGAGATAGTGTCACAAGAGACATTGGAATAAATTTACTTCGTTCAGAATCCACAAGATCATACAACAGTGAAGTGCAATTTAATGGGTTAGATTCCCCAGAATTCATAAACAAAGATACCAGAAGATTGTTGTCAGAGAGACTGAGAAATGTTCGAAGGAAAGATTCAGACCTTGATAGTGGCAGCTCTAGGTCATCTGTATGTGATCATGAGAGAGTTATGAATCAAGAAACTACTTTGACAAATGGAAAACATACAGATTATTGGGAAGTACTCAGAGATGCAGAAGAAATACAAACTAGATCTTTCAGGCATGAGGCAAGCCAAAATGAGGTTCTCCCCAAAGAACTATCTCCTAGGAATCTCACCAGGTCATTATCAGCTCCAGTGTCAGGAACATCATTTGGGAAGCTTCTTCTGGAGGACCGGCACATTTTAACCGGTGTCCACATTCAGAGAAAACATGAAGCAAGTGATCATGTGGCGATGAGTAGCAAAAAGCAGAAGAAAGAGAGGTTTAATTTTAAAGAAAAGGTTTCCAATTTCAGATATAATTTCACTCTTAGAGGGAAGCTGTTTGGCAGAAAGACGCAATCGATTAGCGGATTACATACTGCCAACCTATACTCTTCCAAAGACATCTTGAGTGGACCAACTGTTGTAATGAACTCTGGAGAGCGCCACGAAAGGGTATAATTTCCCAACTATTTCAACTCTGGTTCCACACTTTTATATTAATTAATCATTTTTCTTCATTATCCCAGGAGAATTTCACTGAGGTGCCTCCGAGTCCTGCGTCTGTGTGCAGCAGTGTCCAAGAAGAGTTCTGGAAGTTATCTGACTATCACAGTCCAATATCAACTTCAGATGTAACTCCAAGAGATGAGAACTGTGTTTCCCAGGTCTTTAGGGAGATAAGCTCTAACTTGAAAGGTACGGGGAATTACTTTTATGCACGAACCTAGTGTCTACTTTTATGCACGAACAATTTGACACTAGTACTCAATGCCGTTTGTAGAAAGTATATTTTCCTGGATTTGTTTATTTTAAGACTTTATATCTCGCGGGAATCTTATACATTGATATACTGTTTCTTCTAGTGTTATCAAATTATATCATGCCTTTGGATACAGAGATCCACTATTGCCATTTTGTTTTCTTACATCTTAAATCTGTTCTCTTCAAGTACTTCCCCTTCAGAAGTTGTCTGATTCACAGATTTTAAAAGAAAACTTAGTCTACTTATTACCATTTTTTATGTAACTAATATCCCTTTTAGTTAATATCAGTCGACTGTTTTAGCTATATTAATGGGTTGACTACTTGTATAGGTTATGGGTCACCTTACCTTTCGTACATATAAATAAGCTGTTAACATCTCTTTTAAACTTAGTAATAAAAATTCACAGATTTTAACTTTTTCTAAACAAAGCTATCCAAGATTCATCAATTTTGTATAATCGGTGTTTAAGATGAAAACGTGTCATTCTCTTAATGACAGACATATTATCAATTATGTACGAGAATGAGATTGATATCTTTGTTCAAATATTTGTTTACAATTTTTTTTTATGCCGCAGAACTTCGAAGACAGCTGAATCAACTTGATTCGGATGATATTGAGGACAAAGTGGAACGGCAGCCTGTTGAGTCCGAAATCCCAAAACTTGAAGATCCAGCAGAAGCTTACATACGAGATCTTCTTATTGTTTCTGGTATGTATGATGGATCAACAGATAACAACTTTACACCAAATAACGCAGCTACAAAGCTTATCAGCAACGCAATCTTTGAGGAAGTGGAAGAAGCATATAGAAAATCAGAGACCAAAAATGAAATCATCGGGAAGGAGCAGAGTGAAAATAGTGTAGATCACAAAATGTTATTTGATCTTTTGAATGAAGCACTTCCAATCGTACTTGCCCCATGTTTAACAATGTCCAGATTTAGAAGAAAAGTTATTAACTCCTCTATGCCACCACGGCCATTGTTCGGAAAAAAACTATTGGATCCTGTATGGGACGTCATCCGCAAATTTATACACCCTCCAACTGATAGATCTTATTACTTGCTTGATGGGGTTATGGCTCGAGATTTAAATTCAACACCATGGTCCTCATTAGTGGATGATGAGGTTAACACGGCCGGAAGGGAGGTTGAAGGTCTGATCATGAAGGATTTGGTTGAAGAAATTGTGAAGGATTTGCTAAAATGATGCTGCAGAGTTTTAATTCTCAGGACACTGACCTTATGCTACCACTTGGAGTGGACAGAAATTGCATGGAAATCAAATATATTGAGGATACCACGCTTCATATTCACTCGAAATATACCTTTTTTGAGTTTCTTTTTACGTACATATGATTTGTTAATGCAGATTGGCTTCAAGTGAAGGTGTTATTCAGATGTAAATGATTCTTATCTGATGTCAATTATCATAATTTGTAAAGGAAAGTTAACATGATATTTTGTCTCTGCAGTTTGTGCACGACTCTTGCCCTTTGCCATAATTTGTAATATCCAGCGTCAGAAAACTTAAACAATCAGCTGCCGCACGTTACAATTTCAGTTGCTACGACAAAAGGTATATATAACTCGTACAAATAATTAAATTTGATGCCATGTATTTATTCTTCTTGCCCCCTACTATGAGATTGTTTTGTTTTATTCCCAGTTACGTTTTATGAAGGCCATGTTTATAAAGTTTAAATATTGCAAATCTCTGTGAGATTGACATGCTTTGGCTTGTTAGAAATCGAATGCTTTGTGTGAACCAGGTAAAAGGATTATTATTATTATTATTATTATTTGAATAACTAGGTAAAAAGAATTGGAAAAAACTGATAAAATTTGGGTGCATCCCAGATAAACTCATTTAAGTACTTTCTTATCTCTTCACCACACAAAAATAAAATTAAAAATTACTTTTAAAAAAAATAACTTTTAATTTTATTTTTTATGTGGTGGAGAGATAAGAAACATGCAGATACATCTAATCATTATTCAAAAGAATTAGTGTTTAGACGTTGTTTGATAAAAATGTTTCAGCTTACTCAACCAACCTACGCCATAAATTCTCCAAGTTAGCCGAAAAAAATGGTCAACCTAAACACTAGCCAAATGAATGGTCAACCTTACTATTAAAAGGAAGCCACCCCAATTGCAAAAGGAAGTGGAACTTTACCAATTCCCATATAGCAAATTGTGGGTCTACCTATGTATGATGTTTCATATGGGTTAGGTAGACCATACTCTTACTCTAAATGTGAAAGCCAAGAGCCGAAAGAGTAAACCTTATTACCTTTATTTACTTATAACAACACCTTAATACTTTTTAAACTTTGTTATATTACTCTTCTGTTTCAGAAATACCAAAGAGTATACATACATTAGAATTTTAATAGAAATTAAGATCTGAAATGGTGTGTGAATTGTAAAATATCATTCTAGGTTTCAATTTTTGCATTCTAAATTACGAAGGATTTATAAAGCAGGACAGCTTTGAAACATTTAAGTGTATCTTTTTTTAGTATATACGTAACTTTAGCTATATAGAGAGAGAGTTTAGCCTATATACAGAGAGAGAGTTTAGCCTATATACAGAGAGAGAGAAAGTGATGTAAAACTAAATATCCATGGACATGGAAGAAGCTGGATTCATACTGAACCAACTAGAAGAGGTGGAATGTTGATAATTTTGGACTCCCCTCTTCTTGGTCAATTGTCAATTGTGAATTGTCATTGGCTCGCAAAAACGACTCCGTTTTATATAGGATTTTGGAGTTACATCTGTTTTCCATTTGTTTCGAAACTGATTGGATTCTTAGAAAATGAGTTAAATCCTTTTCTTAGGTTAAAGAATCTTTGGTCCTTATCATGTGGATAAGTCTATGTTATAGCCTTTCTATTTCCATTGCCATAAATGTAAATGGAAGGAATTTTGTTGTGTGTTTCATATTATTATGATTGTTCACACTGTATATTAGAAAAGAGAGAGAGAGAAAGAGATTGATTGTTGATGATTAATGGTGGGGGCAAGGCAATGGGAGAAGTATATGGTTTGGCCGCCCCTTGATTTTGACCTGCCTCTCTTAGTGCTTAGTGGTGGAGCACATGCTCTGTCGGCTAATCATCCCTTTCCCTTTCTCTCTTTATTGGATTAATCAAATTTATCTTCTAATCTCCTTCTCTCTTCTCCTTACATCTCTCCTATTTTATTCCCTTTCCTAGTTTTAACCTCACATACTCATGTTATTAATTATAACCAAGTGTAATTATAATAGGATATTTGATTATATAACCTTTGAAAGGAGTGTAAATATAAGTGATACCGCGAACAATATGGTCATTCATGATAGTCTATCAATGATAAAAATCTATGATTCATAGATTTTATTATATTTACAATTTTTTTAAAAGGTTGTTATATGTGGTAATATTTTGAGTCTGATTGTTCTATTTGCAACTCTCTCTCTTAATTAATTTACAAGTTTAGTCCCTACTTTGATATTGTATCTTTTATGAAACTTTCAAAAGTGCCTTATACCAACTTACTATGATATGTACTTGCAAATTTGAAACTTTACAAAATTCTTTTATTTGTTATATATATATATAAATTTTAGGACAATTATAATGGATAACACTTTTAGAAATAATAAATAAGTGTACAACAATATTTTAAAGGAATTGTAAGTATAGTAAAGTCTATCAATGATAGACTTCTATGAGTAATACAATCTATTACCGATAACCTTTTACTAGAAATATGATCTATCACCGATAGACTTTAGGAGCGTAATCTAATTTTTGTAAGTTTTTTTGTATTGTGTTATATATGTTAATATTTTGAATCCAATTGTTATATTTATATGTGCTCCTCAATTTTATTTTATGACTAATGCAACTCTAAAATTTCAATTTTGTGTTTGGTAGATGTATAATTTTTTTAAAAAAAAAATAATAAAATTTTGGAAGATAAATTAGCAAATTTATAAATTTAAGGACAAAATAGACGTAAATCTCCTTTAAGTTCCATGGACTCCTTTGACGTTTAACCTATATCTTTTCGTTCCTTAATTATTCAAATTCATTCTTGAATTATATTTTCTTCTAGTGATTATTATCTAAAATTATTCTCATTTCTGTGTCCCACGCACAATTTAAAATTTGTTTCTAGCGCAATTGATAATTATGACTTTCATGTGATGGCAAAACTAATATATTTTAGGTTCAAATTACTTTATTGAGAATTTATGAGGTATTGTTTGTTTTTTGCTTTCATCACTCTCATTTTAATTTTAATCATTTACCAAAACAAATTTTTTTACTACAACAATGATGAAGATGGACTTAGTGAAACAATCAAGGAGACAATAACAATTCTTATAATTAGAAATTCCGTTGTCTTTTTCTTTACTCACGTTTGTTGACGTTAAGTTGGCAGAAATGCCCACACAAGTAAACGCATAGACAAAAAACATTTTTTGTCCATGCAACTAACATCGACTGAAAAAACCTTTTACCCACAAAATATGTTACTTGGGCAGAAATGCTCACGCATGATTCATCGGTAGAAATGAAGATCTGTCCACGACTTCAGGCCACGTATGATTCATAAACAGAAACTGGATTTCTGGCCACGCATGGTACGTTGACTGATAGAGTAACAATAAATTAATATAAAATAAATTTGTCGCAAGGTTTAAACCACCCTGTTAAACTCTTTTGAGAAAAAACCTAACAGTATAAAATTTATTTATTAAGTCATTGTCGTTGCTCGATATTCATACACTTCAATATCTTTTTCAATTAAAAAAAATCTTTTAAAGCCTCACACCAATTTAACACTTCATTTTCATTGTAACAAACAAACGAACAATTATGAATGACAATTTTATAGATTTTCTGTAGTAAGTGCCAATAATATAATTTGATCAGAACATATTACTTTAGAATTGTTTATTTTCATTGTACTATTCTTAATTCAATTAATTCTCTTTTTAATTTATTAATTAAGAAACTAAAATTGGGTTTCATTCCATCATAAATTGAAATAAATAAATAAGTAATAATGTAAGATCCATGAAATCCCAACCGAATCTTAATTAAACAAAAGAGAGGAAGGGGATAAAGAAAATAAAGGCAAATATTCATATGATATGATTAAGGGTTTTGTATTTATGTGCTAAATGCAATTAATGGTTATGAGTCGTCTAATTAATTAACACACTCACATGCATATTACTAATCAGACAACGACTCCTGCATGTGTCCACGTTTTAATTATTATTAAATTTCATTATATTATTCCCTTAAATAAAACAAATTATTTAATTTAATTTTTAAGACAAGAAGACCATCAATCTCTGACACAAATGAAAAAAAAGGAAAAACACCCTCCTCCTTCACTGTCAAAAGCTGCAAAACTTCCGACATCTTCTTCCTTATCTCCGCCGTGATGCCCACCGCCGACCGCCGTAGCAGACAGCACAAACTTTCAGAATAACACGTCAATCTGTCAGAGGCTGACTGGGCCGACGGGTACCCTCAGGGTGAGACAGTGCCAGAGAATACTCAGACAGATCAGCTCTCTTCCACCGGTACTTCCGGTTGCCTTTCCCTGTCTAATATATTATTTGATTTTTTCTTTTTTTTCCCCCTCAAATCATTTCCTCTTTTATAAGGAAATTAAATTGTGTTTAATTGCTTTCCATTTTAGATTCGAATAATTGCCATAAAGGAAAAAAAAAAAAAATATCAAATCCGAGGTGGATTTGATAGGGTCCTCTTTTCTATTTTGTTAAGTATTGTTTTGATTAGTCTATACTTAACCATTTATTTTGGTTTAAATATATTTATTTATTTGAGTAGTTGGTTAATATAATTTTAATATATATATTTATTCTATGGGAGTTTGTTTGTTAGTTGGTCAATTCTTTATGGTAAGTTGACTAAAATATTTATAAATATAGTAAAATATCACGTTTATATATAATAGTTTGCTACCGTCGTAGATATGTTGGTGATATTTTACCATTTTTTAAGTATTTTTCAGTAAGTTTATTGTTTAAAATAATTTTCTAAAAAACTCTCATTTCTTAGTTTTTTTAAAAAAACTCATTTTCGATATAACAATTCACGAATTAATTTTCTTTTTTGAATAACATTAAGATCTAAACTATGATTGATGCGTAGGTGCATCTTTTTTTTTCTTTTCTTTTTTTATTAGTTTTTTTAAGATAATTGTAATGACTATAATTGAAAAATTACATATATATATAGCAAAAACCTATATATTACTATAGGAGATCTTATCTATGACGGATGACATATACCAAATTCTGTGAATTGGATCGAAATTTCATTGTATTTGCATATTTTATTACACGTGTCATATATATTAATATTTTGAATCTGATAACTATATTTTTTTATCAATATAAAATTATTTATACATTAATACTTACGCGGTAACTCTTCTAGATAACTTCTATTGAAGTTAAAAGAAAACTAATGATTAAATTATGCTAGGGATTAAGAGTGTGAAATGACAATTTATAGGAATAATCATGAAATGAATTGAAAAAGGGGGAATATTTAATCTATATACATATAAAAAATAGTAAATAAAAATAAAAAAGGAGAGAGACAATTGCTTTTATTAATAGTAGATTAAAATAATTAATTAATTAATTTAGGTTTAAAGATAATAAATAATAATAATAAAATTGATTTGGGTGTGTCTCCTTCCCGCATATTTGTCTGTTTCTTTACTTTCCCGTTAACCGTCCGCTTTTGTGAATTATAATTTCCTCTTTCTTGAATTTCTTCTTCTTCCTTCATTCTCTCTCAAAGCGATTATGATGGAGTGGGAAAAACCTGAGCAGCAAAATCCTTACCACCACCACAACCCTCCTCTTCGTGACGATCATCTCCATCACCTCACCGGAACTACGGCCGCCGGCGCTCTCTACGTTAAAGTCATGACCGACGACCAATTGGAGACTCTCCGCAAACAAATTGCTGTTTACGCCACCATTTGCGAGCAGCTTGTTGAGATGCACAAGACCCTTACGGCTCACCAGGATCTCACAGGTACCTTTTCTAAATTAATTAAAATGCTCTTTCATTAATTTCTTCAACTTCTTCTTTCAATCCAATCCCTTAATTAATTAATCAAGCCTTACACACCTACTACCCCCTGTGTTCTTGGTTATACTATTCGATTTTTTGGAATTGCCTCTTTTTAATTTCCACTTGAATTTTGATTCCTGGTATTGTATTGTATGTGTTTATGGTGCAAGCTCTCGAGGTCTTCTTCTTCTTCATGATTTTCTTAAATTTTGGAAATGCGTGCAAATATTTGGTGATTTCGAGCAGCTATCAGTTACCTCAAACTAAGGGAAAACATCTAATGCTGTAACTAAGACTACTACCGGTTTACCTTTTCTTGATGGCTATCCAACTTTTTTGTGGTCCTTTTGGCTATGGTATCCCTGCCGTAAAGTAACCATTTCCCCTATTCCTTCATCGTTTGCAGGATGTGTATCTTTTCTATGATTAAGAGGCGCTTTAGTAACCATTTAGTAATCCACTTTATATAAATATATGTATATGTTTTCAAAACCAATTCATGAGTATTCTTGGAAGAAGTCAAATTTTTTAATTTAAAATGAAAAGGAAAAAGTAATTGGGAGATGTATTTTCTTTAGCAATCGGGTAAGGGTTCAATACTATACAGGTATTTGTAAATTGAATAAGCCAGTTGGAGATTGGAGAGTTTTGATAATGTGATGTTAATGGATTTTGGATTAAGATGGTTGTAAAGGTATGTCTTTGACTTGTTAGCAATTGGAAACTTGCTTTCTACTCCACCTGTATGATCTCGGAGACAATCTGATGAATCTCCTCTATGCACTTGCTTAAAGCTTGTGTCTTGCTGCTTTGCAGGAATGAGGTTGGGTAATATGTACTGTGAGCCATTGATGACATCTTCCACCCACAAAATCACTTCTAGACAGAGGTGGACTCCGACGCCTGTGCAGCTTCAGATCTTAGAGCGTATATTCGACCAAGGGAATGGAACTCCCAGCAAGCAAAAGATCAAAGAGATAACCTCTGAACTGGGTCAGCATGGCCAAATTTCTGAATCTAATGTCTATAACTGGTTCCAAAACAGGCGTGCTCGATCGAAGAGGAAGCAGCAAAGTGCCACACCTGCCTATGGCGAATCAGAAGTGGAGACGGAAGTGGAGTCACCAAAAGATAAGAAGACGAAACCTGTGGATTTTCAAACTCATCAATCCTCTGCATCTCTAGGGGACGACATGTGCTTTCAGAGTCCGGAGATGAGCTCTGAACTGCATTTCCTGGATCCAAACACCAACAAATCTGATACTTTGTTTCCTTCAAATGGAAGTTTAAAAACGGCCAGAAGCTTCAGCCAGATGTCTTTTTATGAGGGTATGCCATAAGAGTTCTTTGTCACTCTTTCATATGTTCTATTACTCATCTTTTTGCCTGATTTAACCAACTTTGTTCTTGTCAAATTATGTGGAGGATTAAGAGAAGTGTTAAACTCGTCAATTTATCAAAAACTTACTGATTAGAGCATACACACATAAACATCTGAATCCTGTTTTGTTAGGGAAAGCCTTGCAATCCTGCAGGGCATTATTTTATGATCATATTCTTTTGATATCACCCAAATGACAAGAATGTTCAAGTAAAAATGATTTGCAAACTTTCTACCTCTTGATACATATAAATTAAGAAGATCCTCATTTGACTCATTGTTTGCTTGGATCTCCATCTCTTTCACACAAAGGATATAGAATTGAATATGTGCTTTTCTTTTTGAAATGGATTTCAGCAGGGAATGAGCAGCTGACAAGAAAGATTGAAACGCCAGAGAACTATAGTATCTACCAGCAAGCAGAAGGCTACAACATGACGGAACGACCATGAATTCTTGTACAATTAACACGAGGTGTAGTTGTGTTATTACGAATATGCTGGACTTCTAGCTCTCATGTGAATGCACTTATTCTAATATTGAAGGAGACAGTGATGACGATGACGAATGATGCTGACTTGTGTGCTCGTATCTAGTCGTGGATTGTCGGAGTATTCAGTTTTGAGTGATGTATTTGGTTGAATTGTGTTTAGGAGATGAGCAATGGGAGTTTTGATTGGTTGATTGAGCAATTCAAAGAGTCTTGTGAGTTAGTTAAACGCGAGCCCTCAAGAGGAGAGAATGTATGGTATCCATTTGTACAAGAAAATTGTTTGTATTAAAAAGATGATTGCTTAAATGATCCTAATTGATAGTAGAATGGGCACACCCTCATTCTCTTTAGTATTAACCGTTAAAAAAAGTTCAGCATAGGCATTTTAACTTACTTAGTCAAGCAGTTAAACTAATTAATTTTGCTAATGCCAATAATGATTAAATTTAAGAGGGTTAAATAAACTATGTAATGGTCATTCATTGGCTTTAACTATTTCACAACTAGAACTAGTGGGTAGGATTACTTGGCCCAGCTATTAGTATATTTAGTTGAAAGGCCATGAATATTATATATTTGATTATTTGATTGCGATTGAAACTGTTTATTACTAATTGTGAGTCAATAACAATAACTAAGACAAATTCATAATTCTTATTCATAATTCTTCTATTGTAACAATATCTATACCGACGACGATATCTCTTAATTTGTCTTACGTAATTTTCAAATGCAATCAAATTAATCACTCTCAATTCCACAATCAAATTGGTCTTTCAGATCCTTAATCAAATTGCATTGACTGATTATAGTCGCATTTCATTACGAAAGTATATCAATGACCTTCATCTCATTCTTAAATGCCTTTTTGGCAGTAGAATTAAGGGAGTTAGTATTTCCACATTGCCGCAGAAGTCAGAACAAGAAAAGTTTCACTTTCCTTACTACTTAATGTTTAATAAAATGATTAAAAAAAAAGTACAACTGTAAACTGAAAGAAAATAGAAAGAGAATTAATTCAATTCAATTCTATGTATTCTATTCATAGAGCGCTTAACAGTGATTGTGACAAGCATCATTGTGCACCCATAGGAATTGATATTAGCAAAAGAGCAACTCCAATCAACTCAATTGCATGAACCAAAAGAAGAAAACAACAAATATTATCTAAAATAAACATATTTTCCACACAGTTCATATGACACCTCGTTATCATGTAAAGAGAATATGTGTATTACAGGAACTCCATGAACCTGAGAAAGACTTCGAGACTTTATATAATTCAGTGATCGTATTCCCGACTTTGCCGCTCCTATACCAAAATTTGGACTCAATCGACTTGAATTTCACCTCCAAAGTCACTTACCTCAGCTGTCACCACTTGATGGGGCCACATCAAATGTCTCGCTGCTACCGATGGGATCGATCCACTACTGCCCTGAATTCCCCAGTAATCGTTCGACTGCAGCATGGATATTTCCTGCGGTGGCAATCAGTGCTCGTATGTTTTCCTGTCTGTCAATGAATCCCATTTCTTGTAGCTGTGTGAGCTGCGAAGAATACAGTTCTTCTGGAGGTACTGTCGAATGGAATGCATTAAGAGGAAGGTAGATGAAAATAGAAGGCTAAATTACAAAGAGTACCCATGAACTTCGTACTTTGTTAAAAGAATACACTTATTCTTTCCAAAATTGTCATATTACTTTTCACCTCTCATAAACATTTCAAAACTACTCTTAGAAAAAGAAATCCGTTAAAATGTTGGACAAAAGTTAGGACCAAGAAGGGTATGGCAGAGACCTGAAACAAAAATTGGGATTTGAACAACCATACCCATTCTCAGTCCAAATTTCCATCCACTTCAAGATAGCTTTCGAACATTTAAGAAAGATCAAGAGTAATATTGTAATATCTGAAAAAATAGGTGTATCAAGAGTAATACCGTATCTTTTAAATGAAGGTGAAGGTGAAGTTCTAGAGCATCTATTGTAATTAAGTCAAAATAAGCCAACTAAGATAGACAAAAGGAAAGAGATTCAACCATCGGATCTGTTGGGCACAGCTAGACTACCAGCACCAAGTCCACCAAACATGTTCATCAACATTTCCAACCCCGTGTTGTTCGCAGCTCCTATCATTAAGAGAATAATATTAAACCAAAACAAGAGTGCTAATTTATTTACCCATCCCACAAATAAAGAGAGACAATGCTAACTTAGAGGTTCATCATTATGAGCATTGTGGTAAGACTAACTCAAATCAAACTAGATCAAACAACTACTCTCAAACTGCGAATCACAATGGCAGCACAACAATCAATACTTGTCGACCTATTTATAGAGTTGATTACCTGTGCCTCCACCGGTCTCACTTTGGTTCCTACAGAAAAGAAAAAATTTATTACATGAATTATTTGCAATAACTAGAGACAAATACGAACCAGTTAAGTGTACCAAATAACAGAGATACCAAGAGTCTATTTACTATATAGGATTAATGTGCATACGATGATACCTAGTCAGCAAAGCTAATGAAATGAACACCATTTGAGCAAAAAAAAAAAAAATATCAAATTGATGAAGTTTCCAAATCCGAAAGCAATTTATTTGGTTATCATCCTTCATGAGTAGAGGGGAGTTTTGAGGGCCCAATTTTAATCCGTAAAAGTTTGAGGATCCAATTTTTACGATTGAAAGTTTGAAGGTGTAATTGCAACTACCACCATATTTTAAGAGTGATTTTTGCAATTTGCCAAAAGGAAAAAAAAACATCAAAGGAAGTAGCTCAGCTCATGCAACTACCACCCAATAGAAAAGTCAGCTATCAAGACAAAAAATAAATGGTGTTCATGATGTAATGCAGGGTAAGACATGTTTTCAAGGTCTTTTTTACCTCTGTTCAAGGGCTCTCAAGAATGAGATTCTTATCTATAGGTCCTACTAATTAAACTTATAGCTCCTTTGGATATACTTCTTTTGAAGAAAACAGAAGTTTCCATGGAAGAAATGAAAATTTATATATAATAAATGAAAGAAGTCCTCCAAAACCGCTAAATTCATGAAGCAAAATCCCATCAACTAGAACTTAAGACCAACTTGTAATGACCTAATAAAACAACCAAAGACATCACTAGCAAAAGATAACTAACTAAAGACTTAACAGAAGCTTGACAACCTCGGAGTCTCCATCTACAAAGAAATACAAAACTCTTGTTTTAACACAATTACTGGTTTTTCCCTTCTAACAACATGGGTGTAACAAGGAGATACTAAATAATCATAAGGATGTACATGTCCCAGTCTTTAACTTTCATGTTCTTGCTTGTGCCCGATGAGAGAATGGGCAAAATGATTCTCCCTTTCCCCATTTTACCAACCAAAACATGATGGATGTTCTAAGTTTGGTCAGATAGGACCAACACAATTGATTAAATCAAATTATTTGGTAGTCATAGCAAGTGGATTTTAAGCTGAAAAGGCCAAATTATTAACAAAAATAATGATACTTTGAACATTCGGGGAGATCAAATATAAGCTATACAAAATCATTATTATCTTTATTTTTTGGTTGTGTACAAAGGTCAATTAAAGGAAAATCAGATTCATGTATCACTATACTTTGATTGAAGAATTAATTTTGACTCAACCAAGTCTTTACGTAATTTACTATAGTTTCATTAAAGAACAATACACAGAAAACATGAGAAGCTTAAACTCTTCTGACAATAGTTTTCCAAAGCTTTACTTAATTATAAGAGTAATCCTGATTTAAATCTCCTGTATATTTTGGACATTTTTCCGATGAAACAACCGGTTCAATCATGAAGGGCACACAACAAGGTTATCTTTTTTATTTTTATTCTTCTTACTCAGGATGACCTGGCTGGACGAACCTACAACATTTGTATGCCAAGAAAACTCGTAGGATATTAAATCCAAGGTAGTGACCAACATAAATTGAACTTATGACCTCTTAGTCCTTTATCAAGGAGGTGGATTGCAATGTTGTCACTTATCACAACAGAGATTAAGAAAAGTTTAAATTTTCTGCCGCCTTTTTATAGCATTCATGGTGATGTCAGTGAGTTATTTACATGGAACATTATTGAAAGAAAACTATTTTGAGGATGGGGTTTTAATTCTTGTTAATAATTAAAGCATATAGACTGCCAATAAGGGGTGGCTCAGTTGGTCAAACTGGTTTCAAAGTTGGAGGTCTCAACATCAAACCTTCAGGTGAGGTTAATACCAAAAATCTTAGATGTCTCTTACGCTTGGGCCTTGGAGGGGTTTGACTCCCGGTTATCCCAAAAAAACAAAAAAATCCTTTTAGACTACCGTCACCAAACATGCAATATATCAAATCAATGTACATTTTAATTCAGCATTAAAAGTTTGAAACACATCTTGAAGGCAGGTTTGCCCCATCCCAACTCCCAAGGGTCATAATTACAATAGAAGATATACTTATAAAGAACAACTAAAAAGTTGATTCAACTCAATTTAGCATAGGAGAAATCAATCATCAATATCAACATAAATACCATGTCTATCAAAAACATTAAGATAAAACCTAGGTCCTGGCAAGGTTCCTTAAACAATCTTCTGAAGTGAGGTTTTTTTTGTTAAGACTACTTACAAGGTGGGCTGGCGACCAAGCTGTGACAGAAGTTGTTGTTGCATAGTAAACATTTGCTGCAAAAAGATCCAGGAGAAAGAAAAAATCAGCAAATCCTTGTAAAGAGTATTGAGTTTAGATAGGAAGCATAGGATGAGGTTGGATTGAGGGAATATAAGTAGACCGAGGATGTTGACATGGCAGTCACGTGGATCATTCCATTTACCTGCATTGTATCAGGGGAGGTCAACTGGCGTAAAAATTCAGGATCCTGCATCATCTCTCTGAGCTGAGGGTTGGAATCAAGCAAGCCACGCAATTGAGGGTTGAGACCAAGGATCTGACAGGAGATATTATAATTTATAAGAAAACAAAGAATCTCCACATCATCTTCAAATTCTAGAGAAAAACCTGTGAGTACCTGGTTTACATATTGAGGGTTTGACATAACACTTTGCATCATTTGTGAAATAGCTGGGTTTTGCATCAACTGATTCAAACCGGCAGCATCTGGTGTTGCACCTAACATGCCCTCAAGATTTGGAAGACCAAGCCCAGCTAAACCAGTGGGAACTTGAGCACTAGCATTTGGAGTGGGATTCGACCTTGTAGAGTTAGTTTGGGTACCACCAGCTGATGAATTACTAATGTTAAATGATTGTAAAATACCTTCGTGCTCTAAAACTAAGATATGGAAGCAAATTTGATACATGGAAAACTTAGATTATAAAGCAGTGAGGAGAGGGTCAGATAAATTAGCAGAAATTTCACACGTATATGGAACAATGACATACTGGAATAATGAAAAGGCAACAACTGAAATGCCTAGTACTAAAAATATATTGGAAATAAAATAATATAGAAAAGTTCCAAATAAACTAGGGCTTACTGCTCGCAGGGGACCATGGGTTTGGAAGTGGATTTGTATTTGGAGATGGAGACCCATTAGTCGTATCAGAAGTAGTAGTAGATAAATTGGCTGTCGCATTATTGGTGGCATTCCCACCCGTCCCTAGAAGTGCAGCGAAGGGGTTCGAGCCATCATTTCCAGCAGTTCCAGACATAGTTGTTGCATTTAGAAATGGCTCTTGAACAGTTTCATACATGCGCCTAAGCATATTAAAACCTTCAGGGGAAGACTCAATGTTGCTCATTGCTCTATCAGTATTTCGCATCATCTCCCGCATAAGCTCAGGATTTCTTGCAGTTTCAAGCGTCTGCCGGAGAGTACTGGGATCATTGAGAATGTGTGCAAGCTCAGGATTCCGATCCATTATTTCACGCATTTGAGGATTGTTCATGATCAAGTTCCTCATGATGTCTGGATTATTCATGATGTTTTGTATGGCAGGCATGTTCATTATTTCTCTCATGATGTTTGGATTGCGGGTCAGCTGCTGCTGCACCTGTTCGAAATCGGGAAGGCCAGCCCCAAACAATCCACCAGTGGCACCAAGCCCTTCGAAACCAAGCCCAGGAAATAAAGAAGATTCCAAACCGAGCCCTCCCCCCAGTGTTCCACCTTCATTCGATCCAACACTTCTTGCGTTACTCGAAGTAGTGTTCGGACCGCCAGCATTAGGAGCAGTAGCGGGATTGGTCGGCGAGGCAGCAGGTGCCGATCCACGAACCAAATGGACGGTGTGATCTGCCTCTAACCCTAACAGAAAGAACATCATGCGAACAATTACTATAGAGAAACAAGGGACTTCGAAACAATACATCAAGAACCTAACATCCCGTTAATCAGAAAATGCACAAAATTAAAATTTTAAAGAAGAAAAAAAATCAATGCCAAGAACAACAAAATCAGAAAGAAAAAAAGAAAAAGAATAAGAACCCAGATTTGTAAGCATCAAGAATTGAAAGCAGAAAATCGAGAAAGAACGCAATAGAAAACGCACCGTAGCTTTGTAGAGTTTGATCATCTTTCAAAATCCGACCCTTGTAAATGAGGCGCTGTTGATCGGCGGGAACCTCGCTCTGGTGGGCAAGGATGGATTTAAAAGATCCAACAGTAGAATCGAGGTTAACGAGAACAGAAAACTTAGAACCATTGGAGCATCGAATGTTAACGTTGACTTTGAGTCCATCGGAAGAGGTCGTGTCGCTGGGAGCGGACACAGCTCCATCGCCGCCACCACCCATAGTGTGTTTATTCCCTCCCGGGCGGGGGAGGAGTGGAAGAGAAATTACAGAGAATTAGAGAAGAAGAAGAAGAAAGGAATGGAAGGGAAGAAGGGGAAATGAATGGAGATTAGAAACCCTAACCCTCCAAAATCTACGTTGAATCGATGGCAGCAGCTGATCTCTCTATCGTGGAACGGAACCAATTGCCAGCAAACTCAAATGTTTTGGTGACATTAATAATTTCAACCCAAAGAGAAAAAAAAAAAAAAAAAAAAAAAGAAATTAATAACCAAAAAGAAGAGAGCCAAGTGAAATAAAGGAATTCATAGATGTCTATGACGCGCCCCTAATTGGCGCGTTTAATACACTCCCACCCCATCTTCCCCTATACTAATGTTAAAAGGAAAATCTTTTTTTTATTATTCCTCAAGCGTTCGTAACGATTTTATAGTCTGTGGTTATTAACTCACTTTCTGTTTGGATCACCAACAATAAGTCGCTCTACAATGGTCTTTTATTTACGTACATCTTATTTTTAAGTATATCATTCTCTGAAATCCTTTCTTTTGAATATATAAAACTTTAAACCAAACGGTAAGGATTTTTTAGTAATTATTTTCGTAAGAAGTTAGAGGTAGTGTAACTTTTGTAAGTTTTAGGGGTAGGTTTTTTAATATAAGAGAAGGTTTTCGCCCAAAAATTAGTTGTAAGTGTATTTTTTCTAACTTTCATTTTTTAATTAAGGGTATTGTTGAATTTTTGTAAGTCCGTAGAATTTAAAATCAAAATCAAAATCAAAACATATAAAATTTAAGGATATTTTTCTATGAATTAGCTTACATAATACTATGAGCCTTTAGAAGGATTCAGTTTGTTTTGTTAAGATATAATGAAAATTTCATGATGACTAATAAGTAAAAATCGAGAAGCACGAAAAACATACTTGATATCAGTGGCGGATCTAGGATTTTATGTAAGGGGCACAAGTGCATATAAGTATTATTTTAGTATTGTTTTGAGTGCATCGATATGATGTTTAAATAATATAATATTGTCAAAGCAAACATAACTAGCTAGCATACAATGGTTGATTTATAATTTCATGTTTTGGAGGCACAACTTTATATGAGCGTAAAATTTTAGTCTATTAACGTCTAAATTTATGTAGTTATTGAACTTTGAAAAAATATACTAGATCAGTTTCTATCTAATAATTTGTAGTAGACATTTTTTTTCATAAAAAATATTAGTAAAGTAAATAATAAAGCGAAAAATTTATACGTGAAAATGAATTTTATATCTTTTAATTTTCAAAAACTAATAATTAAGATCTTATTCCGTAACCATTTCAGTTTTTTATTTTTGAAAATCAAGTCTATTTTCTTTCATTTCTTACAATGATTTGCATTTTTCTTAAGTGTAAAAGTTGAAATCTTTGCTAAATTTAAATAACAAAAACAAGTTTTTAAAAGCTAAAGTCCGGTTCGAAAAACCTTTTGTTTTTGTTTTTAAATTTTTGCCTATAAACATTACTTTTACCACCGATTTTCCTCTATTATTATCTACATTCTACCCATGGTTTAAAAAATCAAACCAAAATTTGAAAACTTAAAAAAGTAGCTTTCAAAAAGGTTTTTTTTTTTTTTTAATTTGACTAACAATTCAACACTGCATTTAAGAAAGGTACCATCATTGTGAGATATATAAAGGAAATATACTTAATTGAAAAGAACGAAGTGGTTAAACAAAGCAAGCTTTTATAGTTTTCAAACGTTGACTTGATTTTTTAAAATCATCATCAATTACACGTAGATTTTTCTATGAAACGTAAATATTTTGTAAATTTTTCTATTTTCGATAATTTCACTTGAAATTAAGTCTTCTAACCCACTACTTAAAATTATATATATATATATATAAATAAAAGTTAAAAGCAATAAAAATTAGTTAACCTAAATAGGAAAAACATTTGTGTTAGTTGATATTCAAACCCTAGAAGCAAAATAAGCATGACCACTACCTTAACCAACAAACCAAACATTGAAATTTAGTTTTTTATTTAATAGAAAATATAATGTGTTGGACCCTTTCATAGATCCGCCCCTGCTTAACATTAACTATATTTATGTAAAAATATCTCGATAATAAATTTAAAAAATGAGATATAGACCTCGCAATATAAGAATATGACACATATGATTGCCACAAAAATAAAAGCAAACAAAATAAAGACAAAAAATAACCAAATACATAAAATAAAGCATTCGTGACTTGGAAAATGTCACAGGGAGAAACGAACGCTTGGGTCCCACACGAGAATCCTCAAGCCACTTAGAGCAGAGAATAAACACCTCGTATCGAACAATTAGACTAATTGTTTGGGAATGGTGCAAAGTAACACCGTGAACATCTGCACTACGCTCGCGACAAACACGATGAATGACAACACACCAAACAAACTTTTCAAACCCTACGCCTCAATTGATTATGGCACTGAAGTGACAAATCAAATTGAGCTACATGACTCAATGCGATAATTTTGGAAACATTTTATCCACAAAAGCATGTCTCCAACCCAATATATCATTGCTACAATCGATTTCAAACCTACAAACCAAAAGAGGTTGGCCTAGTGCACTACAAGATGTCTACAATGTAAGAACTTACATGCATAAGCGTTTGAACATATTTTATCGACACAAAAACTAGGTTACCATATCCTCTCAACTTATTATAATTAACGAAGAGCATATTTGAAATGAGTTAGAGAAAAAATGTTTATTAAGAATTAAATCTTATTTAAACATTCTTAATAAAAACTATTTAAAATTAAAATATATGTGTTTGAAAACTTTTTTTAAAAGTAATTTTATATGCAAGTTTCTTTGATCTGTTATATATATTAAAAATGTTTTTATTAAAACTTTTCAAGGTTGGTCAGTGTCGATCCGAGGTTGATGGCACGCAGTGTTCGAAGATTGGACGACGATAGTTATGGTATCCAAAAATTGGTGGACAAACTTTTCAACTTTTGAAACATAGTAAAAACATACGAGTTATTTCAAATCATAATCATAATCTCAAACTAAACCTGACTTCAAATAAATAGTTAGTTATCGTAGTCCAATCTACATTTGTACCAAACATGATCTAATAGGTTACTTTGCACAGTTTTCCATTTTTTAAAAATTTTATTCTGAAAGAACGAAACACTGCTGGGGCGAAGGATACGGAGTGCATAGAGCTTGGATCCGAGCCTGTACGAGTTGAAAACCCACCGCCTCCACTCTATGATGCAATAAAAAAACGCGCCATGCTTCAATTCTCCTCTTCTCATGGCGTCTTTATCTCTCAGAGCGAACAACAACGCCTCCACTTATCGCCTCATTGACCTAATCAAGCTTCAAGTACATCCCTCTCTTTCTGTTTATGCATTATGCCGTCTTCTTCTTCATTCCAACCCATTCTAGTTTTGTTATTTTGGTTGTCAGAGGCTCAAATACGCTTTTATATACCCAGCATTGGATTTTCACTCAGTGGGTCGTCAAGGTTCATCTTTTGTTCAACTTCGGTTTGCCTTCTTTACCAATTGAAACAAGTTACTAATGTAGTAGCATCGTATCGAACTTCTGCTGTTGAAAAAGTTTATTTTTTGCTATTTCTTGCGTACTGTATTCGTTAGTTGTTTAGCTTAAGGTATTGTGTTTCGTACCTGTAGATGCAGCCAAGGACGACGGATTGTCATGTGAGATTCGTGCACGTAAGGTGGTCGAGACACTCATGAATAAAAAGAAAAAAGATGCAGCCAACGAGGACATGCCCAAATGGAATAAAATTAATGGGCGGGCTTTTGGAATCAATCGTTCTATGATCCCATCTTCATCATGGGTGGTCTTGAAACTTCTTCGTTATGAAGGTAACTTATTAATTGTTCTTATCTAAAAAAAATGAAGGTAACTTATTAATTGCTTGTATGAGTATCCTTGCAGCCATCACATTGATATGTTTCGTGTTAACTCAAAAATTTGTTCTGCTAGTTAATTGATTAATATGGTTTTGATAAATTATCCTTGCTTGTCAAGATGGGGTTGTTAAATATGTTGCAACGAATAACAACCTCCAGCGTGTTTAAGAAAATATTTACTTCATTAACATCTGAGAAATGATTCTTAAGCAGCTATAGTCTGAGCTTGTGAGGTTTTGACGAGCTGTTGGCTCGGCAGTATATTCTTCCATTATGTCACATTTTGTCTCATCAATTTGAATTTTGATACTTCACGGAAAAGGATTTCATTTCCTTGTAATGCATAGGGTTTGAAGCCTATTTGGTGGGTGGATGTGTGAGAGATTTACTCCTAAAGAGAGTACCAAAAGACTTCGATGTGATCACCACAGCTGGACTTACACAGGTAATTTGTGGCCATCGTGTAATTTCTCGTAGTTTTGTTTTTTCTTTCCATCTTCTACTGAGAGTGAAATCAATGTATTTAATATTGACTCAGTTGATTCCATGTATCCCATGCAGATTCATAAACTATTTCATCGTTCACGTATTGTGGGGCGTCGTTTTCCAATCTGCATGGTTAACATTCAAGGCTCCATTACTGAGGTAGTGATGCATTTTCATTGGACTACTTGAGGTCTCTTTTAACATTGGTTTTGTCTTCTGTTACCCCCTCTTTTTTTTAGTGTTTCTTAATCTAGTAAGTATAAGGCGTTTTTTGAGTTGAACAGTGTAAGGTTATTGATCTGCACATTTGACCTTCATGACAAATGTCCAATGCTCAAATATGTAATACCTTAACCAGTTGAGTTATATTCAAGTTCGCAATATTCTAAAAGGCTTTGGGAGTAAAACCATTGTTCTCACCACTATAACAAAGTAGTTCATGAGATTTTCATCTCATATGGCTCCTCCGGCCGTATATAAATCTAAGAGCACATTTGTGTTATTTTATCTTGATATGGCTTTTTCTTTAGTTGTATAGGGTAAAGGTTTATTAGTTCCTCAAATTAATTGAATCATTTTCTTGTTCTAATAGTAAAGGAAAAAAAAACCCCTTTGAATTGATCTCATTCTCAAGGAAAGACAAGTTTAGCATTGGGTGTTATGCCTTCTTGAGGTGCATCATTATGATTTGTGATATGACTAAAAGAAATTATCAATTTTTTAAATTCATCCATTCTCAAGTTATAACTTAAATTTCTTGTATCTTTTTGGAGGAATCTTTTGTAACCTTGATGGGTTCATTTTGTATCACTTTGGACATTTCATTCATCAATAAAATTGTTTCTTATCCCAAAAAAAAAAAAAAAAAAGATAAAAGAGATACCAATACATTACCACTTGGTAATTTTGACCATTAATACCCATATGATCAAAGAAATTCAAGGGTCAGTCATTCATTGTAGTGATAATAATGACCTTTAGAATATTTATGCTAGGGACTGTCCATAGACATAAGTGTTTGTTTTTTGGTGCTTCTATACAACTATACTAGATTTACATTTTTATGATTTTTATTCCTCTTTTTTTTTTTTTAGAAAAAAAAATCAAATCAAGATTTAAAGTCCATACTTATTGAGGCTTATATCTCAATTTTTAAAGGAAGAAACCTCAAAACCCTCTTTGGTCTTTTTAATACATGCTAGCAAGTAAATTTACAATTATTGATCTACGTATGTGCTTTCATGATTTTCTATTAGGTTTCAAGTTTTGAAACAGCTGCAAAACATTCGGAGGGAAAAGAAATTACAGCACATTCTCAAATTCCAAAAAAATGTGATAAAAAGGACTTCATTCGGTGGAGGAACTCTATGCAGCGGGATTTCACAATTAACAGGTCAGTTTTATTTGTGTGTAATGTATTGTCCATACATGTACATTTCATCTGTGTTCTTTATGAATTGCATTTTTTTTTTTAGATAAGAAACATTTCATTGATAATATGATTTAAGGGGGAAACCCCAAACACCTAGAGGTGGTTACAAAAAGTTTGTCAGTTGGCCACTAAAACATCTAAGTTATAATTCTTAAATGGGTGCCCAGATTTGCACCAATAAAAAGCAGTAAATAGAATAACATCAAATAATTCAGAAAATGATGAACTAGATTCTTGAAAAATTCTCCGTTTATGCTCGCCCCACAAAGTCCAGAAGAAAGCCCTCACAATAGCCAACCATATAATTTTCTTATGTCCCCAAAATGGGTGCCCCATCATAAGAGAGTGAAGTATGTTAGAAATGTTGTTGGATAGAGTGGTGGACCATCCAAAAGCCGCCAAGGTAAGATCTCAGAAATGCTGAGCAAAGGGGCAATGTATAAAGAGGTGAGCAGACATTTCGGTATTAGTGCAACGCATAATACACCAAGATGGATAAAGAGACAAATATGACACTCGACGTTGTAAACGGTCAGTAGTGTTTATGGCCTTGTGACTAAGCTCCTAAAGAAACATTTTTATTTTTTTTGGGGTATTGATCCCTTCAATAGCCAAATAAAAAACCTCTTCAGAATTCTCAATAGGACTCATCAAATCATCAATAAGAGATTTCACAGTAAATGAATGAGGGGTCAACCATCCATTTCCATGAGTTCGCTCTCATACTGAATCAGAATAAATAGGATAGAAGATGAGGAAGCCCATTCCTGTATTTCATAGTCCGTTAAATTACGCCGTAAGTGCAAGTCCCAAATTTCCAAATCACAATCCAAGCATCAACTAGGGAGATATCTGGAGCACAAGAAAGACGAAACAAGTGGGGATAATTGTCACATAGAATACCACTGTCATGCCAACGATCTTTCCATAGGGAGATAGTCACCCCCGTACCAATGCAACATTGGGTTCATGACACAACAAGCACAATAAATTTGCATATGGAGCTACATGGGGATTTTGCTGATTTTCTAGTAGCAATTGGCCAAATACAATTGGAGCGATAGTATTTAGCCATAATAAGATTATGCCATAAGCTATTGTGTTCACGGATGGACCTCCTAATCCATTTAGCCAAGAGTGCTGAATTTCGTTGCTGGAAATTACCAATACCGAGACCTCCCAACAGCTTTTGTCGTTGTGTGATCATCCAATTTACATTATGGATTCCGTGATCACCACAAGCGCCATCCCAAAAAAAATCCCGAATCAGTTTGTCCATACATTTAACCACATCAGGAGGAGCATGAAAGAGAGATAAATAATATGTGGGCGAACTTGATAGAGTGGCTTGTATAAGAGCATGTCGCCCACCTTTTGAGATATATCCATATTTTCAATTGTGCCGTTTATGTTGTATCTTCTCTATAACTGTTTACCAAAATGTCATCAATTTAGAGTTTCCACCAAGGGGGAGACCAAGATATGTGGATGGCCACCGCCCTTTTTTATAACCAAAAGCTGAAACCTATAAATGAAGGAACATACACAAGCATGGACAACAAAATAAAAAAGAATAAAATTAGAAGGGAATAGAAAAGCATGATTTGATTTCTTCTTCACCCTTAGCTTTTTGTTGTGACTTGTGAGCATGAATGAAAAACAAAGAATGGGATAGTTATACCCAAAGTTTGGAAAAGGGAGGAATTTGAAAGGCTGAAAGAGATACAGAAGAGTTACTATGAGAGAAGGGAATGTGAATAGTTGGGAGAAGATTAAGGGAGAGAGGAATGTGAATGGATTTGGAGAAATTTTAATGACATAATTAATTGGAGAGAAAAAGTGAAAATTTTGAGAGGGGGTGACTATTTTCGTGCTTGTTGTGGGTAGTGGAAGGAGAGAGAATAATAAATGAATGGATTAAATAACATAAAAATAAAGTTATCGCTCAACCATTTTATTAGTAAATAACCAAACGAGTTCAACGAAAAAACTTGAACAAAGAAAGGACAACCTTTACAAATTCCTTTAAAAAAAAAGAAAAAGGAACATTTACAATTTCCAAGATTTTTTCTCTTCCAAATTTTGAATATTCAATTAATTACATTAAATTTGTATTTAAATGAAAAAATTGCCACTAAATTAATAATGAAAATCCTTATAATGAAAGGGTATAGATGGAACAAAAAGTTTCTCCTCATCCATGCTTTTATATACACTATAGATATAGATATAATTTCTAAGTGTGCTGAGTTGTTTAGATATTCAACATAAGTTTGGCATTGTTGGTTATCTGCTTTCTATCATAAACCCATGTTCTAACTTCTAAGTAGTCACTTCACTTCACTGTCTTGTTCAGTTTGTGTTTAATTCTTGTTTTTCTTGATAATCGTTGAAGCAGTTTATTCTTTGATCCCTTTTTGAACGTAATCTATGACTATGCTGAAGGGATTGCAGACTTAAGGTTGTTGAAGGTGAAGATCTTCCCCCTTTTAAAAAACTGCTTTTATTTAGAGGGTCAAATGGAAAAATATTACCCTTGTACTGTGTCTCTTTTGTGTCAGTGCCCAAATACTCTCTAAAGAATAATCTAGTGCCTTGACTTGTTAGAAAAACCTAATTGGTCACAATATCCACATTATCCATTAATTACTTGTGGAATCTTGTACATCATTAATTTATTTCCTGTTAAACTGATCTCTTTCGAGCAATTTTCATGTCGTGCAGTCCAATTTGTTTTTAGCTTTAAATTATGTGGCAATTGTGGTTGGTGTTAATACTTATTTTCATGGAATTTGATTTGGTCATTTTAAAGTGCTAGAGATTTTTTTTCGAAGAAAAATAGCATAGCCAAAAATAAGGGGAAAAAGCATTTTATGTCATGTATATATATATAGAGGGCTGTTTACTAATATAGCAAAATGAGCTAACTTCTTTATGAATATAACAAAATTTTACTTTCTATCCGTGATAAACCGTGATTGACACATGATAGGCCCAAATAGTGTCTATCACTAAATGATAGATGTTTATCTGGGTCTATCACCGATAGAAAGTAAAATGTTGCTATAGTTGTAAATATTTTCAACAATTTTGTCATTTAAAACAATTTTAATATATATATTTGGAAAAAAAAATCTAATAGAGACGGTACGCAGGCAAGTTTACGTTCTACCTGTATTTTATTTGTCCATCCCTCTTCTTATATAAAGATTTTGTCCCATTTGTTGGATGACATGGATATGAACTCAGCTGCGGACATTAATTCCTGCATCATTGTCGTTCAAGGAGGACTGTGGTAGGCCTTACAATTCCTTGTGCACTCTTTAGGCGTGATTATGTTGAGGTGTCAGGCAATACTAACTAGGCTACTGCAATCACATGTTTGCTTTTCCTTGCAGCTAGAATTCTGCGTGGCTTAAGAATTGCTGCTCGTTTGGGTTTGTCACTCTCAATGGAAACTGAGACTGCGATGCGTAAATTTTCTCCTTCCATCACAAGCTTAGATAAGGTATCTGGAAGTTGAACAATACATTCCTTTGAATGCTTGTTAAAATATCCGCTATCTTGCCGTATCTTTTGTTTTCTTCTCCTCCTTTCTTTTTTTTTTTTTTCCTTTTGTACACTTCAGTTGTACTGTTGCATGAATAGGAAGCCTTTTCTCTAGTATATGCTCTTAAAAGAACATACTTTGTAGGTTTGGCACTGTTCCATTTGGCTATCCTAGTTGAGATAACTTAGGCCCAATTTTGATAACCATTTTGGTATTGAAAATTATACTTGTTTCGGCACAAAGATAAGTAAGTGGAATTCCTTTGGAGTGGAGCATTTGGAAAGAAAAAAAGGGCCTGTTTGAGGATGGTTAAGAGAAAAGCATTTTGTTCGGCGATATATTACAGTTTTGTGGATGTTAATTTTTTTTCTTAAAAAAAGAATCCTCATATTTTTTTTTTGGTAAGCATCTCACTTTCTTTAAAAATACACATTTGAATTCTATGCCAATTTTAAAAATCAAAATCAAAATTTTTAATATCTACTTTGTTTAGATATCAAAATGTGGCTTGGTTTTTAACTTTTGAAAATGAAGTAGGCTATTAATCAAGAAAACTACAAATAATAGTAGTTTTTAGAAGCTTAAAAAACGAAAAGCCAAAAACAAAATAGTTATTTGATGGGGACTTACTTAGAATTGGTAGCTTGGTTACTCTGACAACGTTGCCTATATTTTCAGTTCAGGTTAATGATGGAATTGAATTATATGCTATCTTATGGAGCAGCCGTTCCTTCTCTCTATTTGCTTCAGAGGTTCAACCTGCTAGAAATTCTGCTACCATTTCATGTATGCTCTCTTAATGATTCCTTGACTAGGGACGTGATGTTGACCTAAATTCTAGTCTGTATCTGAGTTGCAGTTTTGATTGCAGGCTGCGTATCTTGATAAACAGGGCATTAATAAATCTTCACTGAGTTCTGTAATGTTGATGGTGAGTACTGTCCTATGTCTCTTTTCATTTTACCCAACAAGTGGGCTCCTGTACATTTTCACTTGCAAAATATATTTGGAGAGTTGTCTGTCCCATATAGGAGTTAAAAAATCTGATCAGATATTCTGAAATACTTAGAAGAGGGGTTCTGTTGAGTGTTAGTTTAGTCTCTTTTCATTCTGTCAATGAAAAGTGCTCACTTATTTCCTTTAAAAAGAAGGATATTCTGAAATACTTAAAGTGGATACCGCTGAAACACTTGGCGTACAAATGAGACAAAAACGATGGATTTTCAATTTCACGTGAAACTTGAAAGCTATCTCCATAATGTATGATACAAGTTAGAATATGAATTATTGAAAACTAATGTTTCCTTGGGAATTTAAGACAATACTATTTGTTTGTTTGACAATGAATCATTACGGAATTTGTGAGTTTGGATTTTGCACAAGTGGATGTGGTGTGAACTGGTCAATTTAACTTTCTTATCATATTTGGGTTCTTTAGCGGTCCTCTTGACTCCTCGTGTATGATGTCAACACTTCTGTGTCACTTTAAGCAATTTAAGATGGGATTTGAGTATTAATTGCTTCACATTCCTTGTTCTATGCAGAAATTGTTCTTCAATTTGGATAAATTGGTTTCTTGTGCTCGGCCTTCGAACTGCAATATATGGTTAGCTTGTTATTTAGTTTTCTTTCTCTTATGTGTTAGATTTCTCATTCATTTTTAAAATCATATTTTCTGTAGCTAATATTATGTTTGTCATTATAGTATGTGTGAAACATATTTTTTCTCTTATTTCTCTTAGAAAGAAGGAGTTTTCTTAGATAGAAGGAATACCCATTACAAATAAGGAAAATATAAACACACAAATATATCCCAATAAGTATAATGAAAATAATAACAATAAAAGAAATAATCATTAATAAAGAGGCTCGTTTCTGTTTAAGAAAAAAATAAAGAAAATAATCAACTCCTCACTCAAGCTAGTTTGAAGATATCATCCATAGCTAGCTTGTCAATCAAGTTATTGAATTGCCACTTTGGAAGACCTTTGGTTAACACATCTGCCATTTGTTCTGTTGTCGGAAGATAGGGAACACATATTATTCTCTCATCAATCTTCTCCTCTATGAAGTGTTTATCAACTTGAATATGTTTCGTCCTATCACGCAGGACTAAATTGTGGGCAATGGAAATTGCTGTCTTGTTATCATGATAAATGCACATAGGCATCGTCTGAGAGAATCTCAATTTTTATAATTGTCTTCTTATTTGTATGCCCTCACAGATACCATAGGTTAATGCCCTAAATTTGCTTCTATGCTACTTCCTGCAAGCATGCTCTGTTTTTTTACTTTGTCAAGTAATTAAATTTTTAACTAGAAGTGGATCTTCTATCAGTTGTGCGACATGCTCAATCAACATCAGTGTAACCTTGGACATGTAGGTTGTCATGTTTTTTAAACAATATGCCTTTTCCTGTAGTACCTTTCAAAAATCTTAGGATTCTATAAACTGCATCAAAGTGAGCTGGTCCAGGAGCATGCACGAATTGACTTACTACACTAATTGAAAAAGCGATGCCAGGACGTGTGTGAGAGAGATATTTGAGTCTTCTTACAAGTCTCTGATACTTTTCTTTTTCTTTTATCTCTTTTTCAATCGCAACTTCCAATTTCAGGTTCTGCTCAATGGGGGTTTCTGCTACTTTGAAGTCAAGTAAACCTGTCTCTTTCAGTAGATCAAGAATATACTTCCTTTGGTTGACAATGCCACTTTTGGACCTGACTTCCAGCCTAGGAAATACTTTAATGTTCCTAGGTCTTTGATTTTGATGTAGCCTAGTAGTCTCTAGGAGAAATCCTCCAAGAACCAAGATTGTGAATCTTTTATTAGAATGAATAATGTTTCATATAAGAGGGAAATACTCCTATTTATAGAGTTTTATTACAAGTGGGGTAAAAAGGAAATTAAACTTAGAATATTAACTGATTACTCAATAATTTCAGTTGTATTGAACTTTTGTTCAGTAAACAATAAACGAGGAGCCTTCATTGGCTTAAATAAGTAACTTTGGTTTAATATTTCTTCCAAAAATTACTTTGGAATGAATGGATTTTAAGCCACGTTTTGGTCAAAGATTATTGGAGAGCCTTTGATAATGGATGGATAAACAATATTATTTAATATTTATTATTGTCCTTATGAAGAAAAGTTATTCTTTAACATTATCTGTCAAATAGTATGCCTCTGATGAGATTCGTAAATTGTACAGGGTTGCATTGTTGGCATTTCACATGGCATTGGTTAACAACCCTCAGAATTCTCTTATAGTTCTGGCTTTTGCTGCCACCTTGTACCATGGGGAGTGGAATGAAGGTGTGAATTATGCAAGAGACAAGTCTCTTGTGGAGATCAACTTAAGGCCAGAGATTACAAGATCGGCTCAATTTAAATCCGCTGAGGAGCTTGCTGAAGGGGTTACTCATTTTGCTTTGAAAGTACAAGGTTGCGTAGCTGCTCTGACTTCAGCAGATTGTTTATTAGAAGCCATGTCAACGTTTCCAGCCTCTTCATACTCTGGTTTGGTAATAAGACATATGTACTAACTTACATAAATAATTAATTTATATTGCTGACCAATGTCTAAGATTCCTGATTGCGTTAATGAGAAAGTCAACTATGTTTGACCTTTTTTCTATTCTTAGGTATTTGTGTCAAACAAAACTGCCGAAGATGTTGCGAACATTTTTGAAGTGCTGGTGAATGATGTTGAATCCTACAAAAACAAGAGACAGAATTTCAAAATTGACTATCAACTGCTTGGGAAGGGTACTTTGAGTGAGAGTAGATATGTATTGGGAGAAGTTATTTTGGAAACCCTGAAAGATGCAATTCTGCAGGGAAATGGAAACATTCTTGGCAGGAACCAAAATCTTTGTATGGATGCTCCTACTAAGGAAACTTATGATTCACCAGTTGCTGATCTGGTGCAGGAACAATTGGTTAAAAGAAATAAGAAAGTTCGGAAACTGCAATCTGTTTCTGAAGTTAAGTTGAAAGCGGATAAGAAATATAAGTTTGTAAGGAAGGAGGGAAGTATTTCTGACAAGGTGGTTGAGAATGGAAGGTGCATTAACATGACAGAGATGTACAAAAAGGGAGCAGAAGGATCTCAATTACCCCTTGTTCCGATGGAGGAGTCAATGGAGTCGATGTTGGAGTCGAGAAAATGTCATCACTTTGAAGTGCGGGCTGCTGAGAATATGCTGAAAAATCCTGAAACTTTGGGGAATAAGGTCAAGAAGATTATCCCTTACAAGGAAGCATGTGACGAGGTGACCAAGGAGCTGCTTCACACTGTAGATATCAGCCTAAGGAAGATGGACAAAGTAGCAGGGCAAGAAGGAAAGTCCGAGAAGAAAGAGCATCATCAGGTGCCGCAGGGAAAGGAGAATATTGAAAAGAAACATAGAGATATAACAAATACTGTAGAGATCAACCCAAAGAAGATGAACAGAGTAGTAGGGCAAGAAGGAAAGTCCGAGAAGAAAGAGCATCATCAGGTGCCGCAGGGAAAGGAGAATATTAAAAAAGAACATAGAGGTATAACAAATATCGAGCAGTGCAGACGTCCACTGTCCAGCCTTTTTAAGTAAACACCTTTGTTGTGATTCAGAAACTGATCTTGGAATTGCTTCAAACTGGTCGTTAAAAGTGCGCTTTGATTCACCTGTCTGAAGGTGTATGATTCCTTCACCATACATGTTTGATGTTTCTACCCCAGGGTTTGATCACAACAGTGCTAATGCTATGCCTCAACACAATCACCCTGTTGTTTCTGTTCAATAGATTGAGGGAGGATTTTGATTGAAACTTCCAGTGATCTAGAAATCCAACTGGAGTTGTTCCTGAAGAGCCATCGGAATTAAAATCAGCACATACAGAAAATGGTATTTCTGGTTCATTCCTGTGTCTTTGTTATCATTAGGAGTTGCAAATTCATGTTAGTAAAGGAGTTAGTTTCCCTGGTTCTCAAGACAAGTGGGTTAACTAATTCATGTAGATTAGTCGATTCAATTCAGTCAGTTACGGCTATCGTATTTTTTTTTTGCTTGTTTTTTCTTTCTAATTTTGGACTCATGGTTATGGTCGACCCCTATTGTGTTTTAGTTGATATAGCTAGATTAACAATTTACTAACCTCGACCTTTTCCCTGCATTCTATTATTATTGTATTTATTTTTCTTTATTTGCCACCAATTTTCTTTATCATCATTTATGTTGGTTGGAGGTTAGGGTAAAAACTTTATTACTTCAAACCAAATGATGTGATTATATGCTAGATGAAAGTATTTATTAGTACAAGTTGATATTAGATGGAGCTGAAATTGTACTAGTACTTTGCCTGTTTACTAATTTTGTCGATTCTGTGCCAGTGAACTTATTCTCTATTGCTCTGTTGAATCCGTTGGGAGATCAGCAACCTATTATAAATATTCTTAAACTTCATCTGTTGAACTATGATGCCGGGGAATTGATTCACACTCTAGTGCCTTAACTAGTTGAATTATATTCGGTTTATCCCAAAACTTTGTCTCTCAGTTTAGTAGGGCAAACTTCTTCCCTTCTCAATTCATGAACCAACCACCACCAAGCAAATCAAAAAGCCAAACTGGAAGCTTCCATTAAACATAACTCTATTTCCCCTTCTTTCAGAGTACATCCAATCGAAATTGTGTTGAAATTATGTTTGTGGTGGGAGTTGGAATTCTGATCAGCATCCGTGCTTTAAAAGAGTGAATCCGAGGTTGGTGATATAATGATTTGTTAAGTTATACATTCTTGTTGAAACTATACTTTAATTAGGCAAGTCGCATAACATTGTGGATATCATTTATTTTATTTTATTTCATGACATGATCGGTTTAGTTAATTTAAGAAGGAAGGAGTGAACTTGTTAGATTTTATTGTATTGATTACTCTTTCAACGTTCATTTATATTCATTTTTATTTTGTGTTGGCCCTCTTTGTTCTTATCTTAAACAATGTTTTTGATTGATGTAGATGGAAAAGTTTTTGAAGGCTATGGATTAGGTTGAATTTGTTAAACTAGTAGGGTTTTTTTTTCCTGGTATTCCCATTGGTCTAGAGTAGTTTGTGAAGTATGCTGATGAAAGCTTTTGCATTTAATAACCAGACCTTTGCCTTGTTTTACATTACTTGATTATTTCATTCTTTTAGTTCTCTCTGTCATTCTACTTTAGTATATATAAGGTCTTAATTTTTTACTTTTAAAAGACTTCAAAAACCATTGTAGGTTCGAGCAGTAAAAAGAAATATATCTCAATAGATGGTCAGAAGGTTGTTCAATCCATGATGGTCACCTGCCTAGGTAAGTTAGAGTTGAATTTTGATTTTTCATTAATATTTTCCTGCAACCATTTTAATATTGTAGTTTATGTTTTTGACAAAGTGTAATAATAACTTAGCATTAAACTTCAATTACAATGTCAAAATTAAATTTAAATTTGATTGATATTTGATATAAGGTTTTGTTGTTGTAAAAAGAAGAATGATTGATGTATTATGGAAATAGTATCTTAAAAATGAATGCTTGTTTATCAATCCCATGGAAAAGTTCTAGAAGCAGTTAAAAAGTAGGAGAAGATACATTTTTCTTTTTTAAAAATAAGTTTAAGGTTTCACTTTAATTTTTAATTTCCACGGTTGCTTGCAGCTAAAAGGGCTGATTAATTTTTTTTTTTTCTGAATTGTTTTTTAAGCTGACATGTCAACAATTTATTGATGCTAAAAAGATGGCAAATTACATCAATTTCATATCAATTTAATATTGCGTTATTTATATGTGGAGCCCTTTCAGCACAAGAACGTACATTTGTGTAGGATTCTTATACATATAATTTTAAAAGGTTTTTGTAAAGTCAATAATAACTAGGTCTAAA
This sequence comes from Cucumis cinereus, assembly GCA_037974625.1. NCBI lineage: Eukaryota > Viridiplantae > Streptophyta > Magnoliopsida > Cucurbitales > Cucurbitaceae > Cucumis > Cucumis cinereus. The sequence goes on from JBBPDJ010000020.1 coordinate 18,214,529, forward strand.
TACTTTCTCACAAAAAAAAAAAAAAAAAAAAAAACCTTAAATCTAGTACCTTTGTGAAAAAATTAGGTTTAAATACTTTCTCACAAATAAAACTAAATCTAAATTTGTAATTTATTTTAAATACGAATACTAAAATAAATGTTAAAATATTATTTTAGTCTAGATTGTCCAGTTGTAGACCTCACTTTTAGTTTATTGTTGGTTTTAGATTTCTTTTTGTTATGTATTAGTAATTTTACTATAAAATTTGAAAACATATCATCCAACTATTGGATCTTTTTTCTTAGTACGAATTGGAAGGTGAAAATTTAAACACGAGATCTCTTGATCTTTATATATATATATATATATATATGTCCGTTTAGCTAAGCTTTTATTGACAATCTATTGTATTTCATTACATAAAAATTATTATTATTATTTAATCAACTTTAATCAAAATTAACTAAATTTAAGATTTACTACTTCAAAACAACGAAAATAAAAATGGAACAAATTTCAAAATATATGAATTAAAATGTATTTGGAGAACTAAGTATAAGAACTGAAAATGTTATTTCTTATTTTAAAAAATACCAAAACAAAGAAACAAAAAACTAAAACAAAATGAAAGAGAGCGATAAACCCTCCCCGCCTCCTATAAATAAGTTGAAGGAAGCCATTGTTGTATCCACCAAAACCCCTTTCCTTTCTTTTCATCCAACAAAAGCCAGACTCTCTTCTTCTTCTTCTTCAAATTCTCCAAAATCTTTCTTCATTTATCTCAAATCTCCACACCCATGGCCGCCACAACTTCCCCGCACTCTCTTCTTCTTCAGAACCCTCATCGCCACCACCTCAAATCCTCCATTTCCACCTCTAATTTCAATGCCCTCCCTCTCCCTTCTCCCTCTTCCTCTCCCAAACGCTTCTCCATTTCCTGCTCTGCAGCTTCCACCACCTCCCCTCTCGAGCTTCAAAATACTCCTCCCTCTCATAGTTCTTCCAACGATCGTGTCTTCAACTTCGCCGCCGGCCCCGCCACCTTGCCCGAGTCCGTCCTCAGAAAGGCCGAGTCTGAGCTCATCAACTGGCGCGGATCTGGTATGAGCGTAATGGAAATGAGCCATCGAGGTAAAGATTTCACATCTATTATCCAAAAGGCCGAATCAGATCTCAGAAGCCTTCTGGATATTCCCTCCGATTACGCCGTTTTGTTCTTGCAGGGCGGCGCCACCACTCAATTTGCCGCGATCCCTTTGAATCTGTGCAAACCCGATGACACCGTCGATTATGTCGTCACCGGATCCTGGGGCGACAAGGCCTTTAAAGAGGCTCAGAAGTACTGTAAGCCTAAGGTAATTTGGTCTGGCAAAGCTGAAAAATACACCAAAATTCCAGCATTCGAGGATCTGGAACAAAGCCCTAATGCCAAGTATTTGCACATTTGTGCGAATGAGACCATCCACGGAGTTGAATTCAAGAACTATCCAAATCCGAAAAATCTCTTGGTGGCTGATATGTCCTCCAATTTCTGCTCAAAACCTGTTGACATATCTAAATTTGGGATCATTTACGCTGGAGCCCAGAAGAACGTTGGGCCATCTGGGGTCACCATCGTCATCATCAGGAAGGATCTGATCGGTGGAGCACAAGGCATAACCCCCGTGATGTTGGATTTCAAGATCCACCATGAAAACAATTCGCTCTACAACACCCCACCTTGTTATGGCATCTACATGTGTGGATTGGTGTTTGAGGATCTGTTACAACAGGGGGGGCTGAAGGAGGTGGAGAAGAAGAACAAGAAGAAGGCCGAGATTCTCTACGAGGCGATCGATCAAAGCAACGGATTCTACCGGTGTCCGGTTGAGAGATCGGTAAGATCTTTGATGAATGTACCATTTACTCTGGAGAAGGCAGAGCTGGAAGGTGAGTTTATTAAGGAAGCAGCTAAAGAGAAAATGGTTCAACTGAAGGGGCATAGATCAGTGGGAGGAATGAGAGCTTCTATATACAATGCAATGCCATTGGCTGGAGTGGAGAAATTGGTTGCTTTCATGAAGGATTTCCAGGCAAGGCATGGTTGATTTGATTATAATAATATAATCTAATTTGCAGCTATAGTATTTTCAGCTCTGAAGTGAAAATCAAGGTAGAACATTATCATCATATTATGTTGTATTGTTTTGGGTTTTGGGTTTTGGTTTTGGTTTTTTTTGTTGTCAACCTTTTGGTTTGTCCAATGTGGGGGTAGGGAGTTTGTTGTTTTTTTTAGTGGGGGTTTGGAGCAAAATTTCACATGAGGATTTTGATGTTATGCAGAAGAATGAGTTGAGTTTAGTTTAGGGTGGTGGTGATTATATATGTTTGAAACTTTGAAGCTTTCAAGTCAATAATCTCAAAAGGCAGACATGTTGAGCTAAATGCTATGCATGTATTAGCAGTTGTAATCTTTGAATCTCTTTTTACATGGGATCTCAGTTCAATCTAAGGATTGAAATATTGGTGGCTATGGCTATAAAATATGTGGACTAAATCAATACCTCTAATAATAAGATTTTCACTTAATTGTTAAGTAAAAAAAAAAAACTTGATTATTATTAGTTCAAATCGTTTTTTTAAAAGTTATTTATTTATAGAAATATTTGTCAATATTGATATAAAATTATAAACCAGTAGCCTACAAAAAAAAAAAAAAAACCCAATTTTGGCCAAAAGTCACTTCCTCATTTTGACGAACATTGAAGATTTTTTCTAAAAAAAATTGAAAAATGAATTCCAGACTCAATTTTTATTTTTGTTGACAAACTAGTCTTCCAACGAGTTTTTTTTTTTAATTTGTTTTAGTCCTGCACCTGTTTAGATCAATGATTATAGGTTGCTAAATGTGAGATTGTATCTCGTCTATGGAAGAGGAAAATGAACCAAAGGTCGCAATTGGTGTTGCTTGGTGGTGGATTAAGGTGGAGCCCAAAACGTTTGAAAACGGGCAAATGCTATAACATACAAAAAATGACCCATTTTTTGCCAATATAAAAAAGTGTTGAAAGTGTTGAAAATTCACATCTAACTAAAAAATGTTTGTTTTGATCCTGTATTCCTCTAGATCAATAATTATGAGATGATAAGTGTGAGATCGTATCTCGTCTGTGGTAGAGGAAAATGAACCAAAGGTCGCAATTGGTGCTCCTTGGTGGTAATTAAGGTAGAGTCCAAAAGGTCTAAAAAATGACCAATGCTATACCATACAAAAATGACCCAATTTTGGTCGTTATCAAAGAATGCTGAAAATTCACATCTAACTAATAAATGGTCTTATTTTGAGGAATTGAAGAAATTTGCTTCAAAAAAATTGAAAAATAAAGCTCTAGACTCAGTTTTTATATTTGACGTTAGACTAGTCTTCCAAAGGTTTCTTTTATTTGTTTTTGTCCTACATCCTTTAGATTAATGATTATGAGCTGAAAAGTGTGAGGTCGAGTCTTTACCAAGGTCTATGGCAGAGGAAAATGAACCAAAGGACGCAATTAGTGCTCCTTGGTGGTGGACTAAGGTGACACCCAAAACGTTTGAAAAATGGCCAATCCGATAGCCTATAAAAAATAACCCAATTTTGGCTACTATAAAAAAGGCCCAAAAATTCACATACAAATAGTACGTGGTCTCATTTTGAGGAATGTTAAATATTTTTCCAAAAAAATTGAAAAAGGAACTGCCTGACTAAGTTTTTAGTTTTGGCGCCAAGCTAGTCTTCCAATGATTTATTTTATTTGTTTTATTCATGCTGCTCTTTAGATAAATGATTATGACCTGATAAGTGTGAGATCGTATCTTTGGCAAGGTCTATGATAGAGAAAAATTAGCCAATGGTCGCAATTTGTACTCCTTGATGGTGGACTAAGGTGGCACAAAAAGAGTTCGAAAAATGGACAATGCTTTAGCCTACAAAAAATGACCCAATTTTGGTAAATATCAAAAAGTCCTGAAAATTCACATATAAATAGTTAGTGGTCTCATTTTGAGGAATGTTGAAGTTTTTTCCAAAAAAATTGAAATATAAAGCCCTAAACTCATTTTTTATTTTTCGCGCCAAACTTGTTTTCCAATGGTTTCTTTTATTTGTTTTGTTCCTGCACCCCTTTAGATAAATGATTATAGGTGTGAGATCGTATCCTTGGCAAGGTTTATTTCAGAGGAAAATGAGCCAAGGGTCGCAATTGGTGCTCCTTGGTGGTGGACTAAGGTGGCACAAAAAACGTTCAAAAAACGGCCAATGCTATAACATGGTAAATGAACCAATTTTGGCCAAGATAAAAAAGTTATGAAAATTCACTTCTAACTAGTAATTGGTCTTATTTTTGGGAAATGTTGAAGATTTTGTTCAAAAAAATTGAAAAATGAAGTCCAGATTCAGTTTTTATATTTGGCGCCAAGCTAGTGTTACAAAGGTTTCTTTTATATGTTTTGGTCCTACGCCTCTTTAAATCAATGATTATGAGCTGATAAGTGTGAGGTCGTATCTTTGTCAAGGTCTATGGCAAAGGAAAATGAACCAAAGTCGCAATTGGTGCTCCTTGGTGGTGGACTAAGGTGACACCTAAAACGTTTGAAAAATGGCCAATCCTATAGCCTACAAAAAAAATGACCAAATTTTGATCAATATCAAAAAGTCTTGAAAATTCTCATACAACTAGCACGTGGTCTTATTTTAAGGAATGTTGGAATATTTTTTCAAAAGAAATTGAAAAAGAAAGCGCCAGACTCAATTTTTATTTTTGACGCCAAACTAGTCTTCAAACGATTTATTTTAATTGTTTTATTCCTGCAGCTCTTTAGATAAAAGATTATGGCTTGATAAGTGTGAGATTGTATCTTTGGCAAGGTCTATGACAGAGGAAAATGAGACGAGGATCGAAATTTGTACTCCTTGGTGGTGGACTAATGTGGCACAAAAAGCGTACGAAAAATAGACAATGCTTTAGCCTACAAAAAGTCCAATTTTGAGGATTGTTAAAGATTTTTCTCAAAAAAGTCGAAAAAATAGGCCCCAGACTCAGTTTTTATTTTTGGCGCCAAACTAGTCTTCCAATGGTTTCTATTATTGGTTTTCGTCCTGCACCCCCTAGATCAATGATTATGGGCTGATAAATGTGGGATCGGGTCTCTGACGAGATCTATGCCAGTGGAGAATGAGCCAAGGGTGGTAGTTGGTGCTCCTTGGAGGTGTACTAAGGTAGCGCCCAAAACGTCCGAAAATGGCCTATGCTATAGCCTACAAAAAATGATCCAATTTTGGTCCATATAAAAAAGTCTTGAAAATTCACATCAAACTAGAAAGTGGCCTAATTTGAAGGAATCTTGAAGAATTTTGCCAAAAAAGTAGAAAAAATAGGCCCGGACTCATTTTCATTTTTGGCACCAAACTAGTCTTCCAACGGTGTCTATTATTGGTTTTCGTCCTGCACCCCCTAGATCAATGATTATGGGCTGATAAGATAAGAGTGGGATCGGGTCTCTGACAAAGTCTATGGCAATGGAGAATGAGCCAAGGGTCGCAGTTGGTGCTCCTTGGAGGTGTACTAAGGAGTCGCCCAAAACATCCGCAAAATAGCCACTGCTATATCCTACGAAAAATGACCCAATTTTGGTCGAAAATAAAAAGCCTTGAAAATTGACGTCTAACTAGTAAGTGGCCTAATTTTTAGGAACTTTGAAGATTTTTCCCAAAAAAGTCGAAAAAATAGGCCCCGGACTCAGTTTATATTTTTGCGCCAAAACTCGTCTTCTAACGGTTTCTATTATTTGTTTTCGTCCTGCACCCCCACAGATGCATGATTATGGCTGATAAGTGTGGGATCGAGTCTCTGACAGTAAAAAATTAGCCAAGGGTCGCAGTTGGTGCTCTTTGGAGGTGTATTAAGGATGCGTCCAAAACGTCCGAAAAATGACCAATGCTATAGCCTACGAAATATGATCCAATTTTGGCCGAAAATATAAACCCTTGAAAATTCACGTCTAACTAGTAAGTGGCCTAACTTTGAGAAACCTTGAAGATTTTTTCCAAAAAAGTCGAAAAAACTGGCCCAAACTCATTTTTTATTTTTCCGCCAAAACTAGTTTTCCAATGGTTTCTATTATTTGTTTTCGTCCTGCACCCCCCTAGATTATTGATTATGGACGGATAACTGTGGGATCGGGTCTCTTGCAAGATCTATCTCAGTGGAGAATGAGCCAAGTGTCGCAGTTGGTGCTCCTTGAAGGTGTACTAAGGAGGCCCCCAAAACGTCCCAAAAATAGCCAATGCTATAGCCTTCGAAATAAGACCAAATTTTGGCCGAAAATAAAAATTCTTGAAAATTCATGTCTAACTGGTAAGTGGCCTAATTTTGAGGAACCTTGACGGTTTTTCCAAAAAATATCAAAAAAATAGGCCCCGAACTTAGTTTTTATTTTCGGCTCCAAAACTAGTTTTCCAATGGTTTCTATTAATTGTTTATGTCTTGCATCCCCATAGATCATCGATTATGGGCGGATAACTGTGGGATCCGGTCTCTGGCAAGATCTATGTCAGTGGAGAATGAGCCAAGGGTCGCAGTTGGTGCTCTATAGAGGTGTACTAAGGAGGCGCCCAAAACGTCCGAAAAATGGCCAATGCGATAGTTTTCAAAAGATAACCAAATTTTGGTCGAAAATAAAAAGTCTTGAAAATTCACGTCTAACTAGTAAGTGGCCTAATTTTGAGAAAACTTGAAGATTTTTCCCAAAAAAAGCGAGAAAATACACCCCGGACTAAGTTTTTATTTTCCGCGCCAAAACTAGTATTGCAACAGTTTCTATTATTTGTTTTCGTCCTGCACCCACTTAGATCATCGAGTATGGGCTGATATCTGTGTGATCGGGTCTCTGGCAAGGTCTATGTCAGTGGAGAATGAGCTAAGGGTCGCAGTTAGTGCTCCTTGGCGGTGTACTAAGGAGGCACCCAAAACGTCCGAAAAATGACCAATGCTATAGCCTACGAAAAATAACCAAATTTTGGCCAAATATAAAAAGTCTATAAAATTAACGTTTAATTAGTAAGTGGTCTAATTTCAAGGAACCTTGAAGATTTTTCCCACAAAAGTTAAAAAATTGGCCCCGGACCAAGTTTTTATTTTCGGCGCTAAAACTAGTCTTCCAACGGTTTCTATTATTTGTTTTTGTCCTACACACCCCTAGATGATCGATTATGGGCTGATAACTTTGGGATCGGGTCTCTGTCAAGGTCTATGTCAGTGAAGAATGAGCCAAGGTTTGCAGCTGGTGCTCCTTGGAGGTGTACTAAAGAGGTGCCCAAAACGTTCGAAAAAAGGCCAATGCTATAGCCTACGAAAAATGACCAAATTTTTACCGAAAATAAAAATTCTTGAAAATTCACGTCTAACTAGTAAGTGGCCTAAATTTGAAAAACCTTGAAGAATGTTTCCAAAAAATTCAAAAAAATAGGCCCCGGACTCAGTTTTATTTTCGGCGCCAAAACTAGTCTTCCAACTGTTTCTATTATTTGTTTTCGCCCTCCACCCCCCTAGAACATCGAGTATGGGCTGATAACTGTGGGATCTAATCTCTGGCAAGGTCTATGTAAGTGGAGAATGAGCCAAGGGTCGCAGTTGGTGCCCCATGGAGGTGTACTAAGGAGGTGCCCAAAACGTCCAGAAAATGGCCAATGCTAGCCTACGAAAAATGACCAAATTTTGGCCGAAAATAAAAAGTCTTGAAAATTCAGGTCTAACTAGTTAGTGGCCTAATTTTGAGGAAACTTGAAGATTATTCCCATAAAAGTCGAAAAAAGAGGTCCCGGACTCAGTTTTTATTTTCGACGCCAAAACAAGTCTTCCAATGGTTTCTATTATTTGTTTTCGTCCTGCATCCCTCTAGATATTCGATTTTGGGCTGATAAATGTGGGATCAGGACTCTGGCAAGGTTTATGTTTGTGCAGAATGAGCCAAGGGTCGCAGTTGGTGCTCCTTGGAGGTGTACTAAGGAGGCGCCAAAAACTTCCGAAAAATGGCCAATGCTATAGCCTACGAAAAATAACCAAATTTTGGCCGAAAAATGAAGATTTTTCCCACAAAAGTCAAAAAAATAGGCCCTGGGCTCAGTTTTTATTTTCGGCGCGAAAACTAGTCTTGCAACGGTTTCTATTATTTGTTTTCGTCCTGCACCCCCCTAGATCATCGATTATGGGCTGATAACTGTGGGAACGAGTCTCTAGCAAGGTCTATGTCAGTGGAGAATGAGCCTAGGGTCGCAAATGGTGCTCCTTGGAGGTGTACTAAAGAGGGGCGCCCAAAATGACCGAAAAATGGCCTATGCTAGCCTACGAAAAATCACCAAATTTTGACCGAAAACAAAAAGCCTTGAAAATTCACGTCTAACTAGTAAGTGGCCTAAATTTGAGAAACCTTGAAGAGTTTTCTCACAAAAGTCAAAACAATAGGCCCCAGACTCAGTTTTTATTTTCGATGCCAAAACTAGATTCCAACGGTTTCTATTATTTATTTTCGTCCTGCACCCCCCTAGATCATCGATTATGGGCTGATAACTGTGGGATCAGGTCTCTATAGTCTACGAAAAACGACCAAATTTTGGCTGAAAATAAAAAAGTCTTCAAAATTCACTTGTGACTAGTAAATTCATTTGAGGAACCTTGAAGATTTTTCCCAAAAAAGGTTGAAAAAATAGGCCCCTGACTCAGCTTTTATTTTTGGCGCCAAATCTAGTCTACCAACGATATTTATTATTTGTTTTCGTCCTGCACCCCCTAGATCATCGATTATGGGCTGATAATTGTGAAATTAGGTGTCTGGCAAGGTCTATGTCAGTGAGAAATGAGCCGAGGGTCGCAGTTGGTGCTCCTTGGAAGTGTACTTAGGAGGAGCCCAAAATGTCCAAAAATGGCCAATTCTATTGTCTACGAAAAACGACCAAATTTTGGCTGAAAATAAAAAAGTCTTGAAAATTAACTTCTAACTAGTAAGTGGCCTAATTTTGAGGAACCTTGAAGATTTTTCCCAAAAAGGTCGAAAAAATAGGCCTCGGACTCAGTTTCTATTTTCGACGCCAAAACTAGTCTCCCACGGTTTCTATTATTTGTTTTTGTCCTGCACCCCCAAGATCAATGATTATGGGCTGATAATTGTGGGATCGGGTCTCTGCCAAGGTCTATTTAAGTGGAGAAAAAGCCTAAGGTCGCAGTTGATGCCCCTTCGAGGTGTACTAAGAGGCGCCCAAAAGGTCCGAAAAATGGCCAACGCTATAGCCTACAAAAAATGACCAAATTTTGACCGAAAATAAAAGACTTGAAAATGCACATCTAAGTAGTAAGTGGCCTAATTTTGAGGAACCCTTGAAAACTTTTCCAAAAAGGTCGAAAAAATAGGCCCCGAACTCAGTTTTTATTTTCGTCGCCAAACCTAGTCTTACAACGGTTTCTATTATTTGTTTTCGTCCTGCACCCCCGAGATGATCGATTATGGGCTGATAACTATGGGATCGGGTCTCTGGCAAGGTCTATGTCAATGGAGAATGAGCCTAGGGTCGCAGTTGGTGCTACTTGGAGGTGCACTAAGGAGGCGCCCAAAACTTCCGAGAAATGGCCAATGCCTACAAAAAATGACCAAATTTTGGCCGAAAATAAAAAGCCTTGAAAATTCACGTCAAACTAGTAAGTGGCCTAATTTTAAGAAACCTTGAAGATTTTTCCCACAAAAGTAAAAAAAAGTAGGCCCCAGACTCAGTTTTTATTTTCGGCGCCAAAACTAGTCTTCCAACGCTTTCTATTATTTGTTTTCGTTCGGCACCCTACTACATTACTGATTATGGGCTGATAACTGTTGGATCGGGTCTCTGGCAACGTATATTTCAGTGGAGAATGGTCCAAGGGTCGCAGTTGGTGCTCCTTGGAGGTGTACTAAGGAAGCGCCCAAAAAGGTCTGAAAAATATCCAATGCTATAGCCTACAAAAAATGACCAAATTGTGGATGAAAATAAAAAAAGCCTTGAAAATTCACGTCTAACTAGTAAGTGGCCTAATTTTGAGGAACCTTAAAGATTTTTTCCACAAAAGTCGAATAAATAGGCCCCAGACTCACTTTTTTTTTTCGGTGCCAAAACTAGTCTTCCAACGGTTTCTATTTTTTGTTTTTGTCCTGCACCCCCTAGGTCATCGATTATGGATGATAACTGTGGGATCAGATCTCTGACAAGGTCTATCTCAGTGGAGAATGAGCCTAGGGTTGCAGTTGGTGCTCCTTGGAGGTGTACTAAGAGGCGTCCGAAAGGTTCGAAAAATAGCCAATGCTATAGCCTATGAAAAATGACCAAATTTTTGTCGAAAATAAAAAGTCTTGAAAATTTACGTCTAACTAGTAAGTGGCCTAATTTTGAGGAACCTTGAAGATTTTTCCCACAAAAGTCGAAAAAATAGGCCCTAGACTCACTTTTTATTTTTCGCGCCAAAACTAGTCTTCCAACGGTTTCTATTATTTGTTTTCGTCCTGCACCCCCCTAGATCATCGATTATGGGCTGAGAACTGTGGGATCGGGTCTCTAGTAAGGTCTATGTCAGTGGAGAATGAGCCTAGGGTCACAGTAAGTGCTCCCTTGAGGTGTACTAAGGAGGCGCCCAAAACGTCAGAAAAATGGCCTATGCTAGCGTACGAAAAATGACGTCTAACTAGTAAGTGGCCTAATTTTGAGAAACCTTGAAGATTTTTCCCATAAAAGTCAAAAAATAGGTCTCGAACATAGTTTTTCTTTTTGGCGCCAAAACTAATCTTCCAACGGTTTCTATTATTTGTTTTCGTCCTGTACCCCTTAGATCATCGATTATGGGCCGATAACTGTGGGATCGGGTCTCTGGGAAGGTCTATCTCTGTGGAGAATGAGCCTAGCGTCGCAGTTGGTGCTCCTTGGAGATGTAGTAAGAGGCTTGCAAAAGGTCCAAAAAATGGTCAATGCCATAGACTACGAAAAATCACAAAATTGTCGCCGGAAATAAAATGCCTTGAAAATTCACGTAAAACAAGTAAGTGGCCTTATTTTGAGGAACCTTGAAGAGTTTTCCCAAAAATGTCAAAAAAATAGGTCCCGGACTCTTTTTTATTTTCGACGCCAAAACTAGTCTTCCAAAGGTTCCTATTATTTATTTTCGTCCTGCACCCCCCTAGATCATCGATTATGGGCTGATAACTGTGGGATCGGGTCTCTGGCAAGGTATATGTAAGTGGAGAATTTTCCAAGGGTCGCAGTTGGTGCTCCTTGGATGTGTACTAAGGAGGCGCCCAAAACGTCCGACAAATGGCCATTGCTACAGCTTACGAAACATGACCAAATTTTGGCCGAAAAAAAAAATGCCTTGAAAATTCACGTAAAACTAGTAAATGGCCTTAATTTGAGGAACCTTGAAGAGTTTTCCCAAAAAAGTAAAAAAAATAGGCCCTGGACTAAGTTTTTATTTTCGAAGCCAAAACTAGTCTTCCAACGGTTTCTATTATTTGTTTTCGTTCAGCACCCCCCTAGGACATCATTATGGGCTGATAAATGTGGGATCGGGTGTCTGGCAAGGCATATGTTAGTGGAAAATGAGCCAAAGATCGCAGTTGGTGCTTCTTGGATGTGTACTAAGAAGGCGCCCAAAACGTCAGAAAATGGCTTATGCTAAAGCCTACGAAAAATGACCAAATTTTGGCCGAAAATAAAAAGCTTTGAAAATTCACGTCTAACTAGTAAGTGGCCTAATTTTGAGGAACCTTGAGTAATTTTCACAAAAAAGTAAAAAAAATAGGCCCCGGACTCAGTTTTTATTTTCGACGCCAAAATTAGTCTTCCAACGGTTTCTATTATTTGTTTTCTTTCTGCACCCCCTCGATCATCGATTATTGGCTGATAAATATGAGATCGGGTCTCTAGCAAGGTGTAAGTAAGTGGAAAATGGGCCAACAGTCGCAGTTGGTGCGTTTTGGATGTGTACTAAGGAGGCGCCCAAAACGTCAGAAAAATTGCCAATGCAAGCCTACGAAAAATGACCAAATTTTGGCCGAAAATAAAAAGCTTTGAAAATTCACATCTAACTAGTAAATGACCTAATTTTGAAGAACCTTGAAGATTTTTCCCAAAAAAGGCGAAAAAATAAGCCACGGACTCAGTATTTATTTTCGACGCCAAAACTAGTATTCCAACGGTTTCTATTATTTGTTTTCTTCCTGCACCCCCTAGGACATCGATTATGGGCTGATAAATGTGGTATCGGGTCTCTGGCAAGGTATATGTCAGTGGAGAATGATCCTAGGGTCGCAGTTGGTGCTCCTTGGATGTGTACTAAGGAGGCGCCCAAAACGTCAGAAAAATGGCTTATGCTAAAGCCTACGAAAAATGACCAAATTTTGGCCGAAAATAAAAATCTTTGAAAATTCACGTCTAACTAGTAAGTGGCCTAATTTTGAGGAACCTTGAGTAATTTTGACAAAAAAGTCGAAAATAGGCCCCGAACTAAGATTTTATTTTCGACGCCAAAACTAGTCTTCCAACGGTTTCTATTATTTGTTTTCTTTCTGCACCCCCTCGATCATCGATTATTGGCTGATAAATATGGGATCGGGTCTCTAGTAAGGTGTAAGTCAGTGGAAAATGAGCCAATAGTAGCAGTTGGTGCTCTTTGGATGTGTATTAAGGAGGCACCCAAAACGTGAGAAAAATTGCCAATGCAAGCTTACGAAAAATGACCAAATTTTGGCCGAAAATAAAAAGCTTTGAAAATTCACGTCTAACTAGTAAATGGCCTAATTTTGAAGAACCTTGAAGATTTTTCCCAAAAAAAACGAAAAAATAGGCTCCGAACTCAGTGTTTATTTTCGACGCCAAAACTAGTATTCCAACGGTTTCTATTATTTGTTTTCTTCCTGCACCCCCTAGGACATCGATTATGGGCTGATAAATGTGGTATCGGGTCTCTGGCAAGGTATATGTCAGTGGAGAATGATCCTAGGGTCGCAGTTGGTGCTCCTTGGATGTGTACTAAGGAGGCGTCCAAAACGTCCGACAAATGGCCATTGCTACAACTTACGAAAAATGACCAAATTTTGGCTGAAAAAAAAATGCCTTGAAAATTCACGTAAAACTAGTAAATGGCCTTAATGTGAGGAACCTTGAAGAGTTTTCCCAATAAAGGAAAAAAAATAGGCCCTGGACTATGTTTTTATTTTCGAAGCCAAAACTAGTCTTCCATCGGTTTCTATTATTTGTTTTCGTTCTACACCCCCCTAGGACATCGATTATGGGCTGATAAATGTGGGATCGGGTGTCTGGCAAGGCATATGTTAGTGGACAATGAGCCAAAGATCGCAGTTGGTGCTTCTTGGATGTGTACTAGGAAGACGCCCAAAACGTCAGAAAATGGTTTATGCTAAAGCCTACGAAAAATGACCAAATTTTTGCCGAAAATAAAAAGCTTTGAAAATTCACGTCTAACTAGAAAGTGGCCTAATTTTGAGGAACATTGAGTAATTTTCACAAAAAAGTAAAAAAAAATAGGCCCGGAACTCAGTTTTTATTTTCGACGCCAAAACTAGTCTTCCAACGGTTTCTATTATTTGTTTTCGTCCAGCACCCCCCATAGAACATCGATTATGGGCTGATAAATGTGAGATCGGGTCTCTGGCAAGGTATATGTTAGTGGAGAATGAGCCAAGGGTCGCAGTTGGTGCTCCTTGGATGTGTATTAGGGAGGTGCCCAAAACGTTAGAAAAATGGCAATGCTATAGCCTACGAAAAATGACTAAATTGTGGCCGAAAATAAAAAGCCTTGAAAATTCACATCTAACTAGTAAGTGGCCTAAATTTTAGGAACCTTGAGTAGTTTTCCCAAAAAATTCAAAAAAATAGGCCTTGGAATCAGTTTTTATTTTCGATGCCAAAACTAGTCTTCTAACGATTTCTATTATTTTTTTTCGTTCTGCAGCCCCCTAAGACATCGATTATGGGCTGATAAATATGGGATTGGGTCTCTGGCAAGGTATAAGTCAGTGGAGAATGAGCCAAGGGTCAAAGTTGGTGCTTCTTGGATGTGTACTAAAGAGGCGCCCAAAACGTCAGAAAAATGGCTTATGCTATAGCCTACGAAAAATGACTAAATTTTGGCCGAAAATAAAAAGCCTTGAAAATTCACGTCTAACTAGCAAGTGGCCTAATTTTGAGGAACCTTGAGTATTTTTTTTAAAAAAGTCGAAAAATAGGCCTCAGACTCAGTTTTTATTTTCGACGCCAAAACTAGTCTTACAACGGTTTCTATTATTTGTTTTCTTCCTGCACCCCCCTAGATCATCGATTATTGGCCGATAACTGTGGAATTGGGTCTCTGTCAAGGTATATGTAAGTGGAGAATGAGCCAAGGGTTGCAGTTGGTGCTCCTTGGATGTGTATTAAGGAGGCGCCCAAAACGTCATCAAAATGGCCAATGCTATAGCCTACGAAAAATGAGCAAATTTTGGCCGAATATAAAAAGCCTTGAAAATTTACGTCTAACTAGTAAGTGGCCTAATTTTGAGGAACCTTGAGTATTTTTCCCAAAAAAGTTGAAAAAATAGGCCCCAGACTCAGTTTTTATTTTCGACGCCAAAACTAGTCTTCCAACGGTTTCTATTATTTGTTTTCTTTCTGCACCCCCTAGATCATCGATTATTGGCTGATAAATATGGGATCGGGTCTCTGGCAAGGTGTAAGTCAGTGGAGAATGAGCCAACAGTCGCAGTTGGTGCTCCTTGGATGTGTACTAAGGAGGCGCCCAAAACGTGAGAAAAATTGCCAATGCAAGCCTACGAAAAATGACCAAATTTTGACTGAAAATAAAAAGCTTTGAAAATTCACGTCTAACTAGTAAATGGCCTAATTTTGAGGAACCTTGAAGATTTTTTCCAAAAAAGGTGAAAAAATAGGCCCCGGACTCAGTGTTTATTTTCTATTATTTGTTTTCTTCCTGCACCCTCTAGGACATCGATTATGAGCTGATAAATTTGGTATCGGATCTTTGGCAAGCTATATGTCAGTGGAGAATGATCCTAGGGTCGCAGTTGGTGCTCCTTGGATGTGTACTAAGGAGGCGCCCAAAACGTCAGAAAAATGAGTTATGCTATAGCCTACGAAAAATGACCAAATTTTGGCTAAAAATAATAAACCTTGAAAATTTACGTCTAACTAGCAAGTGGCCTAATTTTTAGGAACCTTGAGTATTTTTCCCAAAAAAGTCGAAAAAAAGGCCTCAGACTCAGTTTTTATTTTCGACGCCAAAACTAGTCTTCTAACGGTTTCTATTATTTGTTTTCTTCCTGCACGCCCCTAGATCATCGATTATTGGCTGATAACTTTGTGATCGGGTCTCTGGCAAGGTATATGTCCGTGGAGAATGAGCCAAGGGTCGCAGTTGGTGCTCCTTGAATGTGTACTAAGGAGGCGCCCAAAACGTCAGAAAAATGGCCAATGCTATAGCTTACGAAAAATAACCAAAATTTGGCCGAAAATAAAAAGCCTTGAAAATTCACGCTAACTTGTAAGTGGCCTAATTTTGAGAAACCTTGAGTATTTTGCCCAAAAAAGTGGAAAAAATAGGCCCCAGACTCAGTTTTTATTTTCGACGCCAAAACTAGTCTTCCAACGGTTTCTATTATTTGTTTTTGTCCTGCACCCCTAGAACATCAATTATGGGCTGATAATTGTGGGATCGGGTCTCTTGCAAGGTATATGTAAGTGACTAATTTGCCATGGGTCGCAGTTGGTGCTCCTTGGATGTGTAGTAAGGAGGCGCCAAAAACGTCCGACAAATGGCCATTGCTACACCTTACGAAAAATGACCAAATTTTGGCCGAAAAAAAATGCCTTGAAAATTCACGTAATACTAGTAAATGGCCTTAATTTGAGGAACCTTGAAGAGTTTTCCCAAAAAAGTAAAAAAAATAGGCCCCGACTAAGTTTTTATTTTCGAAGCCAAAACTAGTCTTCCAACGGTTTCTATTATTTGTTTTCGTTCTGCACCACCATAGGACATCGATTATGGGCTGATAAATGTGGGATCGGGGTCTGGCAAGGCATAAGTTAGTGGAGAACGAGCCAAAGATCGCAGTTGGTGCTTCTTGGATATGCACTAGAAGGCGCCCAAAACGTCAGAAAATGGCTTATGCTAAAGCCTACGAAAAATGACCAAATTTTGGCCGAAAATAAAAAGCTTTGAAAATTCACGTCTAACTAGTAAGTGGCCTAATTTTGAGGAACCTTGAGTAATTTTCACAAAAAAGTCGAAAAAATAGGCCTTTGACTCAGTTTTTATTTTCGACACTAAAACTAGTCTTCCAACGGTTTCTATTATTTGTTTTCTTTCTGCACCCCCTAGATCATCGATTATTGGGTGATAAATGTGGGATCGGGTCTCTGGCAAGGTATAAGTCAGTGGAGAATGAGCCAAGGGTCGCAGTTGGTGCTCCTTGGATGTGTACTAAGGAGGCGCCTAAAACGTCAGAAAAATGGCCAATGCTTTAGCCTACGAAAAATGACCAAATTTTGGCCGAAAATAAAAAGCCTTGAAAATGCACGTCGCACTAGTAAATGACCTAATTTTGAGGAACCTTGAAGATTTTTCCCAAAAAAGGCAAAAAAATAGGCCCCGGACTCAATTTTTATTATCGACGCCAAAACTAGTCTTCCAACGGTTTCTATTATTTGTTTTCGTCCTGCACCCCCCTAGGACATCGATAATGGGCTGATAAATGTGGTATCGGGTCTCTAGCAAGGTATATGTCAGTGGGAATGAGCCAAGGGTCGCAGTTGGTGCTTCTTGGATGTGTACTAAGGATGCGCCCAAAACGTTAGAAAAATGGCTTATGCTATATAGCCTACGAAAAATGACCAAATTTTGGCCAAAAATAAAAAGCCTTGAAATTCAAGTCTAACTAGTAAGTGACCTAATTTTGAGCAACCTTGAGTATTTTTCCCAAAAAAAATCGAAAAAATAAGCCCCGAAATCAGTTTTTATTTTCGACGCCAAAACTAGTCTTCCAACGGTTTCTATTATTTGTTTTCTTCCTGCACACCCCTAGATCATTGATTATTGGCTGCTAACTATGAGATCGGGTCTCTGTCAAGGTATATGTCAGTGGAGAATGAGCCAAGGGTCGCAGTTGGTGCTCCTTGGATATTTATTAAGGAGGCGCCCAAAACGTTAGAAAAATGGCCAATGCTTAGTCTACGAAAAAGGACCAAATTTTGGCCGAAAATAAAAAGTATTGAAAATTCACGTCTAACTAGTAAGTGGCGTAATTTTGAGGAGCCTTGAAGATTTTTCCCACAAAAATAAAAAAAATAGGCCCTGGACTAAGTTTTTATTTTCGATGCCAAAACTAGTCTTCCAACGGTTTCTATTAATTGTTTTGGTCCTGCACCCCCCTACGACATCGATTATGGGCTGATAAATGTGGGATCGGGTCTCTCACAAGGTATAAGTCAGTGGAGAATGAGCCAAGGCTCGCAGTTGGTGCTCCTTGGATGTGTACTAAGGAGGCGTCCAAAACGTCATAAAAATGGCCAATCCTATAGCCTACGAAAAATGACCAAATTTTTGCCGAAAATAAAAAGCCTTGAAAATTTACGTCTAACTAGTAAGTGGCCTAATTTTGAGGAACCTTGAAGTTTTTTTCCAAAAAAGTAGAAAAAATAGGCCCCTTACTTAGTTTTTATTTTCGACGCAAAAACTAGTCTTCTAACGGTTTCTATTATTTGTTTTCGTTTTGCACCCTCCTAGATCATCGATTATTGGCTAATAACTTTGGGATCCAGTCTCTGGCAAGGTATATATCAGTGGGGAATGTGCCAAGGATAGCAGTTGGTGCTCCTTGGCTGTGTACTAAGGAGGCGCCCAAAACGTCCGAAAAATAGCCAATGCTAGCCTATGAAAAATGACAAAATTTTGACCGAAAATAAAAAGCCTTGAAAATTCACGTCTAACTAGTAAGTGTCCTAATTTTGAGGAACCTTAAAGATTTTTCCCAAAAAAGTAAAAAAAATAGGCCCCGGACTACGTTTTTATTTTCGACGCCAAAACTAGTCTTCCAATAGTTTCTATTATTTGTTTTCGTCCTGCACCACCCTAGATCATCGATTATTGGCTGATAACTGTGGGATCGGGTCTCTGGCAAGGTATATGTCGGTGGAGAATGAGTCCAGGGTCACAGTTGGTGCTCCTTGGATGTGTACTAAGGATGTACCAAAAACGTCAGAAAAACTTCCAATGCTATAGCCTATGAAAAATGACCAAATTGTGGCCGAAAATAAAAAGCCTTGGAAATTAACGTCTAACTAGTAAGTGGCCTAATTTTGAGGAACCTTGAGTATTTTTCCCAAAAAAGTCGAAAAAATAGGCCCTCGGACTCAGTTTTATTTTCGACTCCAAAACTAATCTTCTAACGGTTTCTATTATTTGTTTTCGTCCTGCACCTCCCTAGATCATTGAGTATTGGCTCATAACTTTTGGATCGGGTCTCTGGCAAGGTATATATCAGTGGGGAATGTTCCAAGGGTAGCAGTTGGTGCTCTTTCGATGTGTACTAAGGAAGCGCCCAAAACGTTAGAAAAATAGCCAATGCTATAGCCTACGAAAAATGACCAAATTTTGACCGAAAATAAAAAGCCATGAAAATTCACGTCTAACTAAAAAGTGGCTTAATTTTGAGGAACCTTGAAAATATTTCCCAAAAAAGTAAAAAAATAAGCCCTGGACTAAGTTTTTATTTTCGACGCAAAAACCAATCTTCCAACGGTTTCTATTAATCGTTTTCGTCCTGCACCCTCTTAGGACATCGATTATGGGCCGATAACTGTTGGATCAGGTCTCAAGCAAGGTATATGTAAGTGGAGAATGAGCCAAGGGTCGCACTTGGTGCTCTTTGGAAGTGTACTAAGAAAGCGCACAAAACGTCCGAAAAATGGCCAATGCTATAGCCTACGAAAAATGACCAAATTTTGAATGAAAATAAAAAGCCTTGAAAATACACGTCTAACTAGTAAGTGTCCTAATTTTAAGGAACCTTGAAGATTTTCCCAAAAAAGTCAAAAAAATAGGCCCCGGACTCAGTTTTTATTTTCGACGCCAAAACTAGTCTTCCAACGGTTTCTATTTTTTGTTTTCGTCCTGCACCCCTCTTTGGAAGTGTACTAAGGAGGCGCACAAAACGTCCGAAAAATGGCCAATGCTAGCATACAAAAAATGACCAAATTTTGATCGAAAATAAAAAGCCTTGAAAATTCACGTAAAACTAGTAAGTGTCCTAATTTCGAGAAACGTTGAAGATTTTTCCCAAAAAAGTAAAAAAAAAAGACCCGGACTCAGTTTTTATTTTCGACGCCAAAACTAGTCTTCCAACGGTTTCTATTATTTATTTTCGTCCTGCACCCCCCTAGATCATCGATTATTGGCTAATAACTTTGGAATCGGGTCTCTGGCAAGGTATATATCAGTGGGGAATGTGCCAAGGGTCGCAGTTGGTGCTTTTTGGATGTGTACTAACGAGGCGCCCAAAACGTCAGAAAAATAGCCAATGCTATAGCATACGAAAAATGACCAAATTTTGGCCGAAAATAATAAGCCATGAAAATTCACGTCTAACTAGTAAGTGGCTTAATTTTGAGAAAACTTGAAGATTTTTCCCACAAAAGTAAAAAAAATAGGCCCTGGACTAAGTTTTTATTTTCGACGCCAAAACCAGTCTTCCAACGATTTCTATTAATCGTTTTCATGCTACACCCCCCTAGGAAATCGATTATGTGCTGATAACTGTTGGATCGGGTCTCTGGCAAGCTATATGTAAGTAGAGAATGAGCCAAGGGACGCACTTGGTGGCCTTGGAAGTGTACTAAGGAGGCGCACAAAACGTCCGAAAAATGGCCAATGCTAGCATACGAAAAATTACCAAATTTCGGCCGAAAATGAAAAGCCTTGAAATTCACGTCTAACTAGTAAGTGTTCTAATTTTGAGGAACATTGAAGTTTATTTTCAAAAAATTCGAAAAACTAGGCCCCGGACTCAGTTTTTATTTTCGACGCCAAAACTAGTCTTCCAACGATTTTTATTATTTGTTTTCGTCCTGCACCCCCTAGATCATCGATTATTGGCTGATCACTGTGGGATCGGGTCTCTGGCAAAGTATATGTCAGTGGAGATTGAGTCAAGGGTTGCAGTTGGTGCTCCTTGGATGTGTACTAAGGAGGCGCCCAAAGCGTCAGATAAATAGCCAATGCTATAGCCTACGAAAAATGACCAAATTTTGGCCGAAAATAAAAAGCCATGAAAATTCACGTCTAACTAGTAAGTGGCTTAATTTTGAGGAACCTTGAAGATTTTTTCCAAAAAAGTAAAAAAAATAGGCCCTGGACTAAGTTTTTATTTTCAACGCCAAACTAGTCTTCCTACGGTTTCTATTAATCTTTTTCGTCCTGCACCCCCCTAGGACATCAATTATGGGCTGATAACTATTGGATCGGATCTCGGGAAAGCTATATGTAAGTAGAGAATGAGCCAAGGGTCGCACTTGGTGGCCTTGGAAGTGTACTAAGGAGGCGCACAAAACGTCCGAAAAATGGCCAATGCTAGCATACGAAAAATTACCAAATTTCGGCCGAAAATGAAAAGCCTTGAAATTCACGTCTAACTAGTAAGTGTTCTAATTTTGAGGAACATTGAAGTTTATTTTCAAAAAATTCGAAAAACTAGGCCCCGGACTCAGTTTTTATTTTCGACGCCAAAACTAGTCTTCCAACGATTTTTATTATTTGTTTTCGTCCTGCACCCCCTAGATCATCGATTATTGGCTGATCACTGTGGGATCGGGTCTCTGGCAAAGTATATGTCAGTGGAGATTGAGTCAAGGGTTGCAGTTGGTGCTCCTTGGATGTGTACTAAGGAGGCGCCCAAAGCGTCAGATAAATAGCCAATGCTATAGCCTACGAAAAATGACCAAATTTTGGCCGAAAATAAAAAGCCATGAAAATTCACGTCTAACTAGTAAGTGGCTTAATTTTGAGGAACCTTGAAGATTTTTTCCAAAAAAGTAAAAAAAATAGGCCCTGGACTAAGTTTTTATTTTCAACGCCAAACTAGTCTTCCTACGGTTTCTATTAATCTTTTTCGTCCTGCACCCCCCTAGGACATCAATTATGGGCTGATAACTATTGGATCGAGTCTCTGGCAAGGTATATGTATGGAAAGAATGAGCCAAGGGTTGCACTTTGTGCTCCTTGGAAGTGTACTAAGGAGGCGCCCAAAACGTCCGAAAAATGACAAATGCTATAGCCTACGAAAAATGAACAAATTTTGGCGGAAAATAAAAAGCCATGAAAATTCACGTCTAACTAGTAAGTGGCTTAATTTTAAGGAACCTTGAAGATTTTTTCACACAAAAGTAAAAAAAATAGGCTATGTACTAAGTTTTTATTTTTGACGCCAAAACCACTTTTCCAACGGTTTCTATTAATCGTTTTCGTCCTGCACCCCCCTAGGACATTAATTATGGGCTGATAACTGTTGGATCGGGTCTCTGGTAAGGTATATGTAAGTGGAGAATGAGCCAAGGGTCACACTTGGTGCTCCTTGGAAGTGTACTAAGGAGGTGCCAAAAACGTCAGAAAAACTGCCAATGCTATAGCTTACGAAAAATGACTAAATTGTGGCCGAAAATAAAAAGCCTTGAAAATTCACATCTAACTAGTAAGTGGCCTAATTTTGAGGAACCTAGAGTATTTTTCCCAAAAAAGTCGAAAAAATAGGCCCCTGACTCAGTTTTTATTTTCGACGCCAAAACTAGTCTTTTAACAGTTTCTATTATTTGTTTTCATCCTGCACCCCCTAGATCATCGGTTATTGGTTAATAACTTTGGGATCGGGTCTATGGCAAGGTATATATCAGTGGGGAATGTGCCAAGGGTAGCAAATTGTGCTCCTTGGATGTGTACTAAGGAGGCGCCCAAAACGCAGAAAAATGGCCAATGCTATATAGCCTACGAAAAATGACCAAATTTTGGCTGAATATAAAAAGCCTTGAAAATTCACGTAAAACTAGTAAGTGGCCTAATTTTGAGGAACCTTGAAGATTTTTCCCACAAAAGTAAAAAAAAATAGGCCCTGGACTAAGTTTTTATATTCGACGCCAAAACCACTCTTCTAACGGTTTCTATTAATCGTTTTCGTCCTGCACCCCGCTAGGACATCGATTATGGCCTAATAACTGTTGGATCAGGTCTCTTGCAAGGTATATGTGAGTGGAGAATGAGCCAAGGGTCGCACTTGGTGCTCTTTGAAAGTGTACTAAGGAAGCGCACAAAACGTCAAAAAAATGGCCAACGCTATAGCCTACGGAAAATGACCAAATTTTGGCCGAAAATAAAAAGCCTTAAAAATTCACGTCTAACTACTAAGTGTCCTAATTTTGAGGAACCTTAAAGATTTTTACCAAAAAAGTTGAAAAAATAGGCTCCGAACTCAGTTTTTATGTTCGACCCCAAAACTAGTGTTCTGACGGTTTCTATTATTTGTTGTCGTCCTGCACCCCCTAGATCATCGATTATTGGCTAATATCTTTGGGAACGGGTCTCTGGCAAGGTATATATCAGTGGGGAATGTGCCAAGGGTAGCAGTTGGTGCTCCTTCGATGTGTACTAAGGAAGCGCCCAAAACGTCAGAAAACATCCGAAAAATGACCAATGCTATAGCCTACGAAAAATGACCAAATTTTGGCAGAAAATAAAAAGCCTTGAAAATGCTCGTCTAACTAGTCAGTGGCTTAATTTTGAGGAACCTTGACAATTTTTCCCAAAAAAGTCGAAAAAATAGGCCTTGGACTCAGTTTTTATTTTGACGCCAAAACTCGTCTTCCAACGATTTATATTATTTGTTTCCATCCTGCACCCCCTAGATCATCGATTATGGGTTGATAAGTGTGGGATCAGATCTCTGGCAAGGTATATTTCATTGGAGAATGAGCTAAGGGTCACAGTTGGTTCTCTTTGGAGGTGTACTAAGCAGGCGCCCAAAACGTCCGAGAAATGACCAATGCTATAGCCTACGAAAAATGACCAAATTTTGGCCGAAAATAAAAAGCCTTGAAAATGTACGTCTAACTAGTAAGTGGCCTAATTTTGAGGATTCTTGAAGATTTTTCCCAAAAAATTGAATGAATAGGCCCCGGAAAATTCTTCAAAGTTCCTCAAAATTAGGCCACTTACTAGTTAGACGTGAATTTTCAAGAATTTTTATTTTCGGTCAATATTTGGTCATTTTTCGTAGGCTATAGCATTGGCCATTTTTGGTACGCTTTGGGCGCCACCTTAGTACACCTCCAAGGAGCACAAACTGCGAAACTTGTCTCATTCTCCACTGACATAGACCTTGCTTGAGACCCGATGCCACAGTTAACAGCCCATAATCGATGATCTAGGGGGGTGAAAGACGAAAACAAAGAATAGAAACCGTTGGAAGACTAGTTTTGGAGCCAAAAATAAAAACTGAGTCCGGGGCCTATTTTTTCGACTTTTTTGGGAAAATTCTTCAAGGTTCCTCAAAATTAGGCCACTTACTAGTTAGACGTGAATTTTCAAGACTTTTTATTTTCGGCCAAAATTTGGTCATTTTTCGTAAGCTATAGCATTGGCCATTTTTGGTACGTTTTGGGCGCGTCCTTAGTACACCTCCAAGGAGAACACACTGCGAAACTTGGCTCATTCTCCACTGACATAGACTTTTTTGGGAAAATTCTTCAAGGTTCCTAAAAATTAGCCCACTTACTAGTTAGACGTGATTTTCAAGACTTTTTATTTTCGACCAAAATTTGGTCATTTTTCGTAGGCTAGCATTAGCCATTTTTTGTACGTTTTAGGCGCCTCCTTAGTACACCTCCAAGGAGCACAAACTGCGAAACTTGGCTCATTCTTCACTGACATAGACCTTGCCAGAGACCCGATGCCACAGTTAACAGCCCATAATCGATGATCTAGGGGCGTGAAAGACGAAAACAAAGAATAGAAATCGTTGGAAGACTAGTTTTGGAGCCAAAAATAAAAACTCAGTCCAGGGCTTATTTTTTTTACTTTTTTGGGAAAATTCTTCAAGGTTCTTCAAAATTAGCCAGCTTACTAGTTAGACGTGAATTTTAAAGACTTTTTATTTTCGGCCTAAATTTCGTCATTTTTCGTATGCTAGTATCGACCATTTTTGGTAAGTTTTGGGCGCGTCCTTAGTACACCTCCAAGGAGCACAAACTGCGAAACTTGGCTCATTCTCCACTGACATAGACCTTGCAAGAGTCCCGATGCCACAGTTATAATCGATGATCTAGGGGGGTGAAAGACGAAAACAAATAATAGAAACCGTTGAAAGACTGGTTTTGGAGCCAAAAATAAAAACTGAATCCGGGGCCTATTTTTTTGACTTTTTTGGGAAAATTCTTCAAGGTTCCTCAAAATTAGCCCACTTACTAGTTAGACGTGAATTTTCAAGACTTTTTGTTTTCGACCAAAATTTGGTCATTTTTCGTAGGCTATAGCATTAGCCATTTTTTGTACGTTTTGGGCGCCTCCTTAGTACAGCTCCAAGGAGCATAAACTGCGAAACTTGGCTCATTCTCCACTGACATAGACCTTGCCAGAGATCCGATGCCACAGTTAACTTCCCATAATCGATGATCTAGGGGGGTGCAAGACGAAAATAAAGAATAGAAACATTTGGAAGACTAATTTTGGAGCCAAAAATAAAAACTGAGTCCGGGGTCTATTTTTTCGACTTTTTTGGGAAAATTCTTCAAGGTTCCTAAAAATTAGCCCATTACTAGTTAGACGTGAATTTTCAAGACTTTTTATTTTCGGCCAAAATTTGGTCATTGTTCGTAGGCTATAGCATTGGCCACTTTGGGTACGTTTTGGGCACGTCCTTAGTACACCTCCAAGGAGCACAAACTGCGAAACTTGGCTCATTCTCCACTGACATATACCTTGCCAGAGACCCGATGCCACAGTTATAATGGATGATCTATGGGGGTGAAAGACGAAAACAAAGAATAGAAACTGTTGGAAGACTAGTTTTGGAGCCAAAAATAAAAACGGAGTCCAGGGCCTATTTTATTTTTTTACTTTTTTGGCAAAATTGTTCGAGGTTCTTCAAAATTAGCCAACTTACTAGTTAGACCTGAATTTTCAAGACTTTTTATTTTCGGCCAAAATTTGGTCATTTTTCGTAGGCTAGCATGAGCCATTTTTGGTACGTTTTGGGCGCCTCCTTAGTACACCTCCATGGGGCACAAACTGCGAAACTTGGATCATTCTCCAATGACATAGACCTTGCCAGAGACCCGATGCCACAGTAAGCAGCCCATAATCGATGATCTAGGGGGGTGCAAGACGAAAACAAAGAATAGAAACCGTTGGAAGACTAATTTTGGAGCCAAATATAAAAACTGAATCTGGGGCCTATTTTTTTAGACTTTTTTGGGAAAATTCTTTAAGGTTCCTCAAAATTAGCCAACTTACAAGTAAGACGTGAATTTTCAAGACTTTTTATTTTCGGCCAAAATTTGGTCATTTTTCGTAGGCTATAGCATTTGCCTTTTTTGGTACGTTTTGGGCTCGTTCTTAGTACACCTCCAAGGAGCACAAACTGCGAAACTTGGCTCATTCTCCACTGACATAGACCTTGCCAGAGACCGGATGCCATAGTTAACAACCCATAAACGATCATCTAGGGGGGTGCAAGACGAAAACAAAGAATAGAAACCATTGGAATACTAGTTTTGGAGCCAAAAATAAAAAGAGTTCGGGGCCTATTTTTTCGAATTTTTTTTTAAAAATTCTTTAAGCTTCCTCAAAATTAACCCACTTACTAGTTAGACGTGAATTTTATAGACTTTTTATTTTAGGCCAAAATTTGGTCATTTTTCGTAGGCTATAGCATTGGCCATTTTTTGTACGTTTTGGGTGCCTCCTTAGTACAACTCCAAGGAGAACAAACTGCGAAATTTGGCTCATTCTCCACTTACATAGACCTTGCAAGAGACCTGATGCCACAATTAGCAACCCGTAATCGATGATCTAGGGGGCTGCAGGACGAAAACAAATAATAGAAACCGTTGGAAAACTAGTTTTGGAGCCAAAAAAAAAAAAAAAAAACTGAGTGCAGGGCTTATTTTTTCGACTTTTTTTGGAAAAATTTTCAAGGTTCCTCAAAATTAGGCCACTTACTAGTTAGGCGTGAATTTTCAAGACTTTTAAATTTCTGCAAAAATTTGGTCATTTTTTCGTAGGCTATAGCATTGGCCATTTTTGGTACGTTTTGGGCGCCTCCTTAGTACACCTCAAAGAAGCACAAACTGCAAAACTTGGCTAAATCTCCACTGACATAGACCTTGCCAGAGACCCGATGCCACAGTTAACAGTCCATAATCGATGATCTAGGTGGGTGCAGGGCGAAAACAAATAATAGAAACCGTTTGATAACTAGTTTTGGAGCCAAAAATAAAAACTGAGTCCGGGCCTATTTTTTCGAATTTTTTGTGAAAATTTTTCATTGTTCCTCAAAATTAGGCCACTTACTAGTTAGACGTTAATTTTCAAGACTTTTTATTTTCGGCCAAAATTTGGTCATTTTCCGTAGGCTATAGCATTGGCCATTTTTTGTACGTTTTGGACGCCTCCTTAGTACACCTCCAAGAAGCACAAACTTCGAATCTTGGCTCATTCTCCACTGACATAGACCTTGCCGAAGACATGATGCCACAGTTATCAGCCCATAATCGATGATCTAGGGGGTGCAGGACGAAAACAAATAATAGAAACTGTTGGAAGACTAGTTTTGGAGCCAAAAAGAACAACTAAGTCTGGGGCCTAAGTTTTTAACTTTTTTGGAAACATTCTTCAAGGTGCCTCAAAATTAGGCCACTTACTAGTTAGAAGTGAATTTTCAAGGCTTTTTATTTTCTGCGAAAATTTGGTCATTTTTCGTAGACTATAGCATTGGCCATTTTTATAATACAGCTCCAAGGAGCACAAACTGCGAAATTTGGCTCATTCTCCACTGACATAGACCTTGCCAGAGACCCGATGCCACAGTTAACAGCCCAAAATCGATGATCTAGGGGGTGAAAGACAAAAACAAAGAATAGAAACCGTTGGAAGACTAGCTTTGGAGCAAAAAATAAAAACTGAGTTCGGGGCCTATTTTTTCGACTTTTTTGGGAAAATTCTTCAAGGTTCCTTAAAATTAGCCCATTTACTAGTTAGACGTGAATTTTAAAGACATTTTATTTTCGGCCAAAACTTGGTCATTTTTCGTAGGCTATAGCATTGGCCATTTTAGGTACGTTTTGGGCGCATCATTAGTACACCACCAAGGAGCACAAACTGCGAAACTTGGATCATTCTCCACTGACATAGACCTTGCCAGAGTTCCGATGCCACAGTTATCAGCCCATAATCGATGTTCTAGGGGGATGCATGACGAAAACAAATAATAGAAACCGTTGGAAGACTAGTTTTGGAGCCAAACATAAAAACTGAGTTCAGGGCCTATTTTTTCGACTTTTTTGGGAAAATTCTTCAAGGTTCCTCAAAATTAGCCCACTTACTAGCTAAACGTGAATTTTCAAGACTTTTTATTTTCTCCCAAAATTTGGTCATTTTTCGTAGGCTATGACATTGGCCATTTTTGGTACGTTTGGGGCGCCTCCTTAGTACACCCCCAAGGAGGACAAACTGCGAAATTTGGCTCATTGTCCACTGACACAGACCTTGCCAGAGACCCGATGCCACAGTTATCAGCCCATAATCGATGATCTAGGGGTGCAGGACGAAAACAAATAATAGAAATCAATGGAAGACTAGTTTTGGAGCCAAAAATAAAAACCGAGTCCGGAGCCTATTTTTTCGAATTTCTTGGGAAAATTCTTCAAGGTTCATCAAAATTATATCCCCCTTACTAGTTAGACGTGAATTTTCAAGACTTTTTATTTTCTTCTAAAATTTTGTCATTTTTCGTAGGCTATAGCACTGGCCATTTTCGGTACGTTTGGGGCGCCTTCTTAGTACACCTCCAAGCAGCACAAACTGTGAAACTTAGCTCATTCTCCATTGACATAGACCTTGCCAGAGACCCGATGCCATAGTTATCAGCCCATAATCGATGATCTAGGGGGGTGCAGGACGAAAACAAATAATAGAAACCGTTGGAAGACTAGTTTTGGAGCCAAAAATAAAAACTGTGTCTGTGGCCTATTTTTTTGACTTTTTTGGGAATATTCTTCAAGGTTCCTAAAAATTAGCCCACTTACTAGTTAGATGTGAATTTTCAAGACTTTTTATTTTCGGCCATAATTTGGTCATTTATCGAAGGCTACAGCATTGGCCATTTTAGGTACGTTTTGGGGGCCTCCTTAGTAAACCTCCAAGGAGCACTAACTGTGAAACTTTGCTCATTCTCCACTTACATAGACCTTGCAAGAGATCAGATGCCACAGTTATCAGGCCATAATCGATGATCTAGGCGGGTGTAGGACGAAAACAAATAATTGAAACCGTTTGAAGACTAGTTTTGAAGCAAAAAATAAAAACTGATTCCGTGGCCTGTTTTTTCGACTTTTTTGGGAAAATTCTTTAAGGTTCCTCAAAATTAGCCCACTTACTAGTTAGACGTGAATTTTTAAGACTTTTTATTTTCGGCCAAAATTCGGTCATTTTTCGAAGGTTATAACATTGACCATTTTTTGTACGCTTTGGGAGCCTCCTTAGTACACCTCCAAGGAGCACAAACTGCGAAACTTGGCTCATTCTCCACTGACATAGACCTTTTCAGAGACCCGATGCCAAAGTTATCAGCCCATAATCGATGATCTAGGGGGGTGCAGGACGAAAACAAATAATAGAAACCGTTTGATAACTAGTTTTGGAGTCAAAAATAAAAACTGAGTCCGGGCCTATTTTATCGAATTTTTTGAGAAAATTCTTCAAGGTTCCTCAAAATTAGGCCACTTACTAGTTAGACGTGAATTTTCAAGAATTTTTATTTTCTGCCAAAATTTGTTCATTTTTCGTAGGCTATGGCATTGGCCATTTTTTGTACGGTTTGGAAGCCTCCTTAGTACAACTCCAAGGAGCACAAACTGCGAAATTTAGTTCATTCTGCACTGACATAGACCTTGCCAGAGACCCGATGCCACAGTTAACAGCCCATAATCGATGATCTAGGGGGGTGAAAGACAAAAACAAATAATAGAAACCGTTGGAAGACTAGTTTTGGAGCAAAAAATAAAAACTGAGTCCGGAGCCTATTTTTTCGACTTTTTTGGGAAAATACTTCAAGGTTCCTTAAAGTTAGCCTATTTACTAGTTAGACGTGAATTTTAAAGACTTTTTATTTTCGGCCAAAATTTGGTCATTTTTCGTAGGCTATAGCATTGGCCATTATAGGTACGTTTTGGGCGCCTCCTTAGTGCACCACCAAGGAGCACAAACTTCGAAACTTGAATCATTCTCCACGGACATAGACCTTGCGAGAGACCCGATGCCACAGTTATCAGCCAGTAATCAATGATCTAGGGGGGTGCAGGACGAAAACAAATAAGAGGAACCATTCAAAGACTCGTTTTGGTGCTAAAAATAAAAACTTAGTCCAAGGCCTTTTTTTCCGACTTTTTTGGGAAAATTCTTCTAGGTTCCACAAAATTAGCCAACTTACTAGTTACACGTAAATTTTTAAGACATTTTATTTTCGGCAAAAATTTGGTCATTTGTCGTTGGCCAACATTGGCCATTTTTGGTACGTTTTGGGCGCCTGTACACCTCCAAGAAGCACAAACTGCGAAACTTGGCTCATTCTCCACTGACATAGAACTTGCCAGAGACCCGATGCCACAGTTATCAGCCTATAATCGATGATCTAGGGGGGTGCATGACGAAAACAAATAGGAGAAACCGTTGGAAGACTCGTTTTGGAGCAAAAAATAAAAACTGAGTTCGGGGCCTATTTTTTCGACTTTTTTGGGAAAATTCTTCAAGGTTCCTCAAAATTATATCCCCCTTACTAGCTAAACGTGAATTTTCAAGACTTTTTATTTTCTTCTAAAATTTTGTCATTTTTCGTAAGCTATAGCATTGGCCATTTTCGGTACGATTGGGGTGCCTTCTTAGTACACCTTCAAGCAGCACAAACTGTGAAACTTAGCTCATTCTCCATTGAGATAAACCTTGCCAGAGACCCGATGCCACAGTTATCAGCCCATAATCGATGATCTAGGGTGGTGCAGGACGAAAACAAATAATAGAAACCGTTGGAAGACTAGTTTTGGAGCCAAAAATAAAAACTGTGTCTGGGCCTATTTTTTCGACTTTTTTGGGAATATTCTTCAAGGTTCCTAAAAATTAGCCCACTTACTAGTTAGATGTGAATTTTCAAGACTTTT